>VZSC01014548.1:134176-187589 GCA_013398225.1 Steatornis caripensis
GTGTGTTTCCTATCAGAGGTAAGATTCCATCATCTTTCCCCAGTTCTGTTTTCCCCTCTATGTCTACTCCTGTGTATTTCAATCTTTAGAAAGAAAAGTACACTCTTCAATGCCATTGTGAATCTCAATCTTTAATTAAATGTTTCTTGTACTATTTCTAGGCTAGGCCTTGGGAATAATAAAATCAAAGATGTGGAAAATGGAAGTTTTGCCAACATACCAAGCATACGTGAAATCCATCTTGAAAAAAATAAGCTCAAGAAAGTTCCTCCTGGATTACCCAAACTGAAATATCTGCAGGTCATATATTAAACTTACTAGAAAGCTCTTGTAGTTACAAGTTGTTTGACTTTCACACTGTCTTACTGATTAGGACATAATTATAAAGCATAATTAACTGTCTCATATATTTTGACATGACTCCCATACTTGGAAAACCTGAAATCATATATGTACATAAAGAAATACACCAGATCAAAGAGCAGGAACACTTCCTAGGAAAAAAAGGAAAACATGCTACACGCAGAAAATTTTTTCAGAAAGTTTGTTACAGATTGATTATAGTTTGCATATTAGCAAGCCAGAGTGGAATTTTTTTTCCATTTCCACACTGAAAAGCCTTAAATCCAAAGAAAATTATTTATGGGCTGAAACGGTGAGATAAGATTTTAAAATGTGTATTTAGAACTAGATAAATTCTGCACAAAATGCTTTCAAAACATATGTATTTTCTGAATTCTGGAATAGCAATTAAAATAAAATATGTTTTATGAGATAACATACACCTTAGGATACAGAGCAAGAACAAAGCTTGAGGAAACATGAAGAAATGCACAGATGACAGAGCACATGATAAGCTATTGGTAAAAGCTTTTACCTCTCCATTTCTTTCCACTTCCCATTTCACTTCCAGTTAAAGGAAAATATTTTGATATTTTTTTTAAAAAAAACCCAAACATCAATTTACAATGTAGTATAAAATTAGCTATACGAACAAAAGAATTCTTTTGTCAATGTCCATTATTTTAATTAAATTCTAAACTCTACTATCACAAGCCCCCCTGCTCTGTTTTTTTTTACTAATTTAAGTTACAGCAGCATTACACTGATCTGTTCCTATAACCACAATGACAAATCTCGCCTAATATCAACTTTTCTAGAACTACTTTTTTAAAATTAAATCACTAAAAATTCGCATTATGGGAGAATATAATACCACATCATTGTAATTCTTACTGTAACAGAATTTAATATTGCATTTTAGGAGAATATTCCATAAGAAGAGAATCAAATTATTCTGACAACACACTCAAAATACCACATAACTTTTTTCTCTGGGAGAGACTGTGGCAGGCAGGAGACATTTTTTAAAGATTTCACATAAACTTTTAATTGTTGTTACTATTAAGGTGTGCATCTAACTGATCTCACAGCAAACCTCAGTTATCTATATGCCAACGAACTTTTAGACATTGTTCCCATTTACCCACTAACTATTATATTTTCCTGTTTCTTATTGCTGCAGGTAGTCTTCCTTCATTCTAATCATATTGCAAAACTGGGGGTGAATGATTTCTGTCCAACAGGACGAAGAAAGAAGAAAGCGTTATACAGCGGCATAAGCCTCTTCAATAATCCTGTAAAGTACTGGGAGGTTCAGCCTTCAACTTTCCGTTGCATTTTAGCCAGAAACAGTGTGCAACTTGGAAATTTCCTCAAGTGATACCAAAGTTGGTCATTTCAAAAAGCAACTTGTGCAAATCAGTTCTACAATACTTGAAATTTGCAGAAAAATGCCAATTTTACACTATTTAACCAGTTTACAAAGTATTTACTATTTCAGAGATAATTAATTAGAAACTACAAGTTAGTAGGGTCTATTGTATTATCTGACAATGTTCAACCTATGTTTGAATAATTTAAACAAAGGTCTTTCTATCTTATGGAAGGACTCTCGGAAGTGGAACTGGAAGCTGTATTTGACATTTCCTATTATAGATGTTAAATTCTTTACTTAAATCACACATACTTAAATCACATGACATCTTCTTTCTTTCAAATAAATTCTAAAAATCTAACAGAAGTGACTTTTTCCACAGTAAGGACCTTCTCCTCTGCCAAAAAGTGTTGTAAGAAAAGTTGCAAAAAACCCCAAATTATAAGACTTCAAGGACAATTTCTTGTACAATTTTTAATAATGAGCAAAGATGCAATTAAAAGGTAGAGTATTGTGAGATCTTTTGTGTCCAAACTAGAACATATTTTTATAATCTATTAAGTGAGATAAAGGCGGATGTCATGTCAACAACACACAAACAGCCTTTAAAGTTCTCATGTTTTTTACTTGCAGCTTTAAGAAGGAAATGTCCTTCAATGTTTTGCTATCAATATAATTTGATTTACTCCGAACATTTAAAAGTAGGATTCAAGATTTATTATATGCTTAAGCTTAATAGGAATGATTATTAAAATCCCTTTAGGCCAGCTCAAACATGTTCTTTTATCTATAATAACTGTATTCATGTTTTTCAATTAATTTTTTCCTCTTTTATATTTTGACATCACACGGGTTAAAAATCTCTCATTCATGCAAGTACCTTAAAATTGCTGAATGCAAGCAGGTATCTGGAACTCAGCTGCCCTGACTTCTTACGTAGGTCAGCACGTAGAATTCTCAATACTGACAGTACTGTATAAAATGGATATTTTATATATCTCTTTAGTGTATATTTGCTATTGGGATTCAAAATAAATTAAACAAACTTAAAGAATATTTGCATTTGTATACTTGATCACATGATAAGTCACATCAAAACATTCAGAAATTATAACCAAACACTTTTCTGACTCTTCTCTAGTTATTTTCTCTATTCTTCCCTTTTCCAAATCTACATACCTTGTTAAAAATGTAATGCTTTATTTGAAGCGGCTGTGGGGAATGACACAGACCAGTAGTAGATGCTGCTATATAGAAATCAAGCAATTCCCAATCTCTCAGGCTTTCTACCGCCTTTCTAAGTACACTAAGCAACAAGCATCAAGTCTAACATCTGATTTTTTCCATCTGCTTGATCTCTTAGCATGTAATATTTTGTTAGTACCACTATACTGTTGAGACGCAAAACCACATAAGGAGAGGAGGGAGAGTGGGCCAGGAGAGGCTTTTACTGAAGAACAGTTTTTGCAAACAGAAATTCTGCAGAACACCTCAAGGCAGAATAAAAACAAATGAAAACACTAAACAAAACAAATCTGCAGATCACCAAACACCTTTCTATTTCTGGCTTCTGCAGATGTTTTTAAGGAGCGCCTTTTCTAGCAAATAACATGAGCATAACAGAGATCAGTACTGAAAATAGTAGTTAATGAGTATACTCCTAATCAGTTAGTCTAGTTTATATCATGGACTTCTTTAGCCACAGCTGTTATCATCATGTGTGAAGAGCTATGATGTCTAAACATAGACCAGTGTTAGAAGACAAGTCTGATGTATATACAGAAAAAAGGTAATACTTCAGTAGATTTTTCCACTACAACACTCATATGAAAGACTGAACTGTTGATGTACAGTTCCTACAGGGAATGCATACCAGCTTTTACTGCAACTCTGCATTCCCAGCAAAGACACAGCCTGAGCCTCTCTATATGTTGCACTTTAAATAAATCCAACAGTAACAAATCTGACAAGGCCACAGAGGGAAACAGCCAACTCTTTAAGCCACCTCTACAAGATTTATGTGGAGCATGGAAGAATGTTGAAAAGAACAAGGGGAGAAATAAGGAACTGAGAATGAAACAGCCTAGTAACATAAAGAATAACACACCATACGGCTAGTCATTTACCCCAGAGTAAGTCGTCATCACACAAAATCTTTATATTCACACTCAAGCAGAAGGACCTACTACTTTCATGGTAACAGCCCACGTGCACATTCACATCCTCTGGGAAATCCCAATCTTGCCTTAACGATGGGCTACCCTGCCCTTATACTACCATAAACAGTTCATAACTTCATACCAGAGAGACAAAGCATTGACAATAACAACTAATGGTCCAAGAAGAAAGTGAAGATTTGAAATAATGCCCATTCTTATCTAGTAACAGCTAAAAAGCTGAAGTCCTTAACGTTCCACAAAAAGTTCACTACTTATAAAGTTTACTATCAAAAAGACAGAGGAAAGGCAAATAAAGGATGAGGCAGGAAAATGTGTAGATGACCAGAGTGTAACCAAGAACCAAAAAAGATTTGAGACTTCCAGTGGAAAAGAGTGGTCAAGTAGCAACAGAACAGCAAAAAGAAGTTCAATCCTAAAGAAGGTTAAGAATGAAAAATAGAAGAAAAATTTCCAAATACTTTATCTACTTTGTAGAACACTATGTTAACCGTTTTCATCTCGAGTAGGTGGGATAAAGGTGGACTTCAAATCTTCAGTTGAAAGCACAAAGAGCAAGTACAATGCTGGTACAAAAAATAGAATCAATAACAGAAAAATCTTTACCTTTATATGAATCAATATTGCAAATGTATTCTTAAACACTCATGCTATACTAGTTACACCAATTCAGCAATGAAATAAATAAAAAAGCCAATTCAAAACCTGCCACTTAACCAAAAGAATACACTCACACTGTAATGTAGTACATTATTCTATGCTAACTCAGTGGTAAGGATTAAAAGGAAACATAACAGAGAAAACAATTCCTTATCTAATCAAAGTCTATGCAATGGACAACAGGAATTCTGCATCTGCCGAGACTAAGACATTTAAGAAGATGGACTAAGGTCTGAACATGAGTAGAACAACTTTGGCTTCCTTTCCTTAGCCTATACCTCTCTATCCCAAAGCAGGTCAATTCAACCAACCCTATGATAATAAACCTACTCAGCAGCGAGGAGCTCTTGCAAGAAATTAGCTATACTGTCAGTAAATCTTCACAACTGCATTTTGCATAGAATTACCAAACATAAATGCCCTCAAGTGAGTAGGTTGCCACATGGAAAAATAAAATCCTTGCTTTTGTTCAAACTGCCTGTGTTCCTATGACTAACTGCCAGGCACATGTAAGAAAAATAGCCACTGGGCTTTTTTGTCTCCCAAGACAAGAATATTGGCTGAGGCTAGTCAACAATCCTAATATAGACTCCAGAAAGTGCCCCTCCATCTTGGACCTCATCTGAAACTTGCCTTGGGGCATGGCTTTAGCAGAGTAATCCTAGTCCCCAGAAAGCATGGTTAGTACTTTCTAAACCTAAGAATTCTTTACAGTTAAGAGTTTCACCAAATTTTAGGTCCACTGTTGAAGCCAATATAATGGGAAAGCTTGGTAAAAATGTAGCAGACTCCTAAGAGGTAGAAGACTATATAGCCTTGATCTTATCCTTCCAAAGCCTTGAAAACTCTCTTGCCTTCCACTCTTTCCTCATTGTCGTGGTTTCAGACTGAGAAACTCTTTTCTACAGTCAGCATCCATGGATACATATAACACTCATAGAAGAAACTGCAACACAATTTTGAAGATACTACCTCTACTCTCACACTTAATAAATAATTTCTAAAGGATTTTATCAACTGCTTAGCTTTTCATCATCAAGGCAAATTCAGCTAGCTTTGAAGTTTAGAAAACTTTACCTGACACTTAAACAACATTGGCAATTTTGCATTAAGGCAGCTAAGTATCAAGTGGTTCATTCCAACTGTCTCCTGTAAGAGTGATTTTTAGAGGAAAGACAATTTCCTGTATCATGTCACAAATTCATAGGATGTTTGTCACGTATGAGAAAGAGTTGTTCAACAACCCTCCACTATTTTCAGATATCATTCTTCAGCTAGCATTTGTGGGTAATGATAACTAGTAATTTACACACCTTGTACCTCAGGCATACTTTAACATAAATGCAAGTGGATGTTACACTGACATACAGACATTATAAAATAAAATATACCTTAAACAGATTCATAGTTTCAGCAATGATTTCTGAATATGGACAGCAATTAAATGAACAGGATAGCTAACTAATGTCAATACACCAGTGTTCAACGGTCTTTCCACAGAGCAATAGTAGCTCAGCATCAGCAGAAGGGGAGAAAAACTCAAGAGATCAACTCCGCCTTTACATTCTCCACAGATTTTAAGGAAAAAGGAAAGAGGAAGAGATATTTGATATAAATCTTTCCAAGAGCCTTCTCTTACTACTTATTCTTTGTACAAGTAACTACATTCCTCTAATTTAAAAAAAAATATATATTCCATCTCAACTTTCCAAACTTTAATGGGGTTCTCTTCTTAAAATCTGACAGGTCCCTAGAAGACCATTAACAAATTTCACCAGAGGATGGCAGCCTATTGTTACTAATAGAAGGAAGAGTAATGCTAAAGAACAACCAACAGAGACTGTTAGTGCATAGTAATAGCCCAGTAAACTTCACAAATACTGATTAAGCACAGCAGCAGCCTATTTGGCTACTAAAGTACTATGAGTATTTCAAAAGACTGAGTTGCATGTCCTGCTCCACACCATTAACCTGCCAAAGGATGAAACAACCTCATCTCTCCGAGTCTTCTCCCTGCCTTTCCCCAACATCAACCTACTTAGTGCAGTACTTTAAAACACAGCAATACAAAGAATAACATAGAAGTTACACAACATTAGCAGAAAAATAACAACAAACTTAAGATACTGAAAGTTTAAAGAATACAAAACACTATCAAATCATGGTTTTAGCTCGCACCAGCAGCTATAGCAAGTGCATACCATGTAAATAAAAATGTACATTCAATAAAACAATTTCTTTCATATCTATATCGAAAAGCCAAACAAAAAATTTTGAAGTGCCAAACCACTTTAGTTTGAGATATAAATTTGTTCTGCAAGCAAGACACCTCATGAAGAATAGTTTCATAAAGATGCCTACGCCATGCAACCCTCAATCTCTCATCACAAAATCCCATTTCACTTCATATCCTTAATGATATTAGTCCCAATGCAGTATCTTCTTTATCTCCTATAGTTCCTTCACAGCAGTATATCCATAGGTTAGAAGTACAGGTTCAGAATCAACTACTTTATTGTCTGCAGACTAGTGTATGAAACTCACAGATCATCTAGGTGCTTTCTCTTGTTGCTAAACAAATTAAAGAAGGTGAAGAAGCGTTGATTTTTCTTCCTTTTTCCAGAATCCATAGTGTCTTCCTCCTCTGCCCAGATGGCAATTTACATAAAACCTGCCGGAACTCAGTATATCTGGCAAACCAGCTAGAAGTGGCCACTATGCTCAGTAGCATCAGGGAAAAGGACAGATGGACAGAGAAAGAACACAGCTACTCAGATATCACTGTATGACCTTAGGAAAAAAGTGTTGCAACATCATAAAAGCACAATGAAGTAAGGGCTGGATGAGCAGACAGTGAGGTGGACTGAAAACTGTCTGAACAGCAGGGAGCAGAGGGTGGTGTTCTAATGAATTCTAGTTGGAGGCCAGTACCTAGTGGTGTACCCCAGGGGTCAATACTGACTCCAATCCTGTTCAACGTCTTCATTAATGGTCCAGATGATAGGGCAGATTACCGTCAGCAAGTTCGCTGATGACACAAGAGTGGAAGGAGCGACTGATACGTCAGAGGGTTTGTGCTGCCATCAAGGGACCTCGATAGGCTGGAGAAACAGACCATGAGGAATCTCACGCAGTTCAAAGGGAAGTGCAAAGTCCTGTAGTTGGGGAGGAATAACCTCATGCATTGGTAAATGCTGGACTAGCTGGAAAGCAGCTTTGCAGGAAAGGACCTCAGGGTGCTGGTGGACAACAAGTTGAACGTGAGCCAGCACAGTGTCCATGCAGCAAGACAACTAACAGTATCCTGGGCTGCATTAGATGGATAAAGCCAATCTCTTCATTCCCGGTGTTGCTGTCACTAAATTATTCCATGAGTAAGGAAGCTACAGAAGCCTGGATTCCGATGGATTTGAGTATTAGAACCCTCAGGTTTTTCCAGTTTGTCTCAACCTCACCCCAACACCTACAGCTGCCTTCCACAGCTACCACCTGCTTGGCTGCCAAGTGACAGAGCTAAAAGTAAGCCAAGCGGTTAGTCAACATCTCTGTTTTGTCTTGCCATCTGGCTGCTTAGTCTAAAAAGGAGCATTTGTAACTGTTTTTTCTTCAGCTGAAGTACCTCTGCCCAGCTGCAGAAAGCAGTGCTTTCCTCTGCCCAGCTGCTATTTTCCATGAGTTGGTAACAAGTACATATATACTTCGCTCCATCCTGTATCAAATTTGGTTATAATTAGCAATGAGGATCAATAGATACTGAGTGAAATAAGTGTCAAAGACTAAAGCTTCCTTTTCTAAAGAAATCAAAAAGTAAGTTTGGCTATTCTAAGCATTGTGGAAACTTCCAAAAAGTTTCATATGAGCAAGTATCCCATCAGGAATTCCTGCACCAGCACTTCCCAAAGTGAGCGACACTACTAAGACCAGACTAGCAGAAAAAAGTACATAAATTAAGATATGCAAGTTTTTAACCATTCATATTTGTTTGCTAAAGTGGTAAAATATTTCAGCTACCTAAAACAGGTTATGCATAGGAAATCTGATACAACTTCACCGTTATGATATTTTTTGAAATAGTTTAATGTGATTTCAAGAAGTATTTACTAATGTCGTAAGAAGCAATTTCTGCTCTTGAAGACAGCAATTACCAACATTAAACTATGTACTATATTTGTTCTACTATAGTTGGCCACTTGCTAATCTTCTGATGTTTCCCTTCAAGCTTTGAGAGTTACATCTTTCAGAGCTTAAGTTTCTAGCTAATATTTTGATATTTACCACTAATATTCTACAAGTAGTTGCATTCACTGGAATCTGTTGAAGAAATTTCAAATATCTCAGAGAAGACTGTCCAGTGAAGTTGAACAAAACCAAGAGGTCTCAACATTCCAAATCTGAACTATGCCAGTTTCTCTCCATTACTCAGTTTCTAGATATTTTCCCACATTGCCCTGATTTAAAAAAAAAAAATCTATTTCACAAGTGTTTGTTTTTTAACAACAGATTAGCAAGAACAAAAAAATTAGTAACACAAGCTTTTTTTTTAATAAAGTTCGAAGAAAAGAAGAAAATTCAAATGGAAACACTATGAACACCAAACACCACCACCCACTATTTCACAGTCTTAAGAGCAGATGCTTGGTTAAAATTTTGCACTATTTATCCAGAAAAACTAATGTACACCACAACAGACAAAAGAAACATTAATATTCCCATTTCATTTTAATCAGAATTTAACACCAGCATGACAATAAAAGCAATGGTAAACTAAAAATAATGAAATAATGTTCTGAAGCCTTTTTTTTTTTCTGCTTCTCCATGTTTAGAATTTAAGATTGCTTCTTGGGTCTGTGGGTTGTTTTTTTTCCTCCTTTCTGGGGAGACTAGAGGTTTGAGAACAAAGCTGCTAATAGGAAACATATGGAAAAGCCCTGGAGTAAATGAAAATCTGACTAATTCCAAATGCCACGTATCACATACCCCTGTCTAAAAGTATCTGCTCAGATAAATGTAAGCTTTACCCTGCATACCCAATGAATCACCTGAGATGGAAGACAGTGTTAAGTATAAAACAGAAAGGCTTTAATGATATTTAAGACATTTCCAAAACTAATCAATATCTTGAAACGAGTTGGGATGTTTCTCAAAGTTTGTGTCAGCCAATAAAAGATTAGCTCAACAGAACATTGCTGCCAACAGACAGACTTGTTGCAGTTTTTCATATAAAATATGAACAGTTCTACTCAACAGAACAATGCAGTTCTGGATTTAACCATTACGCTGCTATGATTGTGGCAGAATTACCATACAGCCAGGTGTTCCTATGCTTGAACATTTTTTCAGTCTTAAATTCTGTCTTGTCCAGGAGAAATTTGAAGACTGTGAGACTTCTGGAACAGCAGCACTGTGGATGCAGTTTTGATAAGAATCCCACACACTTCCACACACAAATGTCTTGCCACAAACTCCGTGTACATAAGTAGTAAATGTAACAAGCCTAGATTCATTAGACTAGCCGCCTATACAGAGACCATCTACGCACTGTGTGCAGTACATTTCATACACCAGTGTCATTATGCATGTGCTACCCATCAACTATACAAAGGTTTCTACCAGAGTCAAGGGGAGCAACATTGAAATGAATATGTTCTCTTCACAATTACACTTGCTGTAACTGTTAAGAAGTTACATTCATTATATTCAGAAGAAAGTTAAGCATGGGAAAAAGCCTCTAGCTGACTGGTTGAAAAAGGCTGTAAAATTTCCTGAGGGACAGAGAAGGAGAAAATCACTGACATAAGCGTGCACTTGCCTCTTAATTGTTCAGCCTGCACTTTCTAAGTGCTTTTTAGGTATTAACACCAACAAAAATATTTTCCTTCCAGAAACACTCTTCACAGAATACCTTAACTCCTTTGTTTCGCATTTTTTTTTTTCAAAAATTGGCTTGCCACTCTAAAAGGTATTATTTCACCAAAATGTATATCCTATTTAGGCCACCAAGAAGAACATCCAGACACCATACTATTCTTCTGTCGGCTCTATCTTCTTCTATCTTCTTTCTACTCTACAGGATGAAACAGGGACGAGAATGACTAAGTGACTCCTGGGTCAGTAATAGGGCCTCATTTTTTAGCATGAAGAAAGTGAAGCAGCCACTTATGTACTAACCTGATGTACTAACCAGATTCAGGAAGTGATACAATAACTTAGTCCTGTGCAAGAACAATAAAAGCAACTGTCTACTAATTTCTCCAGCACCAATACTGTGATGCAGCATAATTATTATCTGCTCAAGAAAAAGTTAGTGTTTAGTAGTTAGAAATTAAGTTCATGAAAGCTTAATTTGCCTTTTGGAATACACATTTTTCATTTACATTTTAAGCTACTACATACAATTTCCATTTAGCTGTTACTGATAATTTCCAATGTTTTCTATTTCCTGAAATACTATATTTCACAGGACAAAGAACTTTTTCTTAATTCTACTTATAATGACTAACATAGAAAGTCAAATAACTTTCAGAAATACAGAAGGAGTAAATGTCAGTACAACTGTGTAGTAACTTTGCCCTCATATTCACTAACTGCATAATACTGTCCTATAATAACAACCAGCAGAATCTTCATGTAATATGATAAATTTTGAGATTAAAGAATCAGAGTACCTTTAGAAGCTATATTGCATGGAAACACCTACCTAAACTGAGTAGTAAAGCTAATGGGTTTATGTTCTACCTGATAAACTATGCTCCTATATAGTGGCCTGTAAATCTGGCACACTTGATACGAAGGTAAAGTCTGTTGCAATGCTGTGCAGAAGAAAACATACCTCAAACCTCCATCCACCAGTATCCTAGCCAGACTCCATAAAGTACTTCTTTGAACGACACAGCAAAAGGTTCATTACTTGTCATGTCATGATCACAGTTAACAATTAGCATTTACCTAAATAATATACCAATACATTTTCAGAACACACAACAGAGTAAGCTAGCATGAGGTCAATGCGCCACTATCTCTTCTCCTTGAGGACACAATGAAGATGAAATCTGTAGGTACTATAACCCTTTGGTATTTTGGTTCTTAACAAAAAAAAATTCTTGACAAAAAGGTCTTCCTGGAACAATTAATATTGCTGTTCAAAGCTAAATAAAGTGCATTCAGAATTTCTAAAAGTCAAATCCAAAATCTCTTGTTTCAGAAAATAAAACTTTTTCTACTTTCAGAAAAGCAGAAACTAACTCTGCTCTAAAGTCAATCTTCACCATTCTTACTGCTTCCATCTATTAGATGGAAGAAAGTAGTTACTCTATAAAAACCTTGTATCACTATTTATTCTAAAGCCATAAACACAGTGTACATAAATAAAAGGTTTCTTACCACACTAACTAAAAATCTTGGAAATGTTTTCCTTGAGCACGTTCCATTGGAGCACACATACGTAAGGCAATATTTCATTTTTCCAGTTACAGGAACGCTTTGCCTTCGCAATACCTGTGCATTACAGATGCATACTGCTGCTTCTTGTGCTTTGTGCTTGGAACAGAAAGGGCAACACATGCTTCCCACTTTAACAGTTCCCTCCCAAAATCAGAATGCACGGGAACCTGAGAAGGAGAAAATGTGAGCATGGAAAACACATCTGTTAGATGTGCATTTGCTTCATAAAGTAACTTTTCTGTCTTTCTAAAGAGCAACTTTCTACTCAAACATTCCATTATGGGTAAACCTAGTACCTAGTTCACCCATTAGCAGTTGCAAACCATTACGCCAGTCATCTCTCTGTGACTGCCTTCATAACATTCAGGCTTATTTAGAAATTTCAGCAATAAGCCCAGTGTTTGGCAAAGATGTGAAGGGAGATCTGGACAGCTGTCTTGCAGTCATATAGAATATTAACATTTTTAAAAGCAGCTACTACTATCGGGTCAATTCTGACAGAGCTCAATCTAATCACTCAAAGCAGTGGTTTCATGCCATCCCCTAAGACCCAGTTAGATTATTTTTTTAGTTTATTTTTTAAAAAGAAAGCACTCTGGATGTTTACATTATGTCTACAAATAGTTGCAGGCCTTATCTCCACTCCCCAGAAGTGTTAGAACAAGGCAAGAGTTAGGTGTCAGAAGCAAGACATATGGAAGCAAGGACACTGGCTTGATTACCATGGCAGATCTAGAACTAATGCCTAGATCACCTCATCCTCACTAATGAAATGACCACTAACCTGAACGCTGTTTTAGGTGTGAACCATTTTCAAGTCCTCACCAGAAGCAGTCATAAGGCCTTTCAAGAATCTCAGAAAGGGTAATGATAGAAGAAACAGAAGACTTCCTGCCATGGAGTGCTTGGATAAAATAACTATGAGACCCCATCTCAGCTCTGCCAAGAAGCAGCTGTGACTCACAAATTACTAAAACAGTAGAGAAACACTTCAATTTGATTACTTGCCGTAAATGGACACAGGCAGAATATAGGTGCATGACCAAGTATCTTTCCCAAAACAGAGTTAATATTAAAGAAAATCCAATTGAAATGGAGACAAAACCAGAGTGTAACTGAAGGAAATAAAGGGTACAGAGATGACATCTTTCCTTATAAGAGAATATGCCAGAGTACAGATGAATGATGCGTAATAATACTTGACGTTTCTACAAGAGTTTCCAAGTCAGATTCTGATTGCAGTAAAGATGGACCACAGGCCATATACATAATGCCGGCTGCGATACCAACATTACAAGGTCTTGTGCTAAAATGAGAGGATTTATACTCTAGAAGAGAGATAATAAAAATTAAGAACGAGTTTGAGGATGATCTCCAGTTTCCAGACTATTGGGCAGAGCTGAAACGCGCCACTGGCAAAATCCTCTGCGCCACAAAGCAAGACAGTTTTAAACATCTCTTGCCCTGGAAATGTTCAAACAAGTACATCTACCATGAAAAGAAACACATTCTATAGTAACTGTTAAAACAAGTAGAGACCTTCATTCTTAAACACACTCAAAAGAATAAATGGGAAGCACTTTCTATCACGTACAAAGGGAAAATTTCTGCTAATGCCAAACATTTTCCTATGCATGACCGTTCAGGAATTCTTTGGCAGGTAACTTGGACAACTACTCCTTATCCTTGCCTGAAAGTGCCTAAAGAAAAAAAAAAAAGGGGTTTTTTTGCTATAAACATATGATTTGCAGATTGGATACAAACATGGGAACAATCTGAAGTTGCAGGCACATTTTCAAGTTCTTTCAACAAAAATGCATGAAGTTCATAGCTATGAATGAACAAAATAAGCTAATGAATAATAATACAGATTAAGATAGAGTAAAATTTACATTATCTTTTTTAGGTATCTATCAGCTTAGGGCATTGAAGTTAGCAGTTCTGTTTGAAATAAATGAGTAGAAGTGCCTGCTTTGGAATACACTCAAGGAATGAAGTTAGACAGTTAAACTGGATACTAGGAATGCTCTTCCATTAAGCAGCAAGTTTCTAGTCAACTTCACATATTAAGATGACAATCCTCAGATTTTTCTGATTTATTTTTAAGTCATGTGTGTCACATGTAAGCTGCTATAGAACTGAAAGATAAACTAATACTTTTTTAAAGAGGTAATTATAAGAGAAGTGTCATTTTATTCTATTGCAAATAAACAACACTGAATAAACTATTACAGAAGCAATAAGGACAAGTACAAAGCGTACTACTCTATTTGGACTTACTAAATTGGATTGGTACTGCTGAAGGATCTCTGCACTCCATGTTCAGCTATATTACCTTCCTCACTTTCCTCCATTACAAAACACTGCATATTATTTTAGTTTTATTTACAAAGTTTATTACTTTTGTTTAGTAATGAGTGCAAGACACCTGTCATACACTATTATCATCTATATCATTTTATATAGGACACAAATCAGGCAAAATAAAGGCTATGTTAAAGCTTGAGATCCAATTGCTAATGCTGTTGCAAGAAAATTAATATACCTGCCCCAGTAAACAGTGGTTGCAAAAACAGGTAGACACTTCCAATTTATATTGGTGTAAACACAAATACACAATCTCCAATTAAGCAGGCAATATCCCAAACCTCAATGTGGGAGCAAAATATAGTCCAAAGTCATCTTGGAACAACTAGAGTAGGCTGTATAACAACACAAAGTATAAAGCAAAGTACATTTGTTACACAAACTATTCAACTACTAAAAATGTGTCAGCTGACAACAGTGACTCTCCTCAGAAGAGATTTATAATTTCATACAATAGTCCAGGGTTTAGAGTAACCAGACACTATTTGCTACACATATTATTGCTTACATGAATTTTAAACTTGTTTTACTATGCCAGTATCAGTTGTTTATGATTACTTGTTATTGTGGTAGCAGAAAGATTATACAATGAGGACTATTTAAATGACTCTGAAGTCGTAAGTAAAATCCATATATCAAAAAAGAAGTAATCGCCCCAATATAGCATTACAAGCTTCTAAGGTTTCTAACACAGCAATACATTCAGAAAAAAATTACAACTTTCCTCTTATTCTTTCAAAGTCGATTATCTGTTACTGTAAATTGATATTATAGCAAAAAACCTCACCTCACCCTTCCATTCAAAAAGTTTCTGTATTACAAATTTGAACACACCAGGAAGCTTAGCTTTTGTTTCTGAAGCAAAACAAATCGCAATCCAAATTGTTCATTGCACATGTTCACGCACATTTAACAAATCACCTGAGACAAGAGCTTCTTAATTTATTATTTATGACAATAAGCACCCAATGAACGCATCACAGGGCTTAGGATACCCACTAACTTATACTGTTTTCTAGTAAAAATATAGGATGGGTTTTTTTTTTTTTTTGTTCTGTTAGGACTGCATGGTCACCTAAAAAGCACATTCTTGACATGCAGCCATAAAAATCTACACAAAACCATCTTTAATTTCCTCTTTAAATTCATGGTTGTAGCATGCATAATCAAGTTATAGCAGACTGATAAAAATCAGCCAGCAACCACAACTTGCCTTTGATTAGAAGAGTCAATAAAGCAAGCTAGTTCAAAGAACCATTTGATCAACATACACAAAATCCGCATTGCAGCAAATCTTAGGAATTATTTTTCAAATACACTTTTTGTAAGCGCAACTGTTTTCAGTTGCTCAACACGTTCTTCCTAGTAGCTCCTAACAAAACAAAGCAACACATATAAAACAGGTTGCGTAAGACAAAGGTTGCCAGAGTTTTGATCTTGTAATATCACCTACTAAATGGGAAATAAGTAGAGACCACACAACAAGGTTCAAGTCGGAGGCAACCGTAGGCCCCACACATGGCACAGCTCTGTCTTCCTTTCCTTTTTTAAACAGATTGGGTCTTGTCTCAGCTCTGCAGGATTGTTGATATGATTTGATGGCCCCTTTTCCGTGACCGTTAAAAATGCGTATTCACACAGGGACATGCTCCTAGAATGACTTTCCACTGCAGAATAACAAGAACTCTGTAAAAGCTATTATTAACTGAGTGCTCTGGGCTCTGGCTGGGCTCAATGCTCTGCAAAATCAAGCAATTTAGTATCTTGATTTGCTGAGAGCTCTACAGTATCTGAATTTTCAGATTAGTTCTGGCACAGCACAGATAAATCCAACAGCCATTACAGTCTTGATAATCGGTTATTTTTGTTGATGGCAAGCACAAATATGAATTGCCTTTGCAGATCACACGAGAGAGTCATACAGACTGCAGGTGGTCTGCTGATAGTGTTTGTGGACTGCCCTTAAGACCTAGAAACGAGGATGCAAAGAGCTTCTGTGCCTACAACCTGACTTTGAATGTTGCAATTTGGTTCCCCAATAAAGCCTGTAGGTTCCTGAAGTAAGAAACAGCCTTAGGCATGTATAATCTAGCCTGGGCTGCACTTCAGACTTCCTCATTATATTTGATCATGCATTCTCTTTTCTACTGTGCAATTACTTACAGTAACAAGCTAACATAATCAATTCTTATCAAAACCACAGAATTCCTTCAAAGTTGTCAACTGAAGATTTTAAAACTTTGAGCTTGAGGCTTTTCTTCAGATGTCTGACAGCAAGGCCAGACTTTAGCTGAAGAACTTCCTAATTCTAGCAAAATCATGCTTCCGAGACAGTGCTCAGTTCTAACTTACACAGCTTGCTTCATTTGAATTCCTTTAATCCTCTTTAAACAAAATGCACTCTTCTTTTTCCTTTCTCCAGGCTTCATATGGACCATTATAAGTTGGGGAGGGGAGCGGAGAGAAACCCAAAGAAATCCAAGACTCTTTTGTAATAATATGGTGAATACAGGGAAAAGCTCAAGCAGTATAATTTATTCTATCATGGGCAGTCCCATTCACCGCAGTGCCACCAGTTACCTTCTCTATTTATTCTAGGAATATTTTGGCTAAAATGTAGAAATTTAAAATTTTTTGTAAGTTTACTTTACTCAGCTCACTAAACAAACCTACAATCACAAAATATTAGAACAGTCTCAGTTTTTTAAGCCTTCAGTTCAGAATCAAAGTTGAAAAAGCTTGCAAGTCTCATAACTTAATGAAGATGGTAAAATTTCAAACATTTTAATTTACAAAAAGGATCCATTCGAGGTTGGCTTAAGAAAACAAATCAGCTTCAAGCCGCCCCTGACTTCTAGCTTGATATACATCTTGCTTTGCATAACATCTATACACATAAAATTATGAAAAAAATTACAAATTCAACAAGTCCTTATGAAGCATGGTTTCTTAAAACTGATAATCAAAACGTGTCGAAAACTGAATAGGTTTGTCACAGCCTTTGAAACAAGAAGTCTTACATGAATGATGTTAAATTTAATCCTCTCATTAACCTCCTCATAAGGAAATTCCTACCACACCTCAAACCAAAACTAAGAGAAGATCAAGCCACACAACTTGACCAAGATCACAAAGTATAGACTTGTTTATAGCCAAGACAGCTCATGCAACAAAAAAGGAACTGAGCCTTAATATAGCCCATCGCTAGACCTGCATCACCTCACACAGCTAAAAATGCTTTAAATCAAGAGCTTTGCTACAATTTTTCAGAAGGACAAACTCTTTTGCTCTGCCACCATGGATTTTCAAATGCATCATGAGATTTTTTAAGTCTCCTGACAGCTTAAGAAGATTTGGGACACAAACAGTATTTGAAAACAATATAAAAATATCAGGTATGAAATTAAAGCTCTAATTTAGTCCAATTTTTATCTTTAGAGAAAATAATTTTAATTTTTGCATATGCTTTATTTAGAACTGTTAATATAACATATCTTACAAAAATTTGCACGATACTCCTTGTCTTGCGCTTAGGAAAACCCCAAACTTTGTAGCAACAAATAACATTTTACTAACTGGCACAGCAAACTTTGTGGGGTTTTCATTCATCATTATGAACATATTCTAGTTATTTCAAAAATCAATTACTTTTGTTGTTCAGTAGTACAGCTAGTTAAAGTACTGTTAATAAAGGATTAGGTGGTTTTAATTTTGTTCTTTCAACCTCTCCCTTGTATTCTGTACTCTCTACGTATAGACGTGACTGTTTTACTTTAATTCCAGTATTGCCAACTCCTACAATATTATTTTTGCTTATGACTTCTGGTGCTTTTCTTTACACCCCAAATGTTAGAATCATGCATAATTTATCTTCTTAAACAATGTTGTTGTCCTCAATGTTACAGAGAAAACCTGAAAAGGTCAAGAAAATCATCAGCTTCAGGAAGCTAAAAGACAAAAAAGAAGCAAAGTTTACTTTCATTACCTTCTCAAACACGATACCTCAAAGGCACTTATGCTTTTTTAAGAACCAGATTCTTCCTTGTGAATAGATTTTGAAATAATGTAATTGTTTTACCGAACCCAAAGCATAATTAAATGCTTTTGATAAATCATACAATTAATCCAGAACAGCATCTCGCTTAAACAAATTCTTTTTTCCTCCATTTCTTTTGCATATATCACAGTTAAGTACCACGTAACAGCAGAAGCAGATAACCACACCTTGTTTCCCTCCCTCTTAAAAGCTATGAAAAAATATTTTTCTTCAGTAAAATGGTTTCTCTCTCATGTCATACTTGTCTTTTTCATAAGAAGATTTATGCTTTTTCTATCCAAGTTAGCAAAAACATGCTGGAAACCTACTGTGAATCTTGAACTACAACTTTAAAACAACACTGAAGTATGACACCATACCAACAGCACTGTATAGCACAACTACCTTGCAGGAAGGAAACAGGAAATACAGATTGTGGAGGGAAAAAATTATAAAATGGAAGATGTTCGTAAGAGTTTTTCTATAGCACATGCTTCCCCTCAATCTCGATAAGGTTAATCTTTTAGTGTCTAACTTCATCCTCCAGAGAACAAATCCTCTGCGTAAGTGAATCACTGTAGTCGAAACTGCACTATGAACTAATGACCTCTGAAATATTTTTTGAAGTCTCACTCAATTTTTTTAATGGGAACTGGTAACACTAAGAGAGTCTCGCAAATAATTTTGAAGTGATTTTAACAATAGGAGAAATTGCTTCACAGACTTGTGACACAGCATCTACAGTAACTGATGATGTGGCACAAAACTTTTTTTTCTTTTCACTGGCAAATCAGAAGAGGGGCTAAGGCTATTATTTAGCTTTGCCTTCCCACAAGGCTCCTCACCACAAAATATGGCTTAGAGAGATCTTTTGTTCCTCCAGCTGTGTTAGGCTATTTCTCAGATGATTTCGCCAGCACAATAACTTGCTGCCCTCAACAACTTGAGCTTCACCGGCTTCCAAAGAGTAAGTTTTCTTGGTAAACAGGAATAAAACAAACTGGATTGTGTTATTTTTGCATTTAAGAGTGATTCATGCATGTTGTATAATTTTAGCTTTCAGCTAGTAAACTACTTACAGTTACTAAACTTTGAGGTTATTACAGATGGTAGAGAATCATGTTTTTAAGATTTTCTATTTTCTTTCAACTGTGTAATATGCAGTTTTATCATGTTGTGTGCATCTGACTTGCTTCGCCCGTTATGAAGCTTGACCTGATATGACTCTCTGTTTTAAAGCTAGTTACATTCTTAGAAATATTTCATGAAGAAGTGTTAGTATCTCAATGCTTTGAGACATGATCTGCAAGCCTGGCAGGACAGTTACTATTCTACCAAATATACACTTAACTACAGCCAAGGTATAAAAAAAAAAAATAATCCCCCCAAATACCAGCTCCTCTCTGCCACCCCAAAGCCAGTCAGAGACTTTGGTACTATTACTTACCATTCCATCTGAAGTGACGATAGTTCTCCTTACGTTATCTACCTGGCAAGTGGATCAATTGCATGAAGGCCTAAATAAGCTTTTTCCTCAACTGAGCAGGACTTCCCCGAGTTGTTCCTCATAGTTTCTAAGGACTATTACAGCACTAAGAACCAAAACTACCAGTTAGACATTTTGTGACACCTAGAAGTGCTAAGAGACTAGAACGAGAAGGTGAATCTCAAGTTCTGGACTGCAACTGAGAGGGAGGAACAGGAATCAAAAGGAAAACAAGAACATGAAATAGGCATGGGAGACAGACTGTGTGAGGAATCTGTTCGTGAAAAACAGAATCCAGGATTTAGAGGCAAATTTTATACAGGTAGCTACCACCAGGTCTGACTAGAAGTTAGAAATATGATAATAAGGTATTTTCCCAATATACACTGCCTGAAATCAGAAAACCTATTAACTCCTCCTGAAGCACAGTATTGCTTCTCAATCCAGCAAGTGTTTGCAAAGTTTATCAGCATAGTGTGTTTATACAATGCTTGTAGTGCAAGGCTGCTCTCTGTGTAGACACATTTCTGCTGTTTACTTAGATTAGCTCAGACATCTGCTGATGCTGTAGGGATATGGAGACTCTGGCTTTGCTGAGGACCTACCTACAGCGGAGTTCCAAACTGCCTCCATCTAAACCTGTTTTTAAGTTTTTAATCCAAAAGGAGCATTCAAATACAAATGATACGAAGTTAGAAATGCAAGTCAGACAACACTACAAATTATTTCACCCAGCCAGTGTCATACAGGGGCTGTGTGCAATACAGGAAGATTACAAAGATGTATTAAATGCCATTATTTTGTTACTACTACTTTATTTCTTAGAATTCTCTCTCATTCAATTTGTAGACTACAGCATGCATTAGGCATCAATCACCACTATGAAGCATAGGAAACCAGCGTTTGTAAGTCTCATCTATGTTACTGAATGATAGTGTTTGGGGAAAAAAAATAGTATTAAGAGCATCACAAAAACAAAAGAGGGGAGTCCCCTGATTATGAAACATGAATGTTGTTATAAAATACCTGAGGATATCAGCTTTCCTCTGCCTCAGGGTTCCCATACTGTACTGAGCAAAGACTCTCAAAATTTTCCATTATTTATGTGCTCTGACCCACAATGTTACATTTTGGCTCATTGGTTGTTTAACAGCTTGACATGATTCACAACTCTAATTCTGTCAAATACTACAGTTCCTCTGACTGCATAAAGTGCTCTAAAATGTTCATCTGGCTTTCAGCATCAGAAATTTGACACACAATTGTTTCTCTTTCACAACATCAGTATTTCACCTCACAAAGGTACTTTGAAAGGAAATGATTTCATGTCTATAAAGAACATATTATTACAGAAGCATAGGAAGACTATAAAGAAACCTTTTTATCAATGAAGATTTTACATGAAGTGCAGCACACTATGGTTAAATTGTACTTGATTTAATTAAATAAGAGGAACAGAAAAACTAAATTTTTATAATCATTAATACATTGCACTGTCAGCCATGTTTTGCAGAAAATAATAGAAAACCAACTTAAACGCCTCAGAACATATGATCACCAATGCCATGTAAGTTTCTATTTCACATAAAATGCACTATTTCAAAGTAATCTATTTCGCTGTTCTATTTACAGAAACAATCCTGCAATTACCTCACCTTAGTTGAGGCTATGTATTTTTAACAAAAATAACTGTTTAAAAACAAGAACCATAGACACAAGCCATGACTTGGATGCTTACTAAGACTAGCAAATTTCTTCACAAGGAGTGTAGTGCAACACTAACTTGGGTTTGGAGAGATGCTGTAATTCCACCCTTGAAGATTTACAAGGCTCACCCAGACAAAGTCTAGGCTGATCTAACCTACTGTCAGAGATGGAAACACTTGGGAGTACCAGGCTGGACTACATGATCACCAAAAGTCCCTTCCAAACAACACTTCTAGGATTCTATGATATTGACCACGTACCATTTGTGCAGTGCAAGTTCACAGTGAGAAGACCTAATACATTTGCAAAAAAAGTTCTCCTCTTGACAGAGTTTAATAAGGTTATCTATGTGTTTCCAGAGGTCTGAGGAAGAAATGTTGCTCAGGAATTCCATTGCACTCATTTAAAACTGACTTGTAAGGCTGATGCTTAACCCAAAACGTTCTGGAAAGAACGCACCACCTCAAATGTACAATACAAACCCCAGACTGTACCGCTTTATATAAGATGTAAGAAGTCCTTCTGCAACTTCTCTGTAAATAAAATTAAAGTGAGAAATTAATGAAGACTCAGATTTTTTTTTTTCTACTCCCAACTGTTATGGTATCCTTCAGTAACAGGTAAAGCACAGGCAGAAAACTGTTCCTTGTCTGCAGTCAGACAGGAAAACTTCGGTTTACTTCAAGGATGGTGTATTGTTTTTATGGCTGTTTTCTTGGAAGATGCAGATTCAAACTTGGTTTTGCTAATAATGCCACTGACAATGTTGGCAAAAAAATGCATTGTTCTACTTTATTTTATCCTGCTGCTTCTTAAAATTGAAACTTACAAGCGATTTACTTTATGACTGTCTGATAAACTTCTTTTTCCTTCTTATCAACAGGATACAACATACAAATTTAAATATGGGGATTATAAGCCAGCTATCAATCATTCACCTCCTCTGGGCCACTATGGTCTTTTGTCAATATGAAGACTACGATTTTGAGGATGAATATGATGAGGAGTCAGATCGTCAACAACCGTATTACTTCAATCCAAATACACAAGCTGAAGTTCCTCGCTTTCCTTTTCCAGTTCAGTGTACCGGAGAATGCTTTTGTCCACCAGCTTTTCCGCTATCCATGTACTGTGATCATCGTAAACTTAAGACAATACCAAAAATCCCAAGTCATGTCCAACAACTTTATCTGCAAAACAATGAAATTGAAGCTGTACCTGCAGGACCCTTCACTAATGTTACCTTCTTAAGAGAAATTAACCTCAGCCACAACAAAATTAAATTTCATATGATTGACCATGGTGTTTTTGCCAAACTTTCAAACTTAGTGCAACTTCATTTACAACATAATGAATTACAAGAATTTCCATTCCCGCTCCCCAGCTCTCTTGAGCGACTCCTCCTTGGTTTCAATAAGATTTCTCGGTTATCTGGAAATGCATTGGAAGGATTACCTAACATAACCATGCTTGACCTTTGCAATAACTTTCTAGACGACTCAGTACTCAAAGAAAAACCCTTTTCAAACATGAAAAATTTAATGCAGCTCAATTTATGCAACAACAAATTACAGACTATGCCTCCTGATCTACCATCGTCACTCATGTATCTCTCTCTTGAAAATAATTCGATTTCTTATATTCCAGAAAACTATTTCAACAGACTTCCAAAAATCATTGCTCTAAGAATGTCCCGCAATAACCTGCAGAACATTCCACGCAACACTTTCAATCTACCGAATCTTCTAGAACTTAATCTTGGACATAACAAATTGAAAGAAGTATTCTATATTCCAAGAAGCTTGCAGCATTTGTATATTGAAGACAATGACATTGAAAGTATGTTGATGTTTACAATTCTTTAAAAGCAAAAAAATTTAGTGGATTTTGGCATTGGTTGTGGGAGGGGGATAAGTTTGGCATATTTTCCTTAACATCCAGCATTAAGAACTTCTAGCCTACATAAAAAAAACCCTATCAGAAACATCTCTCTTGTTGTATCCTTGGTTTCAAGGATCTGCCACCTTACAGCTTCTCAGTTAGGTCACGTATAAACCAAGCATAGAATCCAACAGTCATCCAAATTTGCATGTTGTTCAAGAGGTACTCTAATGTCCTCCTTTGCAGAGAGGTGAGCTTGAGCTCTCAAGTGTTCCAAACTAACCAATTAATGTGGCACTGACCCAGAGTTTATATACACACTGTACTTCTCAGGAGCAAAGCTGGGTATGCAGCTTTTGATCAGCTTACAGTGCAGGAAGAATATCATCCCATCTTCCTCAAGATGCAGTGTAAACACATCTTTGGTTAGCTGAGACCAAACAATGGTGAAATTAGAAAAGATTTTATTTTTGCATCTTACTCCTAATCTGCAATTTTTTGTAAAAGTTTACATCAGTTTTTCATAGAACAAGCTAAAGTCTTTTTGAAACTTGCTACTGATTAGGCAAAAACATATACAGAGAAAAGGAATTATGAAAATATTTCACTCACATAAAATAGTAATTAGAAATTGTAGTGGTAGTGATTTTTTTTTTGTTATCCCACAACCTTATACTTTGCAAATGCCAGAATTGTTATCACTGTCATTTATGAAACAGATTCAAAACAAACGGAAGGCTTATATTAATGTTGTGCACTGCAAAAATATTTTCCCTTTTAAATTTCAAAACCCAAGTTTCACTTTTGCAATAGGTCTTAAATATAACTATTTTTTGTATTTTAATTAATATTTTTCTCTTACAGTCATAAACGTTACTTTGATGTGTCCATCTATTGATCCAATGAACATCAACCAATTAACCTATATACGTGTGGATCAAAATAAGCTTACAATTCCAATAAGCACATATGCATTCTTTTGCTTCCCTCACATTCGAACCATTTATTATGGTGAACAAAATGTTAATGTCAACAAGTCAACTCAGCTAAGAATACCAGTGTTTCGACGATTTTTGACACCAGAAGAATACCATGAAGCAGAAGATGATCATGAAACACGTGATCATGAAACTGAAGAAGATCATGAAACTGAAGACAACTACTTTCACCCTTACTTTCAGTGAAGTAATCATTGTTAATGAGTATATATGGAAACTTTTCCTTAGTTGTGGGGTATTCATATCCATTTTAGAACAGCTGGATAGTTTGGGATATTTCAGATATATCTATAAAGTAAAGATAGGATTTTAGCATAGGTAAATGTCCTATTGTTGATGTAGTAAAAATTGTAATACTAGGAGCAAAGAACACTCACTTTAGCATTCTGATATATAGCAGTCTGATATACAACCTGGGTTGATGATGGACTCACCCTTGGGTGGGCAGCCTAAGCTGAAGAAAATCGACCTGAAAAAGTTTCTATGTTCTAAAGTGACTCAACATGCAAAATGACTAAAATACAAATCAATGTCATGCTCAATAGAAGCAAATGGATCAGGCCAAAAATCCCTCCAACTATACAGCCTGCTACTGACAGGAGTAGAAAATAGACACAATAGATAAAAGAATAAGAAGGTAAGATCACAAAAATAGTTCCATGAGATTCCTCCTCATCTTCCAGAAATACAGATATTTCGTCTTTCAACTTCTAATTGGACCAGAAAAATCACAAACTCTGAGTCTCCCTCATATTATCTTTGCAATGTCCTGCCAAAGTGTATTACAGTACTTCTCAGTTTGTACCTCAACTATCACAAGTCTTTCAAAGGAGATTTTAGCTCATTAGCGAAATCAGCAATAAATGACCTTTCGTCAAAGGTTTTAGGATCTAGGGAAAAGGATTTGCATTAATAGAACTGAACCATTAATATTTACATTTTACCTATGCTTAAGCCCATATTATTTTAAGGGGCACACAACAATGTAATGTAATCTTATTAGAATTGCTCAAGTAGAACAGGTGCAAATAGCAGCATACCAGGTTTTTTTAATTATTAATTTTAGACAATTCCTCTGCATAGCTAATACTAGTTAGTTAGCTATATTGTGCTTCAAAGTAGAACGAAAATTGCTTTAAGCAATCTAAAGAAAAGTACTACATACTATTTGAGCTATGCAAATTTTTTTAGTATGTCTTATGTCTAGAAACAGATCAAATAACTACAGGGTAAGATAATACTACAGGGCACTGCTTTTGTTTTATTTAAATTCTTTATTTTTCAGCACTGTTTTCCCGATCAATCTTTGTTAGCTGTAACGAAAAATCATCATTTTCAGCAAGAAAAACGAATGCAAGAAATACAACCATACATTTAAGTGTAGGAAAATTAAGAAGGCTAGAAAACTTATGCAAGCAAATTTGCATTAGAATTTCTAAAAAGTTTCAGACAGTTCTAGTTTTTTCTCTTCCAATTTCAGTTATTTTTTGAAGTTCATCTTAGTATATTTTAGTTTCTGATGCAACAACTAAAATATTAAAAAATTAAAATACTTAATAATACTTTAATGGAAAGAAACTCCTCATAAGCTCATAAATACAACCGTTAAGAATATATATAGTGTTCGAGACATGTAAATATTTGTGGATACAAGATTTATTATACCTTTATTAAGTTGTGGGTCTTCAGTCAACTAACTCAAGAAATCTGTCCTTTCTCTCCTTCCTCTTTTCCTTATCTACATTCTGAACGCTATAATATTCATGGCAAAATATTTTATGGTCATCCCACAAATTTACTGCGCTACAGAGTTTGTCTTCCTCTTTTTCAAAAAAATGTTTATGAACATTTATCAACCGCAAGTACCTCTGGCTTGATATAGGAGGAATATATGTATGTATTCATTGATTTAAATACTCTTATAAAAATACTTATGTACATGCACATAAATTAAACATCTATAACTTTATAGTTTTATTAATATAAACACATAGCATATTAACCTTAGGGAACCTTTGTAACTTTTCATCTATTTCAGATTTTAAGTGTAAATGACTAGTGCACAAGATGCAAATCTAAACTAATACAGGTTTTTTTGTCCGGCTTGCTCAGCTTTAAAAGAACAGTACGAGTATTGTATCTTTTTTCAAACTTTCTGCTTTTTAAAAACATTTACGAAGCAAAGCTTATCTTTAATTCTATTTTAAAACTAAAGCCATTGACTTCGTAACATCAAGCTACATACACTTCTTAAAGTTTAAATACAAACCAAACTGATAATACAGCTCTAAAATTTTCGACAATTATTACACTAAACTCATTCAGATGGAACATGAGAATTGTATTACAAGCACAACCATCACAACTCACTTTTTATTCAATTAATATTATCGTATCTCATCTGTGGCAAATACAATGCTACTTAGAAAAAGATTTTTAGGGTGGTCAGGGAACTAAAGACTTGCTAGACTTATGTCTGTATTAGAGAAATCAGAAGTTATAATAAAGTACAGAATTAAGGGATATCTGGATAAATACAATTTGCTCTGGTAATACTGGACATGGCTTCTGTAAAAGCCATGAAGTTTTTACCTTGCAAATGTCTTGGAGTTCTTTGAAGGAAAAGATTTTTGAAAGGCTTTTAAGGAAATTAATCTGCCACAAACAGCAGCTTAAGGTGACAGCATGGACAAAAATCAAATAAAATACTAGAAACAGCATAAGAATAAATGGTCAGTTCTTGCTGTGGAGGGAGCCCACTGGTAGGAATTTTGCAAAGGGTCGGTGCTGGAATTTATTCAACTTAATACACTTGCAAAAGATAGACAAATTAGGCAGAGAAGTGAGATGAGAATAAAGATTGCTAAGTACCAATGAAGAATGACTGCAAAAGGACCTCAGGATGCTCAAAAAGCCAATGAAATTCAACATTGTCAAAGGAAAAGTGATATCCATGGAAAATATGATAGTAGCTTCACCTAAAAAGTAACAAAGCACAACCTGACCACCACTACTTAAGCGCAAGACTCTGAAGTAATAATAGGCAGCTCAATGAAAACACCAGCTTGATATCCAGCGGCAGGAAAAAGGAAACTCAAATGTAGAGAGTAACTAGAGAGAAATAGAAAACAAGAGACATCATGATGCCGCTATAAATCCATGGCTCACCCAGACATTAAACATGCTATTGATTTCCAAGCCCTTCAGGTAGCTATAATCTCTACATATGGCATAATGAGAAAAGGATCAGAGAAAGGTCATAAGGTCACCAAACGTAAGGAATGGCTTCTATATAAGCAACACTGAGTAGGCTAGAACTCACCAGTTCAGAAAAGAGATGGCTAAGGGGAGATACAGGAGATACTCACAAAATTATGAGTTGCGTAGACAGCCTAAGTCTGGATATCAGCTGCTCCAGTACAAGAGCAAGAAGCCATCAAATGAAGCTAGTATGTAGCACGTACAAACTAGACAAACAAATGTTTGTAAGCAATGAGTAGTCAGCTCATTAAACTGCATGCCTGAGAACACAGTGGATGCAGCAACAATTTTTTACGTGGTTTCAAGGGAAGGCTGAGTAAATAACTGTATTTCTTGGAAGAGATCCACTATACGTCGTTAAAGAGACAAAGCACAGTCGGTAGAAAAGTGCTGAGCTGAAAATAGCTGGAGAATGGAAGAACATTTGAAGATAGGATGAGACAACAATCATACATGCCTGTCCTGAGTCTTCCCAAAGCATCTGCTTACGCCATTGTTGGAGACAGGACATTGTACACTAACCTTTACTTTGAATTTCACGCCCAGTTCGACGTTTTCACTATCCTTGACTGTGGTAACATGGTGGTATTGCTCTTCGCTATTAGTATATGCTTATTGCCTTGATATATTTGAATTTAAAACTTCTTTTTAAGCACTACCAACTATGGTTATATGCCAAGGCATATTCTAGCTCATTAAATTTAGGAACAGCATGTCTACAATGCTCCATGTTGCAGTATTCTGTAGCAGACAGACACCCAAATTGATTCAGGTGCACAAAGCAGCCTAGCCATTTAAGCGTGGAGCTCTGTATAAACCAAGTTATACCACTACAGAACTTCACAGATTTTTGGTATCAGAACATATTTGCTTCATGTTTGCTTTGGTATTTATTTTCCGAATATTATATAGTCTTTTTAAGCAAGAAATAAATTCAAAACCTAAGAACTAAACATGCATTAAAATGCTACCTATTTTATCGTAACAGCAAAACCTAACAAGTTTCAAACAGCTTCATTAGTTTATTTACAACAGTCAGTAAATACAGAAACAAAGCCTGACCTCATTTACAACAAAGTGTCTACAACAGCAATTGGTGAAGCACTAGGGTGGATTGGTAGAGTAAAATACTTGTGATGAGGCCATGAGACCCATGCTGTTTTTTGAGGGAGAGGAGCTTTACTTCAGACTATCCCTAGCCACTAATTAAAATCCATTAGCAGCTGCAGTGCATCAGGTGCACCCCCGAATACATACATCTTCTGGCTTGTTACATCCACAAAGAATAGTTCAAATACTTCAAAGAGCACTGTGATGGGAACAGTAAGTTGGAGTTATCAGGAGATTTGCTTCAAAAATGCGCTCCTGATCCTCATTAAAACACTAACAGAAACATAAGCAGAAATACAGCAACCGAGAAAAATTAAATCTCTGCTCTACTTTCAAGCTTTGGACAAACTATTCTGTAAAAACGTTTTCCACATCTGATTTGTGTAAACAACGATGGACCTTTCTTGAACTACACCTAAGTATTATCAGTGTTATCCAGAGTGCAAAATAACCATCAAGGTTGTATTAGAGCACTGCAGAACATATTGATACCCAATGTAAACCTATAGGGGAAACACCTCTCAGATTTCTGAAAAACCTTCAGTTATGACTAAACTTTAGTCCACATTAATTAAAGCTCTCAAAACTACAACAAAACTGACAAACTGGGCGTTTTTTTCGCCACAAAGATTGCTGTAAAAATCAAAATAAAGAGAAATAATAGTAATTTAATTCAACTGTCTACATTTCTTCCTTTAGCCTCAAAACAGTGGGAATTATTTTGCCTTTTTCTTATTTGTGGTTGTTGGTATTTAATACTTGCAAGGCTTACTTTTTGAGATATTTACTTCAGTATTCTGACAATAAAAGTTACACAGATTAGGAAAGAAAATCCTTTATAGAAAACAGATGGTTTACATTTCACGTTTTCAAACTTCTTTTAACATATTCACATTCCACTGTTACAGTAAGAATCAATTGCCACCTTTGTTTCCCAACTTGATCATTGCAAGCAATAAACAAAGGAATTTCCTATCTGAAAAACAGGAAAGGACAATATAATGTATTTTTAACAAAAAACTATACACCAAAAAGAGATTTCACAATCATTTTCCAATACTACTGCAAGAGTATGAACTTTTCAGCTATAAACCAAATTGTGTATTCACCACTGGAAGTTATGGAACTCCACAAATACACACGTTTTCAGATGTTTTAAACTATTTTGTCCAAAATTTACATTTCTAACCACCTAATTAGTTTAAAAGGAAAATAATACCTTAAATCATTAATTGCAGAAATATTATAAAGGACAACACAAGGAAAAATAGATAAATACAAAGATTAGCCATAAATACAGAGAGTAAAGTAGATGCTATGAATAACATAAGGAACAGGTAACAGAAATACAGAAATAAAATATGTATAAAGCTAACGAGTCTTGGAGCCCTGACTCTAGCGTCCCTGCAGACATTGTAACGGCTCTCAACAAATGATGGTATCATTACAAAGAAGTAACGCCAATTCAGGAAGGAATTCTAAGCAACTTCAATAAATTGAGGTAGGTTGGCTTTTGATTCAGGATATAACTGATGATACACTGGCAAAGTTCAAGAGCACACAGAGGGGTCTGAGTAAATATCAGACCGTACTCTTACTCCAGTTACTATCTGTATTTGTTAACTGTAGTTTGATTTCTGTTTGCTGTTGTGCACCATTTTCAGTGTGCTTTATTCATTTATAACACAGTAACTGATACAAGGAGCCTATTTCTTTTCCAGAAATGCAAGGAATGAGGGTAATGTCTTCAGCTTTAAAAAATTCTGATTGTAAATCAGAAACATATGGAAGGATGTTCATACAATCACTAGGTCATTTTTCAGCTGTCTCTATTTTGCAGCTGGTGGCCCTAACAGTGACCTAAACTTAATCTAATTCACCAAGCCTTAGAAATAGTTGCAATTTTTCATAAAAACACTGGAGGTATTTACGCAGAATTGTTTCATATCTGGTACTTTTTTCGTCATTCTAAATCTTTGGGAATGTTCTAAGTTTTCTCTCTAAGACATGATGACCATTTATTTTACATTTAATACTAGCTCCAAACCCTCCTCCATCCCTCAAGGATGCTGAACGGGAATATACTTTGCTTAATATTACACAACTACTCTTCTACATCATCACCCTCAATCCAATTTCTGTGCCTTGCTCAGGAACAAACCAGGAGACTGCTTCCTCCCTTTTGGGTACTCTGGCTTTTTGTTCTCCCATAATGAATGCAGCCCCAGCATAGGCACAGACACTAAACTGCCTTAAAACTATTTTTACACCTACCTACCAAGATCTCTATATAAAACAGAGGGGGAGGCAGGAGTCACAGAGAAGTTCCATATCACACATACGTGCAGCTGTACCAAAGAGACAAAAATAATTTTAGAAGGTACAATTAATCAGGCCACACAAACAGTCAAACAAAAGAGGCCTGCATTTTAGAAAAAGAAAATTATGCAGAGAACAACCCAGAATACTTAAGTTATTTATTTTAGGTTAAGAAAAGAAGAATATAAAAAAAGACAAACACCAAGTTCAATTTTCATGCCTTTGTTCTCTTTAACAGTAAATCTATGTTTCACTGCTTGCAATTATTTTGTACATGTTATCAGACTAGTTCAATAACTACCTTTTACTCTATAACACCTTTTCTATTATTGTTGTTCCAATCCAGAGCAGCTGGTCAACATTGCAAAGTGTTTAATCACATTTCATGCAAAAGATACACTAAGGAATATTGAACGCGTCTTCCACATGGAGCAAAAAATTACCTACAAAAGAGAATTCAGCATTGTGTCTAGGTCTATAGATGTCCAGAAGTCTTTAAAAAGCTTTCCTAATTTGTCCTCACCTTGTTCTGTCACAGACACATTTCTACCCAAGAGAAGACACTAATTTTTGAACATTCTGTGTAAGTGATTCCCAGTATTCATCAAGCATGAGGAAGCTAGGCAATAATCTGTACTTCTTTCTTCCAAGAACGTGTAAAAACAATAAAACCCAGAAACTACAGAACTTGCCAATATTGTCCTTTAGAGACTATCATACAACATGAAAGCCAAGGTCTTTAAGCAGCTGCAAAAATACAATTTCTTTGCCTAAATATAGAACAAACCTCAGTATTTAAAAATTTTTTAAAAATCTCAGCTTTGGTTTACTTCATTAGGAATATCCTGATAGCAATCTTACTGCACTCTCCTTAGTGCTGCCTCATAGTCCTATAAACCCATGTACCCCAGAGATAAGCCCCCCTCACCCTCCCCCCCCACCTCATTTTTCTTCCTAGCATTCTGCCTCCCATCACACAATCATGAATTTTTACATAGGCAGTGCCAGTCCCTGCTTCTGCATAATTCCTACACCCTGGAGAAATAATTTCCAACGAACAGCCTTACAGAGAGCAAAGGCTACCCACTCTGGTAATTTGGCACTTCGGGTCAATCCGTTCTTCAGCACCTTGCAGGGGTTTACCTGGAATGAGACGTAAGTGGTTCACACTGAGGACTACCAGCAACCAGCCCTCACTTCCATTCTGAAATACATTACAGCACTTCAAAGCAATGCTAAACAGTACCGGAAAGCTCTCTCCTATAATTTTTGTACTAAGCTACTAAGCATTAAGTAAAAGGTGCTAAACACCAACGTGGTAAAAAGGTAATTAACGTGCCAGTACCTATGAGAACTGGATAAAAACTGCTCATGGCAGCTTTTGCAGTACGCACCTGCATGATTAGTTTTTCAGGAAAACTTTGGTTTCTTTTTTGATCTGCCTTTTGTAGTGTTAATAGAAAGGTGAGAACAGAAATGAACTAGTCATACCAAAGCTCTGAGCAAGGCAGAGTATGAGACCACCTCAAATAAAAGGCAAACAGAGCTGAACATCAGCCAGTTCAAGTAAATGACAAAACTCACTCACCTGCCTGCAAAACAAAAGCTTTCCTCAGTTCCTCTAGGATATTTTCAGTTTGATTTTTCGCTTTACCTGCTCTTGACATATACACACTACTAAATCGCAGATTCCCTTCCAGATGCTGAAAGAGATTTAATCAGCAGCACGTATAGTTTGGACAGTTACCTTAACTTTCAGCTTGCTCTCCCATACCTTTCCTACCTCTGCCATCCATACCCATTCAACTTCTCTCTCTCTCCCCTAAAGGCCTTTTATTCTTCACTGTTTATCCTGATAGAAGGCTACAACGAGGAACAAATTTTACACCTACTCTGCAACCCTTTAAGGGAAAAGTTTTTCTGAAAGCAGAATCCAGAAAGCAAGTGTCCCTTGCTAGACTGACTTGGGATTCCCTCTACTAGAAGTAGAAAAAGTGTTACACTTCATTTATACCTTCAACTACATCGCGTAACTTTACAAAATTGTAGGGAAATTAACTACAGCTCAAATTTAAGCCAGGATTCCATTTCAACACAATTAGTAAAATAACCATTTAAAATGCCTAACATTTCACGTGAAAGTATCTTGTGGAGAAAGTCAGTCAGTGAAAATGAGACATCATGAGTAAAAAAGAAAAATGGCACATCTGACAAATCAGCATACCGCAAACACATTATCAAGTCCTTCTTCAAAAACTGGAGCTCAGTCAACAGAGTTTGTTTAGGTTTTCAGAAAAGCAACCACATTCTCAGTACACAGATCCTTGTAATTAGAATCCAAGAAACAGGTACCTATATAGCAAACTTCTAAGCACTAACACCGCCTGGAAAGCACACTCTGCTTCCCAGGGTGAATAATTCCTGCTAGCTTCCCTATTGCCAATGCATATGAACGACACTTTTCATTTCAGATGATTTGGATATTGTGGTTGTTTCAATTGATTTTGAACAAGAATATAGCAGCTCTGCTGCCAAAAGAAGCAATACTATCCTTCCTTGTGTGCAGCTAGTTGTGCCATCTCCTTCCTTGTGCTGATGTGAGCATCTGTTACATGCTCAGATCACAACAGTTTTTATTCCAAATTATTTGTTACTACTATTTTCTTCCTGGTATAAGGGATGACAAGCAGATGAAACACGGGACAGGGATACTACTTCATTTGGCACTGACAGTTTAAAGTGACAGTAAAACTATACCGTAAGGTAAATCTTGATGACAACATGTTAAAGTAATTACTTAACACATTATGCTTCGAATATATTTATAAGTGTCTGTGAGTTTCTTGTGGATAACAGCGAGTACACACACATCACACAATGCTCTTGTCGTAAGCATACCACTCTAATCTTGTGACCCCGATGAACAGACTTTTGACAGTTCGCTGCAGAAGCTGTTACAAAAGTCTTCTAACATTACAGAGCCTCTTCTCTTGAAGGTCAAGACAAGCAAGAGCTTTCTTGCATGAAGACTTCCTAAATTTTCAAGGCCTCATTTATCTAGTAATTGTCCCTAATTTTAAAAATTGTCATATATAAAGAAAACATTAAGCTATTCCCAAGATATCCCATGTACGTATCTGTGAAATCTAGAATTTCAGTACTTGCAAAATAAAGTCTCATAAGACTATAATAAATATATTTAGTATTTCATATAATGCTTTTAGCTTCAGTACTTCATACTTCTCCCTTGGAACACTTAGGCTTTGATTACATTCAAGCACTGGAAAAACTCAGATGCCCCAGAACCAGATAAATTCATAACATAGATGTTTGGCGGGTGGATGGCAACTGGAAAGAGGCAAGTACAAAGCAGAGCTGCTGTCACTACTTCTGAAACATGCATGAAACCATGAGGGACAGTGAGATGGTATTGACACTGCAACATTTTTGTCTCTTCCTCAGCAAACCCACCCTTTCTACCACACACAGTACTTTGAAAGTTCCTAAGTACTGCAGCAGAAAGCATCTTAATAACCTTAATAACCTAGGCCCTTCAAAGCTTTTATCATTGTTATTGTTCCGGCAGAACAGCAACCAATGTGATTCAGAGTCCAATTTCCATTACCATTGAGCCTCTTCCCTTTACGTTTCAGTTACATACTTACAGCAAAATCATTATCCTAAAGCAAGCTCCAAGTCCGAACTATGACATTGTTTAATGTACATACGAGCTAAACGAACAACATTTTTATAAAATCGTAATCAGTTCAGAAAGGGGTTACTGATTATAAACTGGGAAAAAGTTTGAGAGCAAGTGGCTGTAGCCACTCTACAATCTGCAGATTTACTACAGACATCTAGTCTCTAAATAAAGCAGCACTTACAAAAAAGTTAACAAAATAAGTCCACAGTTTATCCTCAACATTACTCTAGGTAACAGTACTATCTTAAAAAAGAGTAATGAAAGTGAAAAAGAATTGTAAATCTGAATATATTCCCAACAGATCTTTTTCCTGCATACTCTTTAAAGGCTCAAAAAAACCTACTCTGTAAACTTTAAAGTTGGTCATCTGGCTCCCATTTGTACTGACTGCCAAAAATACATAATAAGGAAAAGGATGGGGGAGGGAGAAATGCATTAGAAATCCAGAAAACTGATGCCTGTACTTCAGATGGAAATTCTACACCTGGACAGTGTTTACTAAGTTATCTATAGAACTGACACAGAACTTTACTCAAAACAAGTATTTATTGTGAAACAAATTTTTCAATAAATTGCCTAATAAGACAGTCAATGAAGCATTTAGACATGAATTACTCGTCTAAAAATCACAACACATGTACACACACAGCTCTAAAAAGTACATTTTGTTTCCAGAACTCTTCGGACTGAAAAATTTCCATTTCGTACTTAGGTGAAACTTCTCTAAACATATACAACTCGTAATGAAACATTTTATTACTCATAAAATGTGACTAATATGGTATACGTATGTTTTGGCTCTACCTCTCAGTCAGAAAGCAGCTGCTTTGTCTCTTAGCTAAACCATTAAATGAAATGGATAGCACATGCCTTGTTACAGGCCTTTAGTTTGCATAATTAATTTTTGATTTACAGAAAAAGCCGTAGCAATTACAAGGAGTAAATCACCACAAAGCAGGCAGCTGCCCCTTTTAACAAATAATATCAGAAGCAGGATGAGCTAGACAGACTTAACATTTACAGACGCTATTCAAAGTACAACCCCCCTGCTCCAGGATATTACCTCCTACCCTAGGGAAAGAATGCTGGCAAACCATTTTTTACCCACAGAAAGCACTTTCAAGACTGTCAAAACTTTGAAGGAGTATTCATTTCAACAATCTGGATGTAATTCATAACTTTACTCTTTTATCAATCCACTTTAGGTTAACATATAGATAAGGATATCTGGTTTTACGACAATCACAGAAGATCTTTGAATCTGCTACAACGGTAGGTAGACCTTTTTCCTAAAAGCATATTAACCTAAAGCTAAAATAAAACACTTCATTATAGTAAACAGGAAAAAATACTGTGTAAAGATTTATTTTAATAATTACTGTGTGTGTTTAAAATGTTTTCAAGATTATGTTTGTAGCCTCCTCCCCTGCCTGAAAAATGTACAACCTGTAAAATATCCAGGGGATGTTAAGTTATTTTTTCTTGTTTACTTTCAAATGCAAAGACAATGAGAGATTATTGTTACAGAGCATTTAGGTTTGAAAAATCATTGACAACCGAGAAAAAAGCATTTGAACCTCTCTCGTTTTAATTAGTTCAGCTACATACATGCCAGCTATTTCATAAAATGCTTTATAAAATCCTCTTGCTGTTAACAAAAATAACACACTGGGAAGCAAGCAAATACAATTAAGATAGTTTCCTTACTAGTTGTTTATTATTTCCCAGTTTCTTTTCATGTTACGAACAGTTTATATAATGCTAGAGTCTAATTAAAGGATACCAAGAGTTAAAAGTTGTTCCATGCTCCTTATGCGTTAGAAACCCCTGCCAACTAGTCCTCTAGGCTTTAAATATTGTTTTGACAGAGTGCGTTTTCATTTCCAGTCACAAAGAAAGTATTCTCCATAGTCAACACACGAGCAGATCTTCATCAGCTCGGTGAAAGCCAGATACATTGTTCCGTGCAAGAATGAAGACCTTGCAGACTACTTTTTTTTTGTTTGTGTTTGTACCTTTGGTAAATTCAGCACCACCTATACTGCAAGAATCACTCCAGTTTTATGAGTATGATACAGATGTTACCATGGAAAGCCTGATCCAACAAGATTATGAAATGCAATCCAAGGATATAAGAAAGGTATTTTATTTATATTATCAGTTTAATATTTTTAACTGCTAAACATTATATGAATAAGGTGTTACATGCATGTATGCAAGTTTTATGGAAAAGTCTTATAATAATAGCAAAACATACAATGGTTTCAGACATAGGGAAAGCCACAAATTAAAACCACAAAAATACTACCCTCGCTACAGTTTGAGAAACCCACACAAGACAGGCTTTCACAAATAAGACTGAAGCATCATTTTTTAACTCTGCTGTAGTTAAGTGTCTACTGTTGTAAGAGTTTCAAGAATGGGATATACTAGCATGCTAGCTCAACAGTTTGAGTAACATTGTGTTAACGCAGTAAGTTTGTTTAAAAATAAGGAGGGTGATTCTACTTCAGATTTTTTTTATATTAAACTGATACTTGAAACTACTTTATATTGGACATAACCTGTCAGCATAAACCACAGTTTCTCTTTCGATTTACCAAACTATCATGTTTTTTGCCTTGGCTTTTCAGGGGTGGGTTGTTTCGGGCTTTTGCAACTCAACAGCTTAGCAGTTCTGAACTACTACGGAATGTCCAGCCCTGCAGCAGTCACCTACATTATTAACACTTTGAGAGTCTTAAAGGTAGCAATAAAGATTATACCTCACGGCACTCACCAGCACCCCCAAATGGTTAATTCTGAACTTTTTTTACTGTGTGCTCCACATACATGTCTTTTAATTTAAACTCTTAAGCAAAAGACCCAAAACCATAGGACAGTTAAATGAAGTGCGACAGCCTCAGCTGACAGGAACGCTTAAAAACCTCATACCTCTGTTCAGACTGCCTCTGACAGGACCTGAACAATACACATCAAGAGAATGAGATACAACATTGATCAGAAAGGAAAACTAACAATGACTGCCCCAAGACTAGCTGCCAAGTAAAATACCACAGATCCAACCAAAGCGGTAACAACCAAGTATTAATAAATCCAAGGAAGTTTTCATTAATATTAACTGTACTTGTTCAGCAACTTAGTGTGATAAACAAGAGAAAAAGACAACAGCAAGAGGTAATTCATATAAGGAAAAAATTGCAGCACGTATATAGAAAAATCACTTCTGTATACCTTCTTAATATTTTCCCAATTCTACTTAAATTATAGCTTTCTACTGTTAGACTAAAAACAGCAGCTATGTACTTATATTAAAAAATGTCTAAGGTATTTTTAAAGCTGACATCTGCCATGGTGATAAAGTAACACGTTTCAAAAACCTATGAAAAAGACCATTTAAATGAGTCTTAACTAATAGATGGCTATCCACAACTAAGTTTTTTAAAAAAATACTAAAAGTGTTAACTTTAACTAGTTAGGCACAGCATCATTACTAAAATCATTCCAATAAGAATACACTACTGTTGCAGTAAAAAGACCAATAAGGAGTATACCTACAAGGAAACGGTGCCAACAGATGTGCCACAGACTAATTAAAGTCCATACTGGCAGAGCTATAGGAGAGAGGTCTTCTGAAGGCCAACACTTCTGCTTAGGATAATTCTAGGAATGCAGTTGCTCATTATTTCCATCAGGTCAGTTCTCCAATTACATGTTTTCATTGCAAAATAATAAATTAGTTCCTTATGTGCAATAACTACATCTTTACAAGTTCCACTGTTCCCAATTTAAATCACGGGGCTCGCAAACAAATCTTCTATTCATTTATTGCACAAATTCTAGCTCCCAGAGTACGTCGTGTTAACTGTAACTGAACTAAATGCCAATTTCCTCAAATGTGCCCAGTCAGAAATCTATCTTGCATGACAAATTTAACTCCTTACTATGTGCTTAAAAACAGTTAGAAAACAGATATTTAGTGAAAACATCAGAAGATCTGTTTGTGTTAGTGATCGATAAAATTAAGTGAACATTAGTATACTACTAAGGAAAACGCCAGCCAAGCAAAATTTATTATTATTATTTCAAAGCACAGCCACCCAAGTCTTGAATAAAATGTCAGAAGTTTGAAAACATGAAATCTTAATTTCCACAACATAACCATCCAGTTAGACACCATCTCATATCTGGATTAATTCACTTCATTGCATATAAACTATCAGTTTTACAGACCTCTGTGTGCTATAAAGATGAATCAATTATGTTGCAGAAGTTTTGAGATGGTTAAAGTATTTTGATGTAAAACGTTAATGTAGTTTTGTACGGGTAATTCATGTCAGTGAAGCACAGGAGGCAGGTGGAATTCAAGTCTGTAAGCAGACCAATATTCCTTCCGTGCACTCCCTACATATGCAAGTAATGAACTTCCTGCGGTTATAATCCAAACAATCTTCGGTAACGATATTCTATGGCTAGGAATTTTTATAGCTGAGCAGGAAATACTTCCAATATATTGGTGGCTATTTATACTACTTTTTTTTTTGAGGGGGCGGAATCTGTTGTTTAATTTTGTGGATTTAACAGTATTCTGCAAATAATCAGTTTTCTTTTTTGTTGACATTTCCTGCTTGCAGAAATCAGTTGTACACTGTATTCTGCAAAGAACTCAGATGCATACTTTTTCATAGATCACACCTCAAGCAGGATACTGTACTAGAAATCTACACCTGGTACAGATATGCTATGTCAACAAACGTTTTTCATACAAGCATATTAAAAATGTTAGTTAGGAACCAAACATGCTACCACAATAGAAGTGCAGTTGTTCTAAGTTCATCTACGCAGAAGTCTCTACTGGCATGAACACCTCAGTCAAGGACCATATCTTCACCTGCTTAATCAACATACCTACACAAGCTAAACATTTGTGCAGAAACCTTCTGTAAGGTTTGCTGCTTGATTCTAACTGTTCATCTCACACCCTCCAGCTTCTCTACACCCAACACTGCAAAAGCACTTATCCTACACAGAAGTTTCATGCTACAACTGCTAAATCATGGCCAGCTTTCTAACTTGGGTAGAAAAGCCGTACTAGAACAAGCCAACCTATCCCAAACTTTACACAAAAACAACAGGAGAAAAGAGAGCCATAGCCTGGATAGACAGATGTAGGAAATAGCCAAGGGATGGATGATTCACAGGCTAAAAAAGGGTCAAAATGACAGAGGCAGGCCAAGATATTTGTTTCTCAGGCTTTTTGTCAAGCTTGAACATTTTTGTTTGCAGAATAGAGAATTCTCCACAGTAAAATATACGCAAGCAACCAAATACTAAATAAAACAAAGTTGCTATCAAAATTAAATTGTCAGATAGCATTGCTTTCACATTGCTCTAGTAGATGAACTATCGGTGTGCTAGATGCCTGAATGGGGGGGTGGGGAAGAATTAAAAACCATTCGAAATGTAAGTTCACTTGTGAGGACTCACAGCGCATAAGAAGCTCTCTTCAACAGGGGAGCATGCTCCTGGTAGGGCCTGATCCTTAAGCATATTTAAAGAAAAACATCTTCCACACCTGATAATGTATTTTTCAGCATGTGCTTTCAATAGCAATGCAGATCAAAAAGCATATTGTCTTACTCTGTCCTATACCTAGTCCCCATCAAAAAAGACAATGAATGATGCCAGCCAACCACAATTGCCACAGTCAACCTAAAAATCCCATTAATACATACAAATCATAGTATAACCCACTGTATGTATACTATAACTCTAGAAACAGCATGTAATTCTCTAAAATTCCTACCATATTCAATGAAAATCTGACTACCCTTTCCTGCATCACATAAGGCCCTTTCTGTTAGCAGCCAGGGTCTTAAAACAGACTTAATTGCAGTTATTGGAAATTAAGTGCTAAATTTCAGCCAATACCTGAAAGGAACATGTTTATAAAATAAGTCATCCTGAAATTGAAAAGATGCAATGAGTACCTCAACAGGGAATTCTTAATAACTTTAAATGCAGGGAAATGTTATTTTACTGAGATTTGCGTAAAACAAAAAGATATAACTTATAGTCACAAGAATCCTATCAAATTTCACATGATGTGCAAAATTTATCTTCAAAACTCCAGGTTTTTGCAGACACCCATCGCTTACATATTCCTTCCCCACCATATAGTCTATATTTTCCTCTCTATTTTTATTTTGCGTCTACTTTTCTAAAGATGACTAGCAGCACTGTCTTCTCTTCTTGCCTTTCAAAGTGAATAGTTCATGTAAAAAAGTGATAATATATACTCTTATACACTGGATGACTCGTGATCTTAAAAATTAAACGTCATAAGGAAGTTGTCATAGGAAGCTCATTTTCAAAAAGATGTGCCATTTCAGACCCTTGCAATACTCTGTGGTTTTTTTGTTTGCTGTTTGTTTTTCAAAAATCACATTTGCTCTCACACAAAGGATGGAACAAATGTTTCTCTTGACACTTCCCTAAGACTGCAAGGGGATGACAGCGAAAGTGACGTACCACCAACAAAGGATACAAGTAAGTTAATTGATATGAATACTGTAACAGTTATTGTCTCAAAAAACCCATAATTTAATATGGAAACAATATACAAAGGATGACAAGTGATACAGAATTAATATTTTCATTTATTAGTATCTTTCATAACTCCTGTGGAAAGTCTTCTAACGGAGCAGGCTGAAAATATTTAAAGGTAAAATTTCCTGAGGTAAACTCCAAATTCACAAAGCACAGCTTATAAGAATCTCTACAGACTTTCCCTGTCACATTGGCTGTAGAGAAGTACCCAAGCTAAGTAAGTTAGGCAAGTCAATCAAGAAAAACAAAATACACACCCCAGTAAGCTCCACACATCTGATCATTAGGGAGGTCAATGGTTAAAATGCACCAGGAACATTTTTCACAAGCCTAAGTTTCCTACAGGCTCTGAGGTGTATTGTCCATACTCCTCCTAATGAGCCACAACGATTTCCAAATACGAAAGGAACAACATATCTGTCAAAGAGAGCACTGAAAAAGAGACACATCTATTTTGGGTGTATCTGCAATCTAAACTTCCAAAAATAAGCAATGATTCCGCAATACCACTGGAGTGTCAATCTCCTCCAGAGTTTTAATCAAGGCTAGTTATTGCCAAGTAGCATCTGTCAGCAAGCCCCCATCAAAAGTAGAACAAATCTGTAAGAACACCAGAGTGTCTAGTCAGACAAGCATAAAAATTGTTGCCTTTTAAATACAACATTGTTGCACAATCATTTTCCATTTCCTCCACTAGTATATGACAAACAAGACACTAAATCAAAAAGGCAAACAGAACTCTGAAGTCTAACAAATGGTAATATTCACAAAGCTAAATCTCAAAATCTCAACTACGTTCTCTGCAGTACTTCTGTAAGAAAAAAATAAATTACTCTATTATACATATCAGGTTGGCTTCCTAGTATTGACTGACTACTTCTATAACTCTTTACTGGTTCCAGAAGATCCTATTTTGCTAAGTAGTGATAACAAACTACCCAGAGGTATGACAATCCTCTCTGTACTACAGACAGACCAATTTAGAAGTTAACCAAAAATCTCACAATATAGAAAACACTGTAGATTAGATAGCAGTAGTGACAAAACTGGATTGCTAGTCATATGCATTACATGTATTTTAATATTGCTGCCATACAGGGCTAATGCATAGCAGAAATTACTAATAGTCTGCTAATTTCTATGTCCATTGTTATGGACAAGACGTAATGGGCTTAAAGAGCATTAAAAAAGATACAGAGTTTCTCTCACTACTTAAAATAACAGCTATAAAAAAATCTCAGTAAACAACAGGAACAGATTGCCTAAAGTAATTATACAATCATCATTGCTGGTTTTTATAAAAAGGATTAGTCAAAATAGTAGCTAGGAGTAACACAGAGTATACAAGACCCTGCCAGAAATGCTCCAATGCAATTACAGTATCAAACATGAGCACTGCCAGATGTTTCTCCTGCATGGACTTCTCTTTTCAAAAGAATCGTTCTAAAGATGATGTTTAATATGGCCACAGAGTTGTAGTTGTCATATTCACAATACTCTAAGCTAATTAAAGAATGAAACTGAATTAAGATCGATTAATAGCATTTCAAGACATGCTCAGATGAGAACAGATAAAATACTCAGGGAAATCACACACAGAAAAAAGAATACAAAACCCAAAAAAGTTCAGAATATTAAATCTTTTCAGAACTTGATGTTAATAGAATTTTTTAAAAAAATCTAATGATGAGAAATCTTAAAAGATACTAGAGAAATTACTGTTTTTATTATTCAAGCTTAAGTTCGCTGAATAACTTTTAACTGTCTACTCAAAATAATTTGCTTTCAGATTTACCTACTTGTCTGCTCTGTGTGTGTTTAAGCGGATCAGTGTACTGTGAAGAAATAGACATCGAAGCTGTACCCCCATTGCCCAAGGAAACAGCATACCTTTATGCACGATTTAACAAAATAAAAAGGATAGCAGTCTCAGATTTTGCTGATATTCGTAAGTAATGTTCAAACTTTAATTTCCGTTTACCTGACAGTGTATTTGAAGTTGTTGTCCCTTAATAGCATGCCAAGATTACAAAAATAAGATATATTTTATACTTTGCTAGATTTCATTTGTGTACCACTTACTTAATTCAATCCTTGTATTAGAACAGGAACTGTGGAGGCAACATGGAAACCCATTTTGGCCCATGTATCGATCTTAATATTCCCACACAATCAGGGAAAGAGTAGTTTCCTAAAAATAAAATTTAACTCTGCATCCCAGCCAGTCTTCAATGACCAGGTAGTATTTTTCCTTCAAATCTCTCCCAGGTGTCTCACTCTATAACTTGACAAACTCTTGAATATCTGAAATTGTATTGTCTCTAAGAAAAAAAGGAAGGTGCAGCCAATAGAATAACATTTCATGTATACAACTACACACATTTCACATGCTATGTAATTGTAAAGTCAATATCTAGATTTCCATTTCTTTTGTACAAAGCTACCTTGAGAAGAATTGATTTTAGTGGAAATAGGATAGAAGAAATAGAAGATGGAGCCTTTTCAAAGCTTCTGTTATTGGAAGAACTTTCTCTTGCTGAAAATCGACTTCTAAAACTTCCTGTTCTACCTCCCAAACTAACAACATTTAATGCAAACCAAAACAGAATCAAGAGCAGAGGAATCAAAGCAAATGCTTTCAAGGTAAGTAAGAGACAATAATTTAGATAATCAAAGGTAATCTTAGCAACAAACTATGATGAAGAAGCTTTTTGTTTTGGTTTACATTCACTATGGAATAACAGTCCTTTGCACACTCATTCTCCTATGTCATTCATAAAAAAAACACATGAAATATCTTACCTACTTTTCTCTCCTACATGCAAAGAAAAACTCGATTCAAAATTGACAGTTCTTAAGACCACATAAATACTAATAAACAAGGACATAGCTTTATAGCAGTCTCAAGTTTTAGAACCTTTCAGCTGACACTGAAATTTCCAAAACATAGAAGGCCTGTTCTGTTAGTTTCTCGATACAACAGAATTCAACATTCACAGCAAAAGAATGTTTCATGTTAGATCATTTCATATGCTCCCTATGGGATCAGAAAAAAATACCCATGTCTTGTACCAGACACAAGTTACTTAACCTCAAGTTAGTTACATCAGCATTAATAATCTCTCTCTCTTTCCACAGAAGCTGACAAATTTGGCCTACCTCTACTTAGGACATAACGCACTGGAATCTGTTCCCCTTAACTTACCGGAAAGTCTGCGTATTCTTCACCTTCAGGTATTTTTGAAGTATTTCCTTAATGCTCCATTACGAAGAGCCTCACTAGTTACATACTTCAAACCAAAACCACTGTCTTTTGAAATACTTCACACTGCAGTTGTGCTACAGTTGTCTAACGCTCCTCCAAATAAAGCAATTTACCTCGAATCTGTATGGTCACAAACGTTCAGTGTTCAGAAGTTGTTTGTTAGCTAATTACCGTGCAAGAATTTTTCATTAGTTTCTGTATATCAACGATGGGAAAATGTAAAAATAAGTAGTCATCTTTTAGCAACAATGTATTTCAAACATCAATAACAACCTCAAACTGCTTATCAGCTCACTGGTGGTTAGAAGAGACTTGATTCTACTTATCTATACTACACGTAAATCAATCCCAAGGACAATAAAGTGGGAGGGTAAGAGGAATAAAATTAGAGTTTGAAAATTCTTCAACATATATGTGTGTGTATATACATGTTCATGTCTATATTTATAAAAATTGTTTTGTTTTGCAGTACAACAATATTACTACAATCACCGATGACACATTCTGCAAATCTAATAACACACGTTACATCCGCACACGTATGGATGAGATAAGGATGGAAGGCAATCCAATCCTCTTGGCAAAGCATGTTAATGCTTTTTCCTGCTTGAGAACACTGCCTGTAGGAACATACTACTAGCCACTACTTACGTAATTATATATACCAAAACTTAAAAACGGTAACAAAAGATCTGTTTACAAGTTTATATCCTCTCCCTTACTAATGCCATTTTCCCTGCATACCCAGAACTTTTTACTATGTTGAAACATGGTTCTCCTCTGAAATAACTATTTCAAAACAGCCACTTTATTTAGTGGTTACAATGTCACCTGTGCTTTCAGAATCCTTTCTGTTAATGAAAATCTAAAAATACATATATACACACGCATATCTTCTCAACTTTTACTTCACCACATACTCTTTACATGTATCACGCAAGTAACTGCTTGTTTACATTCTTTACCAACACCCAGAAACTACACATTAATTTCAGATAAACGCAAAACGTTCTTCGAGCAAACAACGGGGGAAAAATACATCCTAATGCCAATCCCATTTTTTAAATGGGAAATGAAACTTTTTCAGTTGACCTTCAAAAGTGTATTGGATGAAGTTCCACACAAAGGAAAGTTATGTTTAGAAACAGAAGTTGTCAACGCTTAACTTCATTAAAGCTTCCTTAAAAAAGTTTGTGGAAAGTGAAAATAATTCCTATTGGGCTTAGTCTACCAAGCAACATAGCAAGTGGAACTTTCCAAAGATGTGTTAAATCTCCTTCTACTATTCTGCTTTCAAAATAATCTAGGAGAGTGTGTGTATATACATTATATCTGTATTTTATTTTTACACAAGGTATTTTTAATTGAAATATATAAATTTTGCTCAGCTGTACTTAAGAGTCATTTTTGCAACACCATCTTCCCATTTTACTACAATGGCCAAAGTACAGCATAGTATGACTACAAGTATCTTTGTTATTAATGCATGATGTAGACCGAGCCTTGTTTCACTGCTTTTTCTTGACGAGGAAATGTGACAATATAATGAATAGCAAAGCTAAGTTCATGGTTTCACCTGCAAATAAGTAAGATTTCAGGTAGAAGTCAGTGCAGAGAAACAGAAGTACCCTTGTAGAACAATACTTTTGCTTACTAGGGAAAAATCAAATTAGATCTTCAAGTTGAAAATTAAAGTTGATTCTACTATTAAGCTAAAATTAGTGTTAACTTCAAGCAAATTAAACTAGCATCATTTCACTCAACTGCTTTAAACCACGCAGTGTATTAAAAACACAAATTGATGCATGCAGGCCTCAACAGTCAGTTCACCTAAAACTAAAAACTTTGCATCCTGTATCAACTATGTCTAATTACAAAACTATACACTTCTGACTTTTCAGTTTCAGTTTCTCCCCTCAAATACCTACCACAGGTGTAAGCTCTTCAGATAAATGAATGACAAAAGCATGCTAGTTACTATTACAAGATCAACTTTGTACTAATTTTGAAGCTAGTATAGATTCCTAATTTGTAGAAATAGTTAAGCATCAAATGCATAGTAACGTATCACTACATCTAGAATACTGATTTTACAAGATATTTTTTATTAGTTGTGTTTATCTTATTTAGCTAAGCCTTGATTTTTTAGCGCTTGTGCTATGGGAAATTAAGTTCACACTTAATTCTGAACATACTGATGCTCTGACACTAAGAGCGTTGAGATCTAAGTTGACTTTCAGTCGCTTTTTTAGTGACTATGTCAAGCATCAACTGTGGGCTCATCTTTCCAGAAAGAGGATGCAATTATGAAATGTAGGACAAAAATATTTTTGCCCTGAACCCATTATCCAAGAAAGTCATAAAATGGAAAACAGTGGGGATTGCTAAGTTATTTGGTGTAACAAGAAAGAAACTCCATTGTCTGAATGTAACTGAGAATAAACCCAAGTCCAACGGTGACAACAACATTTAGCTTTCATTTTCCCATGTAAGTCATAAAACTTTGACCTTTCCAGGTTTTTAGCAAAAGGTAAAAAATAACCCCAAAGCATGTAAAAACACATTCCAACGTCATGCCAAATTTATACTAGGCAAAAATAAAAGCCAACAATTCTCTCATCCTTCTTTCGATATATGCCTAAGATTGAGAAAACACAGCTAGAAGTGTAATAATGTTACATAGCAGTGGCGTCTGATCTTATTCTCATAACAAATCATTATTACTAAATAAAGCTCTTTCCAGTATTAATAGGATCAGTAAATATCACCAAAACTCTTCCTACGAAAAGTTACATATGTATACAGAAATATAAGCATGTTTATGTAATATATGCACACATAAACATTCTAAGAGCTAGCCACTACCACATTATTGATTTTACATTAAAGTGTTGTATATATTTTTGAGAAAGTATTAAACATCAATGGTAACACTAATTAATGCTCTTAGCATTTTGTGAGCAAACCAAAGCAGACAACCGGTGCATTATGCTTTAATTTACTTTCCCCATTCATAGCAAGTTAACTCATGAAGACATTAAGTGAGAAGGGCTTCAGTGGGAAGCATTTTTTGCCTTCTATTTGTGTGACCAGTACTACTGCCAAGCTGAATGTACACCATTCTATTTTTTCCTATCACTCATTTCTGTTCTGTATTTCCAATAAAACTTGATTTTTTTTGTTTATCAATACCAGCTTCAACAATGTGCTCTTCCAGTAATGTCAACGTTTCAGTTGTTCAGTCTCATAGCAGATTAAGGGTGCGTCTAGATCAGAAAATTATTTGCAGATGTAAATCCATTTTGCAGACATAGTATTATGGTCGATTAATTGATAATAGAAATTAGTCAGGCTACCACAGCACTCAGAAAGGCCTTGAAGATTACAAAAAAATAGGGAACAAAGCAGTTCCCACTTCACACTACAGCTGAAAAGCAAAGATGGTGTTGAGTTTACTGACAGTAAACGCTTGAGCTAAAAAAAAAATGAATTAAAGCACACACAGACAAGCAGCTAAACATCCTCCTCTAACATCAACCATCATCTAAGATGTTCTGTATTGGCAAGACTGCAGTATTTTTATGCCAAGGAATAGCTGTTTATCTTAAAACCAGTACAAAGACACAAGCCAAATAATTGTAATTTAAAACTAAGTTCAAATACTATGTTGCAGCTAAGAGTGAGGAACAGTTTATTTCCCATTCAAGTAAAACATTTCAGAACTGGAAGCACTGTCGCCCAAACGCATGCTGCCACGTTTTCAAAACGCAGATCCAGTCCTTCAGAACTAACATTTAAATGCCAAAGACTACAAATGTTATTTTCTTTTAATTTCTTCTTTTGCCTTTTTTTTTTGTTCAAAATGAAATGTAATACCAATGAAAAAACTGTCTTACTCCCCCACAAAAAGGCACAGATATTCTTATTTTTCCCCATATGAGGAACACAGCAATAGCACGGTAAAAATCAAGACAAACACCAAGCAAGGGCATTGCCCCTTGAATACAACACAAAAATCTTTAGCTGTTATTCTCTTCTCCACAACATACAAAATTAAGATTCCCATAGTCAGCTAGAGTGCTAATTTCACCTCCATTGCTCTGTCTCCCAGCTACTTAAAGAACTAAATATAGTACTGACATATAAAGGCTTGACAGACACTACCTTGAAATGTAGGAAGGTGCATCTACGATGTTCATACCACTCAGCATAAGATGAAAGGCTTCTGAAAAAGGTTAAAAGATTTCCATGTTCTTCGGTGCTGCAAAAGAAAAATAGTTTAATCCAAACAGTACTACTCAGATGTACCAACTCTGTAGTCTAAAATTTGCACTTTTTCCTTAAAGAATTCGTGGTTAGTATTGTTCAAATTTGAAGTGAGAAATCAACCCCCCCAAAAATTGTCACGACAGGGGGGAAAAAAGCTGTAGTGTAGATATTGAAAAAAAATAAGTGAAGAACTCATTTATAAAGCAGTGTTTTCAACTCCTCAGGAAGGTAAGCAGCGACAGTCTCACATGCAAAATGGGATAACTTGAAAAAGTAGTCACCTGTAAAATCCTAGTTTGACTTTATGCTTGTTCATCTAATACTACTTTCCTAAATAAATTCCAAGATGTTGCACAGTAAAACTTTAACCTACAAAACTGGTAAGATTTACCAAACTGTATCACTAAGCTTTGAATAGTCCCCAAGATCTTTGTCCTATTCAACTAAATCTGCCTCTGTCCACATGACATTCAGCTTTTCAAGATTAACCTTGAAACTTGAGTAAGCAAGAAGGTGTGCTCATTAGATCGCACATAGCATCTAAAACAAAACTTTTGATACACAGCTAATCTTTATTTATCTGCTACTAAGGAAGATGGTGATAGTCTCAAAAAGAAGAGAGGGGAGCAGGAAGCGGGAGAGATGCAGATAAATGTGCAATTGCGAAATGGAGGGCACAGATCTTAGTGCCAAGCCCACCATAAGCAGAAATTAATAGGCCTGGATAGAGCTGAGCTGATTCTTGCAGAACACCCCTCGGTATTTCTGCAGTTTCAGGCTCCCCCACAATTTAGCAGTTCAGCCACACGTGGATAGATTATGGCTTCATTCATAGAAATGATCCTACACTTGCACCAATAAATTGCCTTGGAACTGGATATCCTGCAAAGAGCAGTGCAGAGACACCTTTGCTGGACTTGCACTCAGCCAGTATGGATTTGGTAGACCTCACAGCTTATATCATAGGACTAACATATCAGTGCTATTCTGGCAAAGAAATCATTCTATTGCAATGTTATTGCACATACTAGGTTTTCATCCATAATGCCTCTGAAAACACAAAGGTCAGCAGCATTCGTTTTACTTCCTGGTATTTCTGAGGAATTTTCCATACAAGAGACAAAGCATAACAGAAATAAAGAAAAGATCCTATAGTTTTGGCTTTGCAGTTTCAGAGTAATTTAACAGCTGGCTTTGCAGTTTCAGAGTAATTTAACAGCATCGAGTGAAAAATGTTTATGTTCAATGATTCCATGCTTAATATAATAAGAATTCATTGACAACCGTTAACAGGGGCAACAATACACAGTGCCAGCTAAACCTAAGAGACTACAATTCCAGGACTTTGGCGCTAAAGTCAAGTTAAAAATAGAAGCAACACATAGAAGAAACACAAAGATTTTGTACTTACACTGCACAAAGTACAGAAGCAAGGAAAGCTACATGGCTGCCTAACTATCCATTCTTGCAGATGAGAAAAAATACGCACAGTTTTGAAAATAAAAGCTGCTCTTGATACGCAGAGATGATCATTCCTATTGCATAGGACAGCAAAACATCAGTGACACTGAACTGTAACACACCACACTGACTTGGACAGAGAGATATCACTGTTATTTTTCATTAGTCTACAAGATAATAATGATTTTGCATGTAAGAGAAGTTGCAATGCATCAAACCACTGGGGCGGGTATGTTCCCTTATGTCACGAAATTTGTTTTACAAAATAAATTTGCTAGCAAAAATAAGTTATATGCTTTTCTAATTCAGTAACTGGCACTAACATTACTTTCTTTCATTATACATTCACTATTTTGTCTTCCTAGAAAAACTGTGTTACTTTGTACATCAACCACGATGTATACAAGTAAAACATTTTTAGTAGAAGTACAGCGTAACATTCTCTCTTGGACAGGCCGGGAAGGCAGGTAAGAATAGAAGAAAGGAAATGAAGGTTCTGGAAAATCAGTACCGTGCAAAAATCTGCCTTAGAACAATTAGGATTAGAACCATTTGAATTAAGAGATCTATTCACTTAAGATACATGCCTATCACAGAAGTAGAGAGTTCGTAGAAATCAGGAACTGAACAGGTCTTGCCCTCTTTATTGTTAACAACACATTGATGGTAACCATTAAAGCATATATACAGCTTCTCAGCTCTAATCAAAAGAGGAAACAGACAATCCATCCACTGTTACGAGGGATAATTGTATTAAAGACAGATTAGAGAAAATAGAGGAGGAAAACGGTTTGAGGTGGGAAAGAAGAGTTTGTCTTGGAGGGGTTTCTTTTTAAGAAAAAAAAACAACAGAAAAAGTATTTAGTCTTCAAATGTCTAGTAGTGGAGGGATCAGGATAGAGAAAGGAAAGGAGACAATATAAGATGACAGAAACTGCCAAATAACCAACCATCCATCCAGTGTTGTCAGGGGAAGGAAGGAAAAACGCTCATTAAGAGTGTGTAGTTTTTACTAAAGAAGCGTGGCAAGAACGCAAACACAAAATTCCACAAAAGCTAAGCATCAGAACACCTGAAGCAACATGATTCTTCAATCACAAAGGTTAATGGCTAACATCATTGTCGATGAAGCCACAGTCATATGAAACAGAGCATTAGCCATTGTCAAAATATACCTGGCAAGCACTGCCCTGAAAAGACAAAGATTTCTTTCAATTACTCATACAGAATTTTACAAGTTTACAAAATCTGGCTGAGGAAGATACCTGACTTACATTTGGGAATATTTTAGAAAGTTACAGAGGACCAAAATTCTACATGTAAATTTTACTTTTAACATCCCTTCCGTTTGAGATTAGCTATTCTTTCTGGACTTTCAGAACAGCCGAGAGCAGAACCTTGAGGCTGTTAACAGAATAGTTGCAACAGTGTATTACCAAACCACTTCAGCCATTCAATGGAGAACTGCGCCTCAGATCCAGTTCTGATATACAGGAATGGCAACCCTTAACAAGTTACACAAATATAAACTGGAAGAGATACATGAAGTTCATTCAGATATTGAAAATGTAAAAGAAAAGCCAAACAAGTTTTATCCTAGCCTGGAAAGAACAGCATCATTAGAGGACGTTACCACAGTATTCACAGCTGCCAACAAAATCAGGCCAAGATGAAAAAAAATGCTGGCAGCACAGGCAAAACTGAGTCTCTGGAAGGACGTAGACACATACTGATCTACAATAGCTGACTATGTTCTGTTTTAACCACAAGTCGTAATTGTACATATAAAAATCTACACATACTACAGTATGAATCGAGACTTAATAGTGACTGCCTACATCTCATTGTCTAGGGAACATGATTCTACACATACTTCAATACGCTTTTTAAATCTGCATACATGGAAGAAGGCAACACAAAACTTTGTTACAAAACTACATACTTAAAATTCTTTTTAAAAAACTTAGCATTTTTTATCAGTATCCATTTTTATGCAATTTAAGAGATTACCACAAACCTTGTGACCTTCTTTTAGCATTATGTCTTTAGTTTGGTTTTATTCCTTTTTTTCCTCTCAGGTTCACCTTTAGGCAATAGAGCAGATGAAAATTTTCACAGCTGGATCACCAAGCAGAGAGAGATAGTTTTGGCTAACAAGTTCAAAGAATCAATTTCAAATGTAAAAGTCAGTCTGCAATTATATCTGAGTATATACTTCTCGTGTACAGATAGAGAGTTGGCTAAGTTTAAGATAGAAAACTGGATTCAGTGTTTAGAAAGGGGGACAATCTGTGCAGGCACAAACAGACATATGTAATACACATGCTTTTTTGTATTGGCATGGGAGAAAGAGAATGCATAAAAGCACCATTCCAGTTAACTGTTTCCTAGCACTTAAACTATCCATAAACAATAATTCCTAATTAATCTAAGTTAGCCTAATTCCTAATGCTGAAGACAACTACAACAAACGCTATAATACTAAGAAAACCTGGTATAAAATAACAAGGTACTAAGAGAGTGTGCATTAAAATCCAAGCTTTTTTAATTTTTTAAAGAATCTAGCATTACAAAATGTCACTGGATTTAAAAAATTCCACTAGGAGCAGAAAACACTCATCTCCAAATCCAACATTCATGTAATAGAGAAGTCATCCAAAAACAGCAAAAAGCATATTCAGAGAAACTACACATCAGGTTAAAATCACATGCCCTTCATCCAAACACCCTTTCACTTTTACGAAATAACATCAACAAAACACAAAAGTATATAAGAAACTTACCTGTTGTGAAAGTATTTAAGGCTCCTTTAATACGGTCCTTTAGTTATTTTAAGAGAGGAAACCTATTTTAACTCACTACAGTATGCAAGACTTCTTGTATTACCATATAAAACCAAAGAATAACACTTACAAAAAGCCAAAAAAATTAGAAAGCTGGGTGGGGG
>VZSC01014548.1:188388-216248 GCA_013398225.1 Steatornis caripensis
GGGGGGGGGGGGGGGGGGGGGGGGGGGGGGGGGGGGGGCGGCAAGGTTGAGGTTCCCCTCCCCAAACTGCTTTTTCAACCAAATTACTGTGTTGATCCTATTTGCCATGTGGCTTCGAGAGTATATACACTGACACAAGGACAATAGATGGTACACGCAAATAAAGGTTAAGGAGAAAGAACTGCTTGCTTTATTGACAGCAAAACCTTAGTTCACCTTCTACCATTCAAGAAAATTAATGTTTTCTTATGAGTACTGGTGTAATGTGGAAAACGACCAGGGTAGTGAAGACATAGGGACAAGTGAGAAATGCTCAAGCCAGGATGAAATAAAGCCTGCCACTACTTAAATGCATGCCTTTCCAGTATGACTATTAAGTTCCAAGACACTGCCATCAGAAAATACTCATTAAAAAAACAAGGTAATTTCCTCTTCTAAATCCTGCTTCTTGACAGCAGTCAACTACTATTCTCAGTTATACCACTAGGTTTAGTAGATTTGTACAGAAATTCCAAAACCTCTGAACAAAAAATTCAGCTCTCACTACAGACTAACAAAACCTGACGTAACTCACTAGACCTTTCTTTTCATCCATCCATTTGCCTTCCCTCTCCCCCACCAAGTCTAAAAGATAACATAAAATGAAATAAATCACTTAAAGAACAGGATTAAGTCAACTACCCGATAATAATTAGTAAATAGTAGATTTGTTCTCGGAATAGTTCGCTAGCAGATTTCACAGTGCAATACTGCAGACAAATAATTTGATCATTATTCAGCCTGTGTACCACAAGAAGTTGACATCCTCCAGAAGATAATCAAAAAAGCAGCATTCAGTCATATGCTTAAGTTTCAGTATAAATATTTTCTTAAGCCATTGCGGAAATACACTATTCTAGGTTTCTAAACCATATTCCATTGTTTTAAAAATACCACTGAAAGAAATCCTGATGCAAAGAAGAGAAATGGAATTGTGACCAGAGAATTAGAAGCAGTCAAGTACTTGAGAGGGGTTCTGGATATACACTTTAGCAATTACACATCTACTCACATACACATCTGAGTAACAGTTACCATGTTTACATAAATTAAAATGCAATAGCTGAGATTACCTTGTTATATCTTTCTCTGAACCAAACAATTTCAAACAGCTAAAACACATTATAATCCAAAACTTGTTTCTGTTTAATATGAATTCATAACGATCCTTTTAGGCCTTAAAAATCACATGCATTTCATCTTCTCTCCAGGATACAGACAAGGCATTAGAGGTGTTTAGGTCGGGCTAACAGTAGGTTCCCAAACAAAAGAAACTGCCTACCAGCAGTTTACATGAAAGCTCAGTATTGCATTTGGCATCAAATATCCCATACAACAACTTTCCTTAAAAGACTCCACCTTACCTTGACACAAACTTGCTCACATCTGAATCTTCTCCAGATTCCATTATAATGCTGAGATCAGTAACCACAGCAGACACGTTCTCTTTGCTCTAGGTTGGAGAAGTAACAATGCCATGTTTCAGAAATTTCGCTAGCAAGGAGAAAAAATGTACCTCTTGTGCATGTAAACTGGACAAGAGTGTACATAAATGCTGCTAAGTACTATAATCCTTAAAATAGTATTTTTTTTTAAACCACAGCTTATGCACATGGACATTTTCCTTCATTTCAACAGTATCAGTATTATCCATACCACAAGGCTTTTGGAATAATACCTGAACTAGTGAGCATCGAGAATACGTATGTACAAAGGAAGACTTAAGAGGTTCATCTACTTCCTTTCATACCACTTCCACTTCAACATTCTTCTCATTTTCCAACACAACTCCTGGCTGCCACATATAGCAGAAAGCTCAAATATAAGATTTCATCTGAAAACCATAATAATACTACCCTAAGTTTAAAAAAAAGTAAAATGTTTTTCCTGTTAGTTTTCTTTTTTTTTTTTTTTTACAGCCTATAGTTTTGCATCCTTTTTTTGCCCCTTTTTACAATAATAACTGTTACTCAGGAATACGTGCATGATAATAAAAATAAAATGTTTCCAAATTAAAATATCTAACAACCTATTAAAAAAAATGAGAAAAGAAGTTCACTAGTATAAATGAAAGACAGAACTCCTCAATTCTTTTTCACGCGTTCTTGAACACGGAGTAATAGCTCGGATAACAGTGCATGAAAAAGCTTAAAATCATGGCTTGACGACCACAGCAAACTCTTCACCTTATACTGGAGACTTTGTATTTTATTTTTCTTATATCCAGTCACTACAAGCAAATGGGAATGGCAACACAGAAGAAACTAAACAGACAAGCTGGAGTCAAATGGTAACACACCACAGCAATCCCTAGTACTGGTTGGACTGAAGTACTGCTAACACCGCCATCACTAAAGATGGAAAACTCAAACAAAGACCCCACCAAGTTTAGTGGATTGAGTAAGTAATGGCAAGAAAAATACTTTTAAATTCACATCAAAATGTTCAACGCGTGCATGGAGTTGCAGAGAAGCTGCTAGTAGTCACAAGCTAACATGCTACCTTCTAAAGAAACCGGTTTTCCAGTAAGTGGGTCACTAACATATGCTAAGATGCTATCTCGGGGTCAAATAAAAAGATTTAAAAGGAAAGCTCTCCAGAAGAAAGCAACTGTTATTTGAATGATTGCTGTCTCAAGAGGTTTAGACTTGTTTTGGCAGATTCCCAAGCTAATCGTACATGTCCTCTCCCAATACCTGATGACATTAATGCAAAAGCATTCTTTGATTTATTTTCCCCTCTTAATCTGTTTTCTTCATCCACATTTTGACCTTTGAAAACATCCACCTATGCACAATGGTGAACAGATGGGAGCTTCTTTGCTTGCACTTAAAGCTGGCTAAACACTAGTCAGCTTGGAAATATAAACTATAGATGTGTCTGACACTGTGCCAAACCTAAAGAAGCAGCCAAGATGCAGAAAACGTCAGACAGTGACCATTACTACAGTAATGCAGACATAATCTCAACCACTCAAAGCTAGTCAGAGTCTGCCTACCCTTCTTCATACAATTGTATCCTGGAACACAACTTCTAACACTAATGACATTTAGCATTTTGTTTGAGATCAAATTAGAGATAATTACAAGAAAAATTTGTTACTGTGTATTGATAGGCTCGATTTAAGGTACTAACGAGCCAAGTTAACCATATTGTAAACTTAACTAGTAGATTAAACAGATAGAGTTAAGTGTGGAAAAAAAAACCATTCTTTACCTTCTGTTGCATTGTTACCTACCAAACGTTTCCAAAACACAGCTGTCATCTTTTGTTTCTCAAGATGGATGAAACTAGTTGCAACTTTACACTACCTTGCCCATGCTGATCTCACTACAGGTTATTTTGAATACAAGCATTAATGCCGTATTTTAGAAAATAGGCTTCTCCATTTCTACATGAAAGAAGATGGAGGCATAAAAAAGTCAAAGCTAAGTTTCCAGGTCTTAGTCTGGCCTGAAGTCACAACTTTCCTGAATGCTACAGAGGCACTCACATCCACAGGTGACCTAGTGACTTCACCGCAAGATGACCTGCACAGTATATAAAGTCTGTGGCAAAACCAAGACAACATGCCACTGCTTTTACACCACAGAAACAGCCAACTAGAACTAGGCAAAACGTCTGAATGGAATTGTTAACAATGTAGTCACGAGAGATGCTTTTTCATTATAAAGAAATGGAAGAGTAATTTTTTTAATCGTATAAATTACAGAACTGTATGTTTTTAAAATACAATCCTTAAGTTTGAATTTTTGAACTACTAAATTCTCTCGAAATCCAGTTCTAACAAAAAAAACAGTTCTAACAAAAAAAACAGTTCTAACAAAAAAAACAGTTCTAACAAAAAAAACAGTTCTAACAAAAAAAACAGTTCTAACAAAACTAAAATACAGAACTGAACACAAAGTTTGTATTTTACAACTCTGATCAAACCATTACATTATGATCTGCACAAGAGCTAAAACACTGTAACATTTAAGTAAATGCAAAACCTTTAATAACATTCAAGTTCATATACAATCACAAAAACTGAGTAAAGGAACAGGAATTAGCCTGTTTGAAACAGTAAGTGTACTTCTTGACTTGGGTATGTAACACAAATACAAATAAAAAACAAAACCTGTACTCTTCACTGGTGTCTGCTTAACTAATTTACCATTTTCCACAACAAACCCACAACCCACACCATACAAATGCATAAAATATTGGCAATTCAAAGTTTATTAACTTAAGGTAAATTGATACGTCATCTGCATCGCATATTAAACTGTAAGTTACAAGTATCATGTACTTGTATTTTTTAAAAAAATTAATGCAAAAAAATTAACTCAAAACTATATTTTTTTTCAACAGAATTGGTTTGGGTTTTTTTGATACAGATACACTTGGTATTCTATTTATCACCTACTCTAAATTAGAGTGTTTCATCACTGCTGGAGGACGACAAGGTTTCGCCTTAGGCAGACACGTGCCACCATCTAGTGGTGCCATAGATTCAAGCAGCCCCACTGCAGCTGTAACTAACACCCAGTTACTCATCTGCACTCAATTGACACTAAAAGATGGCATCGTTCTGCAGGAGCACACAGGTGAGAAAAAAGCATTACACTAACCAAGTCACATGATCGACACAGGCTATTTCCATGCTCAAAGCTAAATGCAGTTTTATACAAGCAAATGGTTAAATGGTATCATTATGACCGCAAGTTTCAAGCCATGCAGGCACTTAAGAGGTTGCAGAACCACCTCATTCAGCTGAACTCCTGCAGTCTCAAGTTATGCAATCCACATGTGACTATCTGAATACTCATTTCCTAAATTCGTAATATGGCTTAAGATTAGGAAGGACATCTTTTCATAGCAAGACAGTTTTTAATACTATCAGGTTCAATCACTCTATTTAAAAAATGCCTTTTAAAGCTGAGCTGAAAATTACATTTTCTTGAGAAGGAAATTTTCTGATGTCAAAAATATTACTAGAAATTGAGGTACATTATTACAAATTGGGGTAGCAGCTGTTTTCCACTGCTTATCATTTTGAATTCTATGCTAAGAACAGATTGTTATGAAAGCACTTCCTCGCAAAAACATCTGTATTCATTAGCACAACTTCTGTGCAGTCCCGTGATGTAACGGCTAGCCAAGTTAATAGAAATATAAACCAAAGTAAAAAAACCACAATTGTTCAAGTTTGTACTATTTTAGCTTTTCCTCAGTTCCCTCAAGAGAGGTAAGGTGTGGAATTTTCCAGTCTCCAGAACAAGACATCCGACTACAGGAGAACACAAGAGTTTTGTGACTGAATGTTGAACCTGACCTTCAGAACTATTTCACTTGGATGCACATGGAATTCAAAACTTTGGTCCAGCTGTTACAGAGTGAAAACAGCCCACTGAGGCTTTAGGTTAAAGCAAATCAGGCAATTAATATGACAAAATAGCTGTTGAAGGTTTCAGCTGGAAAAGAAAGTATTGACATTTGTCCGCTTGACATTTTGGTTCCATGCTTTTTTTTTGATTGTTTTTGTTTTTTGTTTTTTTTTTTTTTTTTTAAACATACATTGGTTCTTACCTGCACTTCAAGAAGCTGGAATTCCAACTGAAAAGACAGGGAGTGGCAATTCCCTGATAGTCTGTGCTTCTGCACTGTTCTGTTCCTAGCTGTCATAAAGTTAGCAAAATACTTTATTATAATTCTATTCAACAATTATTGCATTTCTTTTATTAGTCATATTTAAAGTACAAACTGATACCATCCATCATATAAAGAAGTCAAGCTGAACACGTTAAAAAAACAAAACCACCGTAGTCTTTCACTTTTCCACTATACAAAGTATTACATTTACTCAGAAACTATTTTGTCAATAAAGAAATTCTACTGTATCTCAAAATAATCATCTTTCAGCTAACAGCAAGAGAAGAATTACGACACCCATTTGCAAATGTAACGAACTGAAACAATATGCTCAGTATAGCACCAGTAAAGGGCTCAAAAGAACTTACTTTTTTCCATTGTTTTCTTGGAATGACTTGTGAAACAAATACCAGTAAATTTCATTAGAAATGAGAGATCTGTTTCCAGACTTTCAAGTTGAGCTTTCAGGTCTGATGGAGATTCATGTGCCTCAGATTCTCCCTGAAATTCTGTTTGAAGTGATTTTCTAGAATTCAAAAAGAAAAAAAAGTAAAATCAAAAGGGCAAAATACCCAAACATGAGAACACATTTTGTCACGTCAGTACAGCAATACCATTAAATAAAAGGCATTTATAATGTGATCTGATGATTTTCAGACCAAGATAATTTTTCAATGAGTCAAATTTCAGTTGGATCATATTACTAGAAACAGTAAACTATTCTAACTTACATAAATACTTTATGTTCACCTCCAGGTAGACACTGCCTTTATTATAAGTCTTCAAATACAACCACTGATTTCAATGAACATACAACAAAAGCGAGCTGTGATGCCTTTACTCATCTAAACAACTTATTTTATCTACCGAGTTTACATTTACTATAGAAAATCAGTTAAATAATGGAAACAAAAAGCCCTAACATGGCACTTCTTTAGCATATTACCAGTCACATCTGTACCTGTCTCCAGCTGCCATCTCTTTTTTTCTTTTCTTTTTTAAGCAAACACGCACTGAGCCATTTCACAGTGCATAATGGAAAATACGGCCTTTGCAGTCAACAACTTTGCAGGGCCCACACTGTAACGTACCTTGTATCATGCTCTGACGACTAAGATTGCCTTTAAAAAAAAAATAAAAACAAAGAAAACAAAACCCCCCAAAACCACAAACTACCAACAGAAGGCAGTAAAAAGAGATCAATTACTTATTATTTGTAATCTTTTACCATATATAGCCCATGCCCTAAACAAGATCAGCGGTGTAAAAATAACCTAAGGACAGTCCTAGCATAGAGGCAAAAGCTTATCCTAAACAGTTTTGACAAAGAAACACTATTGATCCAACAGGTGAAAAAAGGCATACATTGACATTAATATCTCCTCCTCAGAAAAAAAGGTGGATTCTTGTTGGTTATCTTCATATTTTTCAGTCAATAGCTTAATTTCTTCTTCCAGCGACTGGATTTCATCTTCATAAGCCCGACAAATGCTGTTGTCCATTTCTCAGAACCACTTACTAGAAAAAAAACAAAATAAGTATATTTCTTAAGCCAAATAAAAAAATAAATCCATTCTCAAAATAAATTCTTTTTATCCAAGGAATTAAGAAATGTAAATATAATGTTAGGCAATTATTTCTCCTACCCCTCTACTTAAAATGAGACAGTTCTGTTATATCTTATGACTTTTGAAAACTGAAGAATTGGCACATACAATTTTTAAATATCCCAGATAGCTTTGACAAGTATAACAATTTATACCTCTGTAAAGAATTCTAGAGTGTCAAACACTCCTGTTTGCTACGGAAGATTAAACTAACATATAGACCTTGATCCTCAGCAACCAAATTTGACAGGAATTGTGTCACAAACTTGAAAACAGAATTAGGCTTGCGTAACACTCCATTCTTAATACTACAGTATTTCGTCATCAATGTAACTCCTACTTAAACCCTGGAACGTACACTCAGAAAGCCACTGGTCTGCAAGTAGACAATGCAAGAGCAGAAAAGCTGCTTTTTCCACAATTCTGCAGGTAACAAAGCTTGCTAAGAAACATGGTAATTCACTCTGCTAAAAGCATCACGAACAGGAAAGATTCTACTTACAGTGAATACAAGAAGCTACTAGCAAGAATGTGACACAGCACAAATTGCTGGCTTTACATAAAAGAAAAAAGTTTTCTCCAAAATAGTTAACAATTTTTTTAAAAATGTAGTTTTGTTGTATTAGTTCCTCAAAGACTTAATTCACTGGGGCCAAATGCTAAACCAGTTTTAAGACACAGACAACTGCATAGCCTCCAGATACAGAAGTTAAAATCAGGAATCTCACGTAGTCACAGGCTTTCTTTAAGAATCTTTTAAACTAATCATTATTTCGTCCAGGAGTGTATGCAGCTGTTTCACATTTGCTGTAATAGGAAAAAAAAAAGCTGTTCTGGAGATAAAAAGCAATCCTAATCAAACACAGAAACCAAATACAGCCCTGACCAATTCACCTCATGATCCACCTGATTAAATGCACAGCTGTTCCTACTAACACCATCACATAATCTGCCTTTCAAGGAAACAGCAGTAGAGAGACACAACAATCATATTTCACAAGTAATTCAAAATAAACGTGAATTTTAAGAAAAAAATATATCTGACATTCTGCCTAGACATGACATATTCAAGGGACTGTGGAGAACATTATGCAGCTCAATACCAATGTATGAATACTTTCAAACAGGAGAAAAGAAATAATCTAGTTTTATGTGCATTTTTAAACAACCTCTATCATATTTGCAAGATCCACACTAACAGCTGAATAAAACGGGAAGAGGGGAAAGAGGGGATTTTGTTGGTTTATTTCATAAGAAACAGCATCTGAATAACACATACAAGAAAACAACATTCAAAACATGGTTTGCATTAAAACCTTATTTAGTGAATAAAGAAAGTATATGCAAATTAAAGAATTACTGATATTGTGCCTAGCCATGACTTCCTCCGAAATTTTAAAGCAATTCCATGCAGCATATGACAACAAACAAGATCAGTGGGGACAAGGAACAGAAGCTCTCCAACTTTTAATGCATCCTATTAGGTTGGGGTTTTTTAAACCAGATAGACTAAAGAAAGTTTCGGTCATTATAAGAGCACATTGGGGAAAAGAAAAACAGTACAACAGCCACAACTTCACCCTAGGTTATTAGCTAATTCTTTTTTTAAGAGCTGGCTGTCTTGAAAATGGTAGAAGAACACATATGCCACTTATGGCTATTTTAGCTCAAGCAATTTTACCAGACTGTAGAAGACTCAAAGACTAGCTATAACTTCAAAGAGCATTATCACCGGAAAAAAAAAATGGGTACATACTTTTAATTAAACAAAACATAAATGTAACTACAAGCAAACAATTTCTCCTCACCCTAAGCGCACACACACATATATTTGTGCGTTAACGGCAAATATTTCACGTTTCTACGCACCCGCCCGTGTACGCTGCCACGAGAAGAGCTGGGAAGGGCACTCGGGAGCCGAGAGACGCGGGCTGGTGGTCTCCCGCGCTTCCTTGCTTTGCTTCTGGCCTTCACGCCCCACCGGGCGGCGGCTGGAGCACGCCTCACAGAGCCGGCGCGCTCCCCGAGGCTCACAGGTACCAGAGACCGCCCCGGCGGCACAGGGCCCGCCCGGGGGAGCAGCCCGCCAGCCCCCAGAGCCCCAGCGAGCCGAGGGGTCCCTGGGGAGCCCGCAACCGGAGGGCCGGCGCTGAGGATAGAGGCTCCCGCCCGGCAACACCTCCGGCGCCTCAGCCCCAGCCCCAGCCCCAGCCCCAGCCGCCACGCGCGCGCGCGCTCCGCGCCTTCGAACTGCGCGCCCAAACCAGCCCGCAGCCGCCCTGGGCGCTACCACAGCTGCTGCCCGAGCAGGGGGCGCCGGCCGCGCCTTGGTTCCCTCCTTGCGACACAACAGAGCGCTCGAAGGGCAGATCCCTTCGAAGGGAATCATTACTCGAGATAGATGGAAAAAAGCGTTGTTTTGTTAGCTATTTCCTTAGGGTTTTTTGTTTATGTCTTGCGGAAAATCCCCCTACTTTTCTTCCTGGTTTGTTACGCCCAAACCGCCCGCGGTCACAAGACCTTACCCGTGTGCACGCTTCGCACTTGACCGGGCGGAAACAGGAACCCCGCAACGAGACGTGGAGGCACCCAGCATGCGACCGTCTCCGGAGGCGGAAGGGATGCAAGGGGGACGAGAAATCGAGTTGCGCCACGAGGATCGCACATGGAGGCGGTGAGGGAGGGCTGCGGCCGCTCTTCGGGAGTGGCGGTTACCGGGGGACTTGGGGCGGCCTCTCGGTGGGTGCCTCGGTCGCCGCTGTGGGAGGTGGCTCGTGGCTCTGGCTCGCGTCCCTCCGCCCCCCATCCACGCTTAGAAAACGCTTGGAATGTTTCGTTTCTAGTTGTCATGCGCCCAGTTACGCGCTTCAGGGTTTTTAAAAAAACAAACAAAACCAAAACCCAGCTCGTTATGTAAACCCTGGTTATTTACAGCAATGTGCGACCTAGAGCGAAGCAAAGGAGCACGCTCCTCAGAAGGTTCTTTGTGGAGGACTCCTGCTGGAACGGTTTGTTCTGTAACCTGGTGTTACGGTTGCGTTAATCCCTGCTGCGTAAGTGTTGTGTGAACATATGAACTAAGATAGTGAACTGTTCCTGTCTTTTTCCAGGAAAACGGAGTGTGCGTTACAGGCGTGACAGCTTGACCTTTCAACATGGAGAAGAAACAAGTCTCAAAACGCTTGTACATTGGAGGGCTTGGCCATACGGTTTCTAAGGCTGAACTGCAAGAAAGATTTGGCAAGTTTGGGCATGTTTTGGATGCAGAGATTATTACCAGAAAAGATGATCAGGGTAACAGTTTTGCATCATCCTTTAAAAGTGAATTGTTTTTCAGTTTGTAATGTGAAATGGAGTTTTTGCTTCAGAGCAAAAATTTCCTGTTGTTTGGAAATAGCTTCATTTTCAGATTGAAAGGAAACACTGAAATTACACAGAAATTAACTGAATGTTTATCATTGCTCAGGGAACCCTATGAAAACGTTTGCTTACATCACCGTCAGCATTTCTGATGCAGATCTTAGAAAGTGTAAGTACATTTTTAAATTTTTTTAAGTAATCTATGTTTTTGAACCAAGTTGCATTACTGATAACATGTCTAATCTTGTCAAATCAAGATGTGGTTAAGGTAGACCCCGTCTCATTCTGTTGTCTTATTCATTTCGTTTTCTTTAAGCTGCAGTTTTATGGAAGTTGCTTCACTGGAGTTTTCAGTAGGCAGATTAAAAAGATTCCTTGTGACCAAAGTAGGTGATTCATGAGTTTGTTCTAACCCTTTCATGAAAAGGTCTAGGAAATGCGCTTCAAACACTTTCTTCTGGTCTGTAAAACATTAGAAGCCTCTTGACATGAGAGGAAACACAGAAGGGGAGTTTACATAAAGAATGCTTCTGTTAAAGCGATTTTACAAATCTCAAAATAGTTGGATTACAAAACTACTGGCAGGGTTATAAAACCAGCTGTGTAATACATAGCAGCAAATTGCAGGCGAGGATACCTATAGCCAAGGAGAGGGATTGGTAGCACACCTTTTTATCTAGGGAATGCTGCCATTAGGAATAGGAAAGCTGTTTGAGAGCGACTGAAAGCTAACCCAGCCCTTGATACCTAACTTCCTTAAGCTTTAAGTACAACACTTTTCCCTTTGGTTTCTAGTACTCCTTAACTATGTTTTTCAAAGTACAGAATAGATAGAGAAGAGCCTATTTGACAGTAGTGTAGAAACTTCAGGGTACATGCATCTGAATTTTCAGGTTTGTATTTGAACTGAACCATACAGACTTGAATGACTCTTTTGAAGTCAGAACTTTAATTTTGGATGTTGAACTTCTTGTGTAAGATTAGGGTGTTAGACCTTTCATATACAAACTTAAATCAGGTGAGTAATGGAGTAGAAGATAATGGTAAAGAATTGAAGCTATCCTACATGGAGGCATAGTTAAGTCTAAGGTGTATTTTTTAAGGTAGAAAATACTCATTTCCCATCTTCTTGTTTTACAGGCATGTCAGTTTTAAATAAAACAAAATGGAAAGGGGGGACACTGCAAATTGAGTTGGCCAAAGAAAGCTTTTTGCACAGGTAAAAATCAATTTTTAATAAAGTGTGTTTTTGCTGAAGTTACCCTCTTTCTGTTTATCTGATAGCATTGGGGCTGTGCTTTCATCTGCTATGCTCTTAGTCTTTCTAGTTTTTATTGACATTGGTGGACTGTTGATGCATATTAGGTACTGCAACATGTTTTGCATCCTTATTCCCTTGAAGGTAGCAGATATGTTAATTCCTTAAGTAGCGAATGGCTACTGTTCTGTAGGAGAGGGTCACTGCCAGCTATAATATAGCACACAGGCAGACCTTTTATCATATATGATGTACTTTTTGGCACAGGCTCACCATGGAGAGGGAGGAGGCAAAGCTGCAGAAAGAAAAGCCGCAGAGAAATGATAAAACATGTCTGTTAGAATCACTGAAAAGGGCTGGAGTCGTAGACTTTCACATGAAAGCAGTACCAGGTACAGAGGTGCCAGACCATAAGGTATGGTGGGGTAGATGTATAGAGAATTAAAACAGAAAAAAAATTGAAAACCAGAATTGGGTGCAAGCTTACTACATCTAAATTTATGTCAAATCTCTGTGCTTTATGTAAAGAAACTCCTATTGACAGTTCAACTTGTGAAAAGTGACCTGAAGAAATACCTTATATGTAGACCTGTGGAATGCGCCTGTTGTTCTTTGTAATGACTGGAAATAATCTTGATTATGCTGTCCTCTTTATCGTGTTAGATTAGTTAATGCTTTATTACCCATTTATGTTGGGAATATCTTCGTGTCACCCTTAAAAGCATGTAAAGAGAATGTGTCTTATTTTTATACAGTACATACATTTTTGATGGCTGGGTTGTCAGGAGCTAATCTCTGTGCTTCAGCACATTCAGGATCAGGGCCTATACATGCTTACAAAAGTAAGATTTAGAATAAAATCATTGAACGTGCAAATTTAGACAACAAAAATTATATTTACTACAAAGTTTTTGAAATTATTTGCTAAGCACAGGATGGTTTTGGAAGGTGATGGGGGGGATTTTTAATGTTTTAGTGGGAAAGGGGAAAAGGGTAAAAGCATAGTGATCCTGTCTGTATAATTACCACTGTTAATTCATAAACCAGAAACATTATATTAAAAATACTACTTGTAAAGTAAATAAATTCAGTTCTTTATTTTTACTCTTTATTTGCAGGTTGTATAAATTTGGTTTGTTGGTTGATTGGTTTTGGTTTGTTCTTTTTTTGAGAAGGAAGCTGGCTAAGTTGTACAGTACAAATATAACTCACTTAAGAGAGTAAACAAAAAAGGAATTAGTCACAGATGTTTTTTTATTAGTATTTCTGTTATCAAAGAATACCCATCTTGTTTTATTCCAGGGTTACTTCGTTCCTTTTTTGTTTAACACTGATTGTTTTTCTTCTTTTTTAGAAATGGGTTGTTGGGAAATTCGGCAGAGTCTTGCCTATCCTTCACCTTAGGAGTCAACAAAAAAATAAAATATCCTTTTCCTACTGGTTGGGCATAGGCACAGTTCCCTTCTTTGTTTCATCATATGGACAAACGTTTGCTTCATGGTAATGACTACTATGTCATACTTGATTTACTGAATCCCCTCAGTAAATATTGCAGTAAGTTTGTGTGATTTGAATAGGTTTTTTTGACTGCAAGTCAGTTGCTTAAAGGCTTACGGTGATAACATTAAAAAGAACTCCTTGTTGTCCTTTCACACAGAATGTAGCCTGTTCATAAAGACTGGAAGTCTGCTTGCTGAAAGATTCACATTGTTTTAATTCCTTAACTCAGACTAACATTGTGAAATATGACCCATCAAAATATTGCCATAACCTTAGAAAGCTGGAGCCTGACTTCACCCATGTACTGCCTATATCCAAGCTTACTTGGCACTTGGAAGGGAGAGGTGACAGCATAAACAAGAAGCAGCAAGGAGAGTTCCCTGTAACTAAGGCGGCACCAAATAAACTGAGGCAACTGGGTAGTGAGGCTCTGAACGGAGCAGTAGTTCTCTCTTCTGCATGCCAGTCACACTCAAAAAACACAGGCTCGCCACAGCTAGATCAAAGATCAAAATCCAAACCCAAAGAGAAGTCTAAATTGCCTCCGTCAAGCAGTCTTAACAGTAAAATATCAGGAAAAGGTTTACTGTCAGATAAATGCAATGTTTCTGGAGTTACAGCTCAAGATAATTTGAGTGTTTCTGATAGTGACATTGATTCTGAAGAGGAAATGAGAGCAGTGGTCAAGAAAGAGATAGAAAGACAGAAAGTGGAAAATGTTGAGACTGAAAGCAACCACTTGGAAATTGTTGGGGATAATTTTGAATTAAAATACAGCAGTCACTGGTCCTTAAGCAATCCAGATGCAACGAAGAAACCTATCAAAGGAAGTTATAAAGAGGCTATGGAATGCGATAATGGTTATGATTCAGCAGATACAGATGAAATTATTGCCGGAAGTAAAGATCCGGATCTAAGTAGCAGGAAAACTGTAATTTTGAAAGATCCTAAACAGGTAAAGGTGGAAAACAAAGAAATATTAGCTGACAAAAGGTGTGATTTGGTAAATGATTCCTCACTGAAAACTCGTGATTTAAAAGAAGACTATGTTAAAAGAAAAGGGAACATTAAAAAATCCAAAATTGCTGCCTTGCGGAGTACAGCAGTTAACAGTACAACAAAGACAAGTGATAGTGAAAGCTCTTGTTCAGAGCCTGAGAAAGGGGACTCTGAAATCAGTTGTGATTATGAATCCATGATGCAAAACTGTTACCGCTTAGACCTTACGTTAGATGACTTAAAAGCATTAGCTACTGAAAACACTGGGACACCAGTAGGAGAACGGGATAGTACACAGAGTTCTAGTCAGTGCAGTGTTGAAGAAAATCCTAAGGCTACTGTTGTAAATAAACCAAAACTTTCTAAATTTTGCCCTGCAGTTAAAAAAAAATGTATCTGTCCTGGAGATGTAGTTGCTGCAATTTTAGCGGGGGAGGAGAATGCTGATGAAGAAAGCTCCAAGAGACAAAATAATTCATGTTTGAAATATCAGCCCTTCAGAGGAATGGGGTCCCTTTGTGAAAAAGAGTTAACTAAGGACAGCACTGGTTTAAAGAACAGGTCTGTAGAAAGTTTAGGGCTTGAAGCTTGTATTTCTTACTATGAGAAGGAGTCACCTAAAAGACAGTCTGAGAACCATCCATTGTATTCACGTGAAGTCAGCAGTAAAGAGAGACAAAACACATGTTCTGAAGAGCACAAGGAATTGTCAGCTGCTGCCTCCTTAGCAGATAAGAGAGATGAGCCTGTTTCCCGGCCGCATTTGCAAGGAAAGAGCAAAGATGTGAGTTCTTTGCGAGACAACCAGAATTCAGAGCACAGAGATGCTGCTCCTAGTACTGATCAGAGTGAAGATGAGAGCAGTGACACGGAGAGTAATATTGCAGTGTCACAGAAACATGTTAAGCGACGTCTGAAAAGCCCAAAACTGCTTTCAAAAAAATTGAAGAGGGATGTAAGCTATGGAAATCCAGAAAGTGAAGCTAATAAATGTGAGAATGGGAAGACAAGCCTTCTGGAAAATAAGGAGCTTTGTCTTCATGCTGCTGCTTCAAAGGAACCTATTACAAAAAACAAACAGTTGCAGGATAACCAGAGGAGGCTGGCAGCTCTAGAAGAGAGGCAGAGAGAGAGAGAATTACAGAAGAAACTCATTCAAGGAGCTCTTTCAAATCTGGTAATTACACTCACATCTTCTATCTGAATAGCATGCAGTAAAAGAAAAAAGGGAAACTTAACAGAAGTGGTTTAAGATACTTTAAAATCATATTTTGGAATTTCTGATTATATTGCCAGTTTTCTTTTGAGGTGCAAAAGAAAAATATGAAACATACACACGAAGTGATGCATACCTAATTCTTGGGATGTCTCTAGAGTTGTAAGAGGAATAGTAGATTCCTCCTTTAATATCATGGAAATGTCTTCAAAATACGTCTGTGTGACTGTAGCAAGTATTTGATACGTTTGACTTGAAAATTTCACTCTTGCATAGGATAGGCAGCCAGCAGGCAAGCATAAACACATCCTGTTCAGCTCAGATGTGGAAAGTGAAGCTGAAGCAGATGAGATGTTGAAGAAAGATACGAGTTTGGGAAATCTGCATGAAGAAGTAAGTTTTATTATGTAAAATTCCAGTATTCTGTAAAGTAATTCCATATTAATATGACTATGCCTTTTATTCTGAAGACTATTTTTCATAGCAAAGTGTTTTCATAGCAAAGATTTTTCATAGCAAAAGAAAAAAGTAAATATGAATGAATCTTCATTTTTTTGCCAACATGAAACAGGTTTCAAGGAACTTAACCATGCATATGATAAAGCTGGAGAACTTGGAGAATTTGTATGGAAATTGAGATTTGTATAAAAGATATTCTAACTTTGATTAAAAGAATGTCTAAGTTACAGGGCTTATGCATAGTTAGTTTTGAAATTTCGCTGCTTTTAGTCACAGGAAGGGGAGGAGATTTGGTTTGAGTAGTATGGAAGGATTCTTTGCCCTTCCCAACACTGTGGACAAAGAATCTGTATTAATGCAGTGTCTTGTTTTTAAAGTGATGGTAAGGTCCAAAGAAGTTGTGTGGGTCTTCCTGTTTACACTTCACCTAGTTGAGACCTTATTTAGCAGACACGTCGGGATTTTACTGCCCTACTTTCAGCACAATTAAGTACTTTTCTCTGGAAAATAGCTTCTTTTATCGTCATATCTCTGCTAAAGCTACTGGTTTTGCTGTTGTTGGGTTTTTTCTTCATAAATGTAGTAAAATTAGGACCACTCTCACTATTTAATTAAAACCTTCTTGTCTCACTTTTCTTCACGCTTAGTACCTTTTTTACATATATCTCTCTTACGCTGTATTTAGAATCCGTGCTTGTGCTTTTTCTTTTCTTTAAAAGAACATCTAATTCTATAGAAAATTGTTTTGAATCAGTTGAGTGCTTACCTTTTGTAATCCCTGATGACTTAAACTATGTCCTGGAGTTTATCCCTTAAATGACGCTTCTTCAGAAAGGGTATAATTAGATATTTTTAAATTTGTCTCCCTCGATGTAATCAGAAAATTGTTTTTTTCCATACCTAACTCTCTCATACTGTAAAACCTGAGTTTAGAGGTTTAGAGGAATATTTTGCCTATACTAAAGTTTAATAGTCATAACTGTAAAACAGAATTGTACAAGGGGTGTATGCAGTATAAGATTTGAAGTGCATGGACCAATAAGTGAGCTGGTTTTCCTAGAAATCCACTTTTTCGGATAAACTAGAAAGCCCACAAGCAAAGTTGATACTGATTTATTTTCTCAAACTTAGGTAAACAGCTGCTTTTCTGTATTTTCTTTTGATTTAACAAAGGATGAATCTGCTCCTAAAGCTTCGGGCAGACTGTTTGAAAGCAGCGAGGATGAGCAAGATGATACAGACGATGAGAGATTCAAAATTAAGCCCCAGTTTGAAGGCAAAGCTGGTGAAAAAGTGAGTGAACCCACTACTGTAATTTATTTTTCTTCTAAGTCTCCACAGCGCCGCTTCAGAAGACATAACACGTAGGTTTGCATACTTGCTGAATATGATTTTGACAAACTTTTAATAGAATTTTCTTAAGTAGAGGAAACAGTAGCTGTGGAGGAAATAATGTGTGCTGGGGAGCCGGAATTTCTCTGCTATTATCTTTGAATACAAAATTTCTGGAAAAGGCATCAAGAGCTAAAGGTTATTAGTATGTTGCCATAATTACAGTAAAAAAAAAGTGACAGAAAGTTGATTATTTTCTTCTCCAGCGCTTAATTGCATCTGTTTCATGTTGTTTAGCTCTTGAAATTGCAATCACGATTTGGCACAGATGAAAGATTTCGCATGGATGCTAGATTCCTTGAAAGAGACAGTGAAGAAGAAGGTAAACCTGCTCACATTTCCTGGTTAATGATAGTAATACAGCTGTATGATGGATGCTTGTATCAATAGAGCTGTATCAGGCATCCTTAATTTTGAGTGCTTGAAGCAACTTAGGGACTACTTTTTCTTTTTTGGTGATTCCTTAAAGAAAATAACCCAACTCTGTTGTGACTGTTTTCTTAAATGTATATGTTGCAAAAGTATTTGTAATAGCTGAATGAGACGTGCTTGGTTGATAAATCAACATTTGAAATTTTTTTTTAACATGGGATGATACCAGAATGTGTTCATCCACGTTTTTCACAGGATAAGTGGTGACTTACTAAAATAAACTTTTTTTTTTAAGCAGCAGAAGGCAGAACAGCTGAAAAAGGCAAAAATTCTAAAATATTTCTTCCCCCTCAACCAAAACTGTTATCCTAATTTTCAAGATTCAGAATTTGTTTCTGAAATTTCAATTTTTGCCTAGTTCTGCTACTTCCTTTGTTGTTTTAATGTGATCTTCTGGACAGCATTTATCAGTGGCAGAGTAGCTGCACAGTTATGTGATATAAGCAGGGAACAGATTAAATAACTGATCTGATTTTCACATGAAATAGATGCCCATGACATTTCTAATCAAAGATTTTCTACAGCACAAAGGAGGAAGCCTTTAAGTAGCTTTAAAAGAAAGGAAGTGACGTGTTGATATGTGTGAGCTCTTCTACTACTGTAGTAGTATTATATATCAAGTCTTACAGGCTTACTAGGTCAGTTGGGGAAAAAAGAATATATATTTTTCTCTTAGCAGAGACAAACATCTTGAAGGCAGATGAGGAGGAAGAGCTTGCTGCGGAGAAAAAGAAAAATCTGCAAATACTGGGAAGCCTCTTGAATATCAACGTGGAACACCCTAAGCCAACTAAAATGGCCACAAGTGCTAAGAAATTCAAGTATGAATCATCCGTTATCAGAAAAGAAGGAATTTTAGGGAAGCTTAATTTTTGCCAGTGTTTCACAACTAAAATTTCTGCCTAGCTGACTGAGAAAAAGATTTCCTTCTCTGATGTGTGCATTTGAAGTCAGTCTTCAGTGCAGTTTCCCAACTTGAGTGTCCCAATAGATTATATAACTGGTAATTATCATTATTTTAGTGGAAAAAAATATTGGATTCCTGCTGGAGTTTCTTCTAGTAGATTTTGAATGAGTGGATTGTTGGTTATAAGGATTAACATAGTAAGTCCTTGCTTAGCTGGAGAGAACAGAGATACATCTCTGTTCTCTGCGGAGACAAAATGAAGTTGGCTGAACAAAGAACATGTGAATTGGGCAGTGGGTCAGTAAGTTAGACTCTAACTTCCATAGGGGTTGATAAGGTTATTGTTTTGTCTGGCCTACAGGTGATTAACATAAAATTTAGTTTTCAATGGAGAATTTTAATTTTTATTTTTCATTTATCTGTATTTCTGCTTTTGAGAAGATTCTTCATTAGATTAGGAATTGGTTACATGTTGCTGTTGGGCATGCTCTAGTCTTCATTAGAGGATGATGACAGAGGTTTGGAAATGTACTGTTGAAAGTATTGTGACATTTAACTATGCGCTTTAACAGGAACTGGTGGAAGTGATTAGTGTTAATTAGTGCAATTAGTGAATTTTTACTGACAGCCACTATTAGAGTTGCATCAGTTGACTGCTGACTGCTAAATACCATTGTCACTGCTGCACAATCATATTTAATTCTATGACTTCTGTACAGATTTTCGTGTATTTTTCTAAGGACTAAGTAGAGGGGGAGATAATCTGTGCAACAGCAGAGGTCGTCTTAGGAAAGTTTTGTGAATGACAGTGTTCTCTAATACCCAGTTAGTGATAAAGTATGTAACCATTTAAAAGCACTTAATGTATGCTGTAAGCATTAATTTAGGGAGAGGAGGGGAAATAAGTGGTTGCCTTCTTGCGTCACATAAGGCAGTGTGGGCTTTGCTACGCTGCTATTGGGGTCAGTCTAAGCCATAGACTGCTTCAGCTGAAAGTCCCCAAAATGTTTAGATTTTGAAAGGTGAGCTTAATGGGGTTTTGTTTGTTTGTTTGTCTTGTTTTGGGGTGGGTTTTTTTTTCCCCTTAAAGTATTTGAATTTATGCAATGTTTGATACGAGAAGAAATAGATACAGACAGACACATTGATGTGGATAGCTATATTGATACAGCTACTCAAAAGATAAGTGGGTGCAGGTATAAACTTACTGCATAATGCACACAACTTGAAGTCTTATGTTTTATATGAAATATTACAATTTGATTAAAGCCACTTCTGTTTATAATTTTTCCTGACCTGCATGCTGACTAGCAGGTACTTTCTACATGCCAATTAGGTTTTGGATTGATTTGGACTTTTTTGGTAAAGAAGTCAGTGTGAACTTGAATCTGACTGTAAAGGTTTATGGTAGCTTTCAGTCAAGCATTTAGAATGTCTCATGGGTTTGGGGTTTTTTGTTCTATTTTTATAGAGATATTAATGCCCTCCGCTATGATCCCACAAGACAGGACCATGCAGTTTTTGAAAGGAAACCGAGTGCTACAGAAAAAGAGAGGTAATATTACAGCTTGGTAACTGTAATTATGATGTTTCTTGCTGTAGAAAGATGGCTATAGCAGAAGACTGAGTCTGAAACTATGGAGACTGCTCTGTTTTTTCTTCAGTTCTCTCTGTTATTGCTAGCATCAAGATACAATAAGAATTGTGACCGCTGAAAGCACCGTGTAATGTCATCTTTTCTTTCTAGAACATCTACTCTCTGCATGTGACTTTCTGTTTTCCTTTTTCATCTTCAGGCTATCCCTTTGCTTCAAGTCATGGACTTCAAGATTTGCAAATCCGTGAGAAAAAAATACTAGATCTTAACATTTCTTTTGCCAGAAAATAAATCTGTCCTGAATATCTTAATTTATATGTTCTCATATATCAAGTGAAAAGTCAGAATGTGGGTAATTATAAAGTAGACTCGTTCCTGCCTTTATAGTCAAACCTCAGATGTTTCCCCACTGCTGACCCTCAAAGGGTGGGTAAATTGCAGGAGGTGAAAAGACTTGGTTCAAAAGTCTATACCAAAAGGATAGTCATGCTGCCCTATAAACCTGTTTCTGGCAGTAGGAAATATCCTGTTGCCAGAACTTTGAATTACTAAGAAAGAAGAAAAAAAACAAACAAACAAAAAAAAAAAAAAAAACCCCACCCCAACCTTAAAAGCAAACTACTCATCAGTGTGCTTAGGTGAGTTCAGGAAGACATTAAATAGTAAGGTTGTCTCTTAGGGAACCTTTCTTTTAAAAACATATGTGCTATGTTACTGTCCTTTAACAATCTCATTTCAGTAAAGCTAAAAGGAAGAAGAAGAGGGAAGAGAGTGAGAAACTGCCTGAAGTGTCTAAAGAAATGTATTACAATATTGCTGTGGATTTAAAAGAGTTATTTGGATCTTCAAAGAGCAAATCAGAAAAAAATGAAGCAATACCCTGGGACAAAGACAATGCAGAGGACTGTACCCCACCTGACCATTTGGGACCTAAAATGGGCAGTAATGTAGCTCAGGAATCTAGTGGTTTTATGTTTTCCTTCTTTGGAGACGTGGAGGAGCCGGGCATAAAAGAAGGTAACAGCAGAACATACCTAATAGTACAATTTCTAATGAGTATCTTATGTCAGGCACTGTAGAGTGATGTAGTGTGTAGAAATTCAGAATCCAGGGGATTTTCAAGAGGCAAAAGTCAGTAATTATGCAAAATCACTGTGATTTTCTCTTATGCTTGCCAAGATTATTGTAGTTTTATCACAGTTAATTCATGCTTGCATCCCAGGAATTTTGAAAGGGCTGTTGTGAGAAGGAGCTACTATTCAATTGTTTTTTGAACAGTGATGGAAAAACATGTCATCATCCACTAAATTTCTCAAATAAAAAGCTAAAAGACAATATACAAGTCAAATCAAGTTTTATATAAACCAACCAGATTTTAAATAAGATGTGTGTTAATTAAGGCAGTGTTACGAGTGAGCAAAGAAAATCTTAGAGTTGACCCCAAGATCTGAGAACATTTTATTATGTACTTAATTTTATTATTATACCTTTAGAAAATTGAAACTGAATAACACATTATTGTTGGGGTATCCTAACCTAAGATAAAAGCAAATGTTATGAAATCAAGATTTTAAAATCTGAAATCAACTCACTTAATAAGTAGTAATGTAGGAAATAAAAGAAACTCTGAAGTTAAATGAAATAAAAAATTTAAACAAAACCCCAAAACTTTAAAAACCCAAACGCCCACATTTCCCCTGACTTCAGAAAGTAGTCAGTGTCTTCTGAATGTAGTAGTACGAGTTTCAGAATATGTAAGAGATCTCAAGAACAAAGTGGAAAATACCTAAGCAAAGGTGTAGTTCAGAGTTCACAAAGTTCATAGCAATGAGAACCACACTTCAGCACTGTGTCTTATATTTGCTGTTGTGAATATTATTGGTTTATATTGCATAAGAATCCTGTTTGGTGGCAGCAGGGCTGCTGTGCTAACTGCTGCATTGACACAAACAAAAAAGGCAAGTCTCTCTCCATTGCATATACTTCAGTTGCTTAGGTGATTTTTGTGATTATTTTTGTTGCTGGTTTTCTTTAACCTGTCTTAAGATCATGTGTGGCATGTGGAAATCACGAAGAGAGAACGTGTGGATAGTTTGTTTGTTTTTTTTTTTTTTTAAGCACAAACTCTGGGTGTTTCGTGGACAATTTAAACTTGCTCACTTTTTCCAAAGTAGAATTCTCTAATCTTTCTCTTGAATAAAATACTGCTTCGGTTTCATAGTCTAGTTCCTGTTGGGTTTGGAAACTGTTTTATATTGCCAGAGAGAGGCAGTACAGGAGCTGTCTTCTCTGTTCTGGTCATTCAGACAAGTACTGTGCTTTTATGCTAAAAGCGAAGGGTACCATAGGTTCGTAACCTCATTGCTTTTGGCAAGGTGAAATAGTAAGGACGCAGGTATGTCTTTAAGTTACCATGTGTAAACTAGGCTTCTGGCAACTGGCTGTGTATGCTACAGGCAGGAATACATACATGAAAATAACTTAGCTTAAACACACGGAAAGAGTATGTTAAGGGTTTATGAGTTTCTTTCCAAAGGATCTTGCTAAGATAGTTCACAGTGAAAGAAAGCTTTTATTCCAATTTCTGCAAGCTAAAACTATGAATAAGCACAATTGTTCCCAACTCAGTTGATAATGATTGTTATGTTGGAGTGACTTGATAGAAGCCTGGACCCTAACAAGCAGCTTCAGAAGGACTCCTGCACTCTTTCCCTATGTTGTGATGATACTAGTGGTGAATTTTAAGGGTGAATTTGTGACATATGAGTAAGCAAACTAAATTCATACCTGCCCAGCGGGTGACAGAAAACCTGGGAGGGGAGATTTCTGTCCTTCTTAAATCTGTCTTTTCCAATTTAAGTATTTCATTCTGAAGCAGAAATTTTTACTGGCAAGTAGGTGAATAATCTGATGTTGGTTTTTTTTTTTTAATTGTGATTATTGTAGAGCCCTACATACTTGAAACAATAAAACCTGTAAAAGTCAAATGGCAAGAAGATCCACATTTTCAAGACAGCAGTTCTGAGGGTGATGATGAACCAGAGACATCAGAAAGTGAAAGGAACAAAGAAATGCAAGTTTTATTTGTGTTTGTTGTCTACTTGGTTGTAGTTGTTTGATGCTATGCCTATGAGAATATTAATAGCAGCACTCAGGTTATGGGAAACTAACATCTTCATTCAACATCTCTGAACAATGGAAGTCTTAGGGAAGCCATTCCTTGCTGCACAGAATGTAATATTGAAAAATCCCAGTACCACACTTGATGTGAAGTTGAATAGAAAAGCTGAGTTTCTAGTCCGATGCATGAGAGCTTAACTGGGTAGTGGGTTTGGCCGAAAGTCAAATATATATTAAGTTTTCTTAAGAAACATCTTGTTATAGAAGGCTGTATTTGGTTACTATGGAGTAATGTTCTTCAATGCATACTATTTCTCTGAAGCATTACAGCTTTAACTTCTGTTTAACTTCTGTTAATGGAATTTGACAGTAACTTTTATGATGCTAAAACTCCTTTGTGTTTGTCTAGGTTTTTCTCTTTACCACAGACAGAAAGTGTTCGATTTTTCTTCTTCTCCAAAGATGATGAACGACTGAGAGGTATAGCAACTTACTCAGCCTTTTTTTTTAACTTTTACTGAAATTGAATGAGAAAAAAATACCGCCTAGTTATTAATGTTTCGTAGTTAAAACACGGATGAGAGATTTAAGAAGAAAAATAAAATGGCAAGTTTCCATCATTACTTGTGGTATGAATTGTGGTAGCACGTCCCACAAGACCAGTCCTGGTAAAATAAATGCTGGACAGCTATCTTGCTTTCCTGTTTTCAAATAATTGCCTAATATGTGGCTGGTCTTTTAGGGCTTACCATAAAAAATCACTGGACAAGTTATTTAGGCATTTTGGATCCTTTCAGGCGTATATATGATCTTTAACTTTTTTCTGTGTTTCTGGTGTTACCATTAAGAATGGTGAATATTTGTATCAGCCGCATATGACCACGTGGTTCTTGATCTTAGGATCAAGATGTGGAGGTTTTTTCTTGCGACTATAACGGATTTCATAGTTAAAGAAACAAAACAAAAAACACTAAACAAAGAAAAAAAAACCCACAAAAAGCCCCCAACCTCACAGGCAACCAGAACAATTGCTTTTGATATTTTATACAACAAATTATCAGGACAGCCTTAAATAACGTTTGTTTCCTGAGACATGTTAGATAACTATCATTAAGTGCATGTGTAAAAGTTACTGTGTTTAATACAGTTATTGTACTGTAATCTTCCAGCTTACCTGATTTACTGTGCCTGTTAAAATCGAGCTCTTAACAGGCATAAATTTTCTTGGGAGTCATGGCATAATAGTGCTGAGCTTTTAATGAATTCGATGCTGTTCCACTGTAATTTATATTTCAGCACTCTAAGGAAAACTGCTGCTGCCTTTCATTTTTCTTAGTGTGCAAGGCTGTAATACATAATGTTAACATTTCTGTTTGAGCCAACCACGTAATGGGGGCAAGAGAGGAATATGAAGAATAGGCCTTCTGACTTCATTGCTGTATTGTTCATGAGATTTACAAACAGCAGCACATTCAGGAGTGCTTAACCATATTAATTTGTTCTTTGTTTTGTGCAGAGGGCCCTAAGTTGTTTTATAGATCAGTAGACTTCAGTGAAGAAAGAGATGGCTGGGAAGATAGACGTAGATTATTGATTGAGGTGAGCATTTTAACATCTGTTATTTGGTAACTGCTGCTGAAAGCTCAGCATGAAGAGGGAACGCGGCTGCTTATTTGCTCAATTTGCCTTAAAAATGAATTCAGGACATTTAGAAGGGCTTGAAACTTTATAATTACCAGGGAACTGAAAATTTTTAGTATAGAAGTGTGTATAACATGATGTTGTGATGTCCTGTCAGGTAAATTACTAAATCTCTGTATCGTACAGGACCAGTTCCTTTACAGCACGTAAAAAAAATAGTGTTCAAGACAAACGGGTGAACTCAGAACCTTCTCATAATATTATGTTAAAATTTATATATTTTCAGGAATGCCAGAAGAAGCATAAGGATGCAAGAAGGAAAGTGAAAGCAAAACAATAAATCTTTCTTACTGGTCAGAAGAGTTTCATGTTTCTTTGAAGAAATTGCAGAAAGATGTTACTTTCAAAATTCTAGTCTTTCAAAGACCTAATAGGAAATAATACTGGAAAAGACTGTTAAACTTTGTTTCTAAACAGGTACTTGTTTATTGTGTCCATTCAATGTTTGTACCAAGGATTGGGGTTTTTGTGTATATGGTTTAAATATGACTTGCTGCTTTGCAACATTTTTGAAAATTTGACCATGTAACAAAGACAAGACAGGGTTATTTCCCCCTGTTCTCAGGCCCCAGTGCTGAATGGAGTTGAGAAAGAGCAGGTAGCCCCATGTCTGTGAGACTATATAACCTGTATTCTGCTGGACACAATAGAGATCCTGTTTGACATTCCTTTACAAATATTTGGAATACATTCTTTCCAGAGTAAAAGTTTATCAGAAGTTTATGAAAATACATATATAATAGTGAACACTTATGAAATGGGTAGCTTTGTATTTCTTCACAAAGCTGACTTTTCTACTTTTAAATTGAGTATGTACATTAATAAATATTAAGGACAAATGTTGCTGCTGTTGTATACTTGTTGTTGAATGAATGATATTTTTTACATATAAGGTCTTACTCTTATGTCCATTTGACGTATATGCTGCAGAGAGTCTGCTGGAGCAGAGAGGCTCTGCCAAGTCCACCCCGGGCACCCACTGCCAGGCCTTCCCTGGCCCCAGCCCAGGGGCACCCGGGTGCTTTGCCGCTTACCGGTGCCCCGGCCAGCACAGCTGTCACACTCCCAGCTGGCTGTGCTGTTCTCCAAATGGGAGCAGCCTCTGTGGGCGCCCTCAGCAGCACAGGAGCAGTTGCCGTGGCCTGGGGAAGCAAACACATTCATGGCTCTGAAGACAAAGTGATGGTGGCATGGGATTGTCTGGCAGAGCTCTTGCTCTTTCTCCTCCTGCTTTGAGCCCTTGGTGAGACAGAGATCCTGTGCGGATCCCGGGCGTGCAGCTTTGTCAACTTACCCCTCTTCGTCTGCCTGCTCCCTGCCTCCTGGGTAAAGGCACTCGCTGGCATCGCAGCAGCTGTGCCTCTCGCTGAGGGCTGCGTATTCCTGGCCACTCTCCCATGATGGCGGCCTGATGGGGAAAGGAAAGTTGGTGAGCCCCTGCTGCCGTGGCATAAGGCAGGTATCTGCATGGTGTCCCTGCTCTTCCTCTCCCTGCCCTATTTCCCTCTCCTCCATGAAGCCGAAGGCCAGACCCATGGATGCCATTACTCAGCCCCACGCTGACCGCACCAACAGCCCCTCTGCTATGCTGCAGGAGAGACAATTTGCTTTCACCCTGCTCCATCAAGTCAGGGGCCTTCTCCTTCCTTGAAGAGATGGCACACGTCAACAGTGAGTGCTTGGAGAGTCCCTGTCACAACAGCGCCAAGGTGTCTGTGCCTTGGAGACCGGCACAACCAGAGCGGCTACGGGCCTTGGCAACCTGCTCCAGGAGGCTGTGCTTGAGCACGCGCTTGAAGTAAATGGTCTCAAGAGGCGCGCTCCTGCATGATGCACAGCTTGCTTTGCCTCTGAATGTGTTTCTCGCTTGCGGTGCAGAATATAGCAGTAGTGGAGTTGGCTCACAGACTTAATTTTTGCTTTTTCCAAGGAACATTAGATGGCAGAAACCCCAAGTCCTGTGCAAAACAGGAGTCCAAACACAGTGAGACATGAGGCTAAGGAAACACAGGCTGATGAGGCAGGAATAAAAGGCATTGAGGAAAGGTGAAGAAGGGGAACGAGACAGACTGGACCAAACCCATCCTTTCCAACAGCCAGTACTCCAGTACCACCTGACTTGTTCAGCCACCACTTGGGGCCCAGACCAGGGGGTCTGGCCAGCTAATCAGTGTTTTAGCCTTCACCCTGGGGAAGCTACTGGCAGGACTATGACCCATAGCAGTCAGTGGCCCGCACCCCTCTGGTCTACCCAGGGAGAGACCCCTGCCTCTCCCTGGATGTGCCTGGCAAAAGACTCTGAGGCAATGGAGAAATTTTAGAGCTGAGTCATACTCTCACGCGAAAAGTTTGCCCTCCCCACTCTGAAAGTAGTGAAATCCCCAAAATCACCTGTAAAAGCACAGGCCAGAGTGACAGCTGCCTGGGACAGGGGATCCTCTACTCTCTTTGCGTGCATATGACACTTTCTAGTGCTGCGGAAGCTACCCCACAGCCTCTTGCAGTTTCCTACCCCACGAAGGAAAGCCTCACGCCAACTCTGAAAGGCAGTTTATTGCCATGGGAAAAGGCCCTTTCTGCCGGGACTCCCCAGCGTGCGGTCCTGCCCTGTTTCGATGGGGACGCAGCACATCACCAAA
>VZSC01014549.1:0-304004 GCA_013398225.1 Steatornis caripensis
GTCTGTGATTATGTCAGTCTCTTCTCTAAACCTGCCTTTCCTCTGAGCAGTCGTATGGTTTTTCACTTCTTCAATAGGTGGTGCCAAATATGACACTTAATTGTAAGAGCTGTTAAAAATGTAGAGTTTATTTCAGATGTGCACCTTTGTTTAATTGGTGCTTGCTCCTGTTTCTGTTCCTCTGCAACTCCAGCTTGTTTGAGTCAGTAGGAAGAACGAGTTTTACTCTGTAGTTGCTCTTACGTCTGGTGAGTATAACGATTCTCTCATTTCAGACAAGTGGCAAAGCTGACGTTGCTAGTGTCTCTCAAATATTGTTAGTAGAAAATGTTTAAGCTTCACATAGGATGTTCCCTTGTAAAGATGAGCTATCAGCATTAACCTGGTAGAGTTCATATGGTTGGCTGTTTTATAAATTTACATTAAATACACTGTAAAAACAGTAGTAAGCAAAAGTTTGAATGGGACTTGAGCTGCCAAATGCAAGTAAGTGGTTTCTTAAATCACTTGGATATGAAATTAGATAAATGTAGAAATTGTGAGAAATTTCGCTGGTCTTTGTACGAATAACAAAGAAGCATGTTTAGGAAATTACTATTTTAACCAGAATGAATTTAATGTAGTGCATTTAATAATATGTGCGGCGAAATGTACAGTCAGTGTGATGTGCTTCTGGATATATTAAAAAAGTACAGTGCTGGTTACTTCAAATTTGAGGGAAGCTCTGAGTCAAAACAAGCTTTCCTACTGGTGCTGAAGAACATATTCTTCATGATATGCAATTGCTACTCAAGTGGAAGTTATATATTCTCCAAAATTCAGATGCATGCTCTGCTTGAGAAATTCCTTTGCCCCTTGATAGTTTCCCTCCAAATAATAGGCAAGGTTATTTAAAATCATTTGTCTGTTAGGTTGCTGAGCCAGCTACCTTCAAGGAATGTTGATTAGCCTCGAGGAAGACCAGGCAGATCACCAAAAGTTTCCTAAATTAACATGGAGACTCCTCTTTAAGGAGTGATGACCTTCTAACCAAAATTAGTAGGTTATTTAAAAAGATGGCAGTTTCTCTTGCGGAGGATTCTCTCAGCTACTTGTTCTTTAGCACACTAAGGCACATGCTTTCCTAAAGGTGTCTGTTCTGTGTGTAAATAATATTTTTTTCAAATTCAGAATACAGGAGAACATCTTCAGGATGTAATGGCAGCAGATGCTCAGCTTGTGCAGGCTGCTACCATTGGGAACACTGAGAACTCTGCTGAGTTGATAGGTCATGTCTGTTGAATACACTTTTGAAGATAAATGTACTTTTCATTTGCTGAAAAACTATTCTGTTCCCCATTCCTGTTAATTTGAAGGCAAGTTGCAAATAACTGTGGACTGGTCATCGAGATGGAAGATGAGTTGAGTAGAGTGGCAAACAGTGACAGGATAATGAGTATGAAGAGCAGCAAGTAGGAAAGGGCAGGTTTTGAAACGTAAGGCATCATGGTACTTAGGAGGAGAGGTTGAAATAGGAGAAGGTGAGTCCGATGACAGGGAAGAAAAGTCTGTTAAGAGAATGGTTAAGAAGCTGGTGGTATGGACAGGTGAGCAGGGTGTTTTTGGATGAACTTGTTGGCTGCAGGAGAGATCCAAAATTGAAAAAGAGAGGGGTCCCTGAGCTCCAACAAGGCTACTGCATTGGAGAGAAATTGGAAGCCACTTCTGGATGGAAACCTGAAAGTGAGATAAATGACCTGGAGAAGAAGGAGATCTCCAAAGAAAAACAGATTAGTTACTCAGCTGCAATTTTGTTCAGAGTATCTTCATCTTTATAATGCCAACACTGCCAGAGAAGCATGGTCTGTTCTCCTTGGGTTGTTCTGCCTCACCCTGTGAAGATCTGGCCCCATGAACTGACCAGCCAGATGCACAAAGAGCAGCAGCTTCTTCTCTAACTCCATGTTCACAGGTCTGTACATATCTCCATATGCATGAAATGATTTAATAATCTAAACAATGGACTCCAACCACATAAGTAACAGTCCAGATCCTCAACTTATGTATATTTAATGAAGTACATTGACTTCTGTAGAATGCTGCCAATTTATACCTAGTCAGGTGTATTTATGGGCAGATTCTTTAATTTGTACATACAAATAAAAACACGTGCATAATTGTTCATCCAAGAGACTAACTGAGGGTTACACAGGGTAGCACTATAACAATTTGTTCTTGATATACTCTCTCCTATAGCAGAATTTTTACTCCCTCAACAGAATTGAAAAGGTGCCTTTTAAAAACTAATGTCTCAAAAGGACATAGTAAAAAAAAAAAAACCCAAACAACACTCCTGCCAGTTTTTTTTTTTTATTGGTGTGATTAGGAGTTGTGGGGGTTTTTTTGAGTTTTATTGCCAACTTTTCAAGTCAGCTTGTTTCCAACAGAACGATGTTGAGAAGAATGCCTGCCAACATTTTTCTTTGTAAGTCCTTGGCCAGACTCTATGGGTAAAAGTGAAATTCACTCATCCTGGGATGGGTATGGTGAGAGTGGTAGTTGGCTTCAGGTCAACTTACTGTCTGAGTTCTGTAATACATCCCTACAGATTTCATCACATACCTTTGAAAGGCACTAGTGACTTAACATGGTGTTGCAGAGGAATTCTATGTTTAGGTCTCATTTCTTACGGAAGATGTTTCTTATTCAAGTCCCAAACTCTCTACCTTCATTCCTTGTTTTATTTCTAGCAGTCTTTCTATATAACCTGTGTTTCATAAGTCATTCTGTTTCCCTATGAGTCGATGTCTGAGCTCAATCTATTGTTGCTCTAAGAATTCCATCTTCTCTGTTTAGTTCTAGGGAAAGGATTCTGGCTGGGAGGCAAGAGGAGCTTGGGGAAGGAGCATCCAGTAAAATACTGTCGGCCTTTCAGTCTCCTGGAGGTGACATCTGTGATAAACACTTACTTTTAAGGACACAAATCTGTAGGAATATATTTTTATAAGCCATAAATCAAGCTTTATAAGGAAAAACATGCAAATCTAAATGCATGCACCCAATTTCTCAAGAAACTTCTGTTGCTGTATGTTGGTTAGAAAGGAAACTTTACTTTAAAGGTTCTGTTGTACTACTTTGATTTAGGATAGGACTCCAGGGAAAGATCAAAACAGATTGGTTCTTGCAGTTGGTAGTTTGAGCAAATTCACAAATAGTTTAGTGCTTCTTTATGGTCTTTAAAAATCTAGTGGTGACAGTGTTAGAGTATGGGAGAGTTGATGTCTGATTTCTCCATCATTGTAATAACAAGGCCTGCTATTTCTTGTGTAGTACAGCTTGTTCAAATTGGCATTGCCCTGTTTGAAGTCAATGGATCTTGAAGCTGTGAAGCAGGAGTGGAGTGAGTATTGGCTGAGACCTTGGGTCCTAGTGCTTTCTTCTAACTTCTTGAGAGACTAAATACTCAAGGTTGATTTTATATATAATGCTGCCAAGTGTTCTAGGAATCCTCTGCCACTCCATTAAGCTCAGCTGCAATGAAGGTTCTGTAAAGAACAAGTGATGATGGCTTTGCTTGCTTCAGCTACTCCTAATAGCCTTTCTTCTCAGCAGTCTATTAAAAAACAAATGAGAGGGGAGGTGAGAGGAACGAGAAGAAAACCGTAAGCATAAAACTGAGAGAACTTACCTGGAATGATAACTTCTGCAGCTTTTAAGAGTGTCTGTCATGTGAACCCTGAAGACTTAGGAGGGAAGTGCTTTCAAAACAGTTTTTTTAAAGAAGAAATGTGGTTCACCAAAAAAGGAGTGTGACTGCAAATGTGCCATATAATTGCATAGGTCACATTTCATTATCAACTTCGCATTGCATAAATTCATTACTTCTGTTGGTGTCTAAATTAAGCCAAGAAAATACTTTCTACTTTTTTTCTCAAAGTGTTTTTTTCTTTCTCTTTTTTTTTTTTAAATGTATAATTTTATGGATTCCGTGCTCTGCTTTCCAGCTTTGATATTGGGAAATCTGAAAATAGTAACTTGAGACAACCTGAAATTAGACTGGCTTTAAAATCTCTTTTCTTAAATGGTGTCTGGCTATAAGATGACTTTAGGATGTGCATAGTCTGTCGCTCAATCACTTTCATTAATTGCACTTCCTGAGCTCCTCTCTGCTGAGGAAATTCCTAGTTTAGGGGACATGTAGCTAGGACGGTGGCTGGCACCCATATTTAATGCTTAAGAAACTGTGGGAGCAGGTCAGTACTTCCTCTGTAACCATGTGAAAGTCTCCTGAGCAGTTGCAGGAGTGCTTACTGGAGTCTTCCCATGTGGACTTCTTCCATGGTTTCTAAAATTCCTCGTTATAAACCATCTCATCCTCCATTTTCTGTAATAATAAGACTGGAGGTTAAGTTGGGAAATTATCCTAGTCTTATTGCAAAACTGTTCTAAACCTTTCCCTTTCTCCTAAAGATTGCTCTGAAGACTGGTAACATATATTAGAGGGTATCTGTCTTCTTCAGCAAGACTGCTTGAACTACTAGCAGATGTGACAGTTTTTCTAACATGATGGAGAAAACTGTTGGAATATTAGAGAAAGGCATAGTTTGGACATGAGTCAGGGCTTTACATCTTGGAAAACTTTAGATATTCAGGAATCTGAATCCACGGGTTGTCTGTCAAATGTCAACAAATGAGCTAAAAGCTCAGACAGCTCAATCCCTTGTCATGTCCTCTCAGGGTAACCCTGTGATGCCATTTCACATGTTGCATTTGGTTGCACGGCGATGAAGTGAAGTGTAATACATGTATTACATTCAATGTAAGCTGAATTGATCAGTCTGTTTTTCATGATCCTTCTGCACAGGAGGACTCCATCTGTATTAATTTTAAAAGCCATTTATTATGTTAATAGTTGATGCAGGATTCTACCTTTTTTATTTCCCTCTAGCCAAAATCATCCCTTTAGTTGGACTAAAAAGTACTTTCCTTGGACAAAAATTCACATTTTTCTCTAAAAGAAATTCTTCCACCTGGAGACCGAAATCAGGAAAACCAGTGAAATCTCTTGGTCTTTTTCACAGCTAACGAATAATCATCTCATAAGTAAAGGATGGCCAAATTTTGTGTTTCCGTATATATGTCCAATCAGTAAGTTCAAGTTATATTGCATATAAACAAATGCAGGTAAACATCTCTAAAGTCTCTTCTGCTCATACCTCTACAGAGTGTGTTCACTTTGACAGTGTTCGGCAGAGAGAAGGGCATCAATGAAAAATGTAGTTACTAAGTAGGAAATATAAGTGAACAAATGGCTAGGAAATGAAAATGTGTAAGAAAATCCAAAAATCAGTGTAATTCCTGTGTTTTACAGTGGTCGTATTTCCTCCTTGGTTGTTAGGTTTGTGAACTAGAAGTTAAAAGATTAATCAGCAGAAACACTAGCGAATGTCCTCTTCAGAGAGGAGAGACTGTTGTGCCTGCTGACTCGCATTGGCATAGTTTCAGCTTTAAAAGAATTTTAAAGAAGTTTATTGATGGGGTAAGCTAACCTGCAACATTAATTGCTGTTGTCCCAGGACAGTATATTTCCACTTAAGGATGTGATTTTATTAAAGTAACAGACTTGGTTCTTACTTGTGCTAGGTCATTCACGTGTTTTGATGGTTGGAAGGAGCCTTGCAGTGACGTTAAGTTATTCTTTCAAGAATGTTGCATCACCTTTTAGTTCCCTTTGCACTGAGGGCAAATAAAAGTCAGGTGTAATTGAATTGTATGCTTCCTTAATAATTAACAAATATATGTAATGGCTTAAGACAGTCTTGAGATTTTTTCTGTAGCCTCTATACTATAATTAAGTCTATTAATGTTGAATAATGGGAAAGGAGGGAGTACGTTCTTTCTCATAGTGAATGAAGGCAAATGTCAATGCAGAGACCAGATTAGATATTCTGCACAGTATATCAAATTGTTCTTCATGGCAAAATCAATTGATTAGAACAATTAATGCAGAGGTGTTGTGACTAGGTGTAAAAAGTGCTGAATAGTGTCAAGTTTCTAATAAGTGCTGTAAGTTCATGCCTTCTATTAAGCAATGAGAGGCAAGAATTCAACAAGGAGCAAAGATGTTTCTATGCATGAATTGTATATGAATTGAGTAGCATTCTGCATAGAAGAGTATTACAGCAGGAAGCGTGGAGCTAACCTCACCCACAAAGCACAGTAGTAAGTTTTCTACTTGGATTTCAAGCCTGAGAGGATTAGGTTTTTCTGAATTATAAGTGTACTACTGTGACTCAAGGCAGAACTGACATTAGATCATCTGAGTAATGGAGGCCACAGAATCTCTTCCAAACTGTGGCATTAAGCCGAGCACTTTGTTTGACTCAAATACATCTCTTCAAAACTCATCATGCACCATCTTCTTGGTGGTCTGGTTTCCTCTGAAAGAGAAAATTGTTCTGAGGAATGGTTGATGCAATCATCTTCACTTGCTGTGAAATTTCCTTTGTCTTATCCATATTTTAACTGTATTTTCTAGACAGATTAGGTTTTGGTATATTTAAAGACAAGCATAGATATATTCTTTAGAGTATACGTAGAATAGAATGGTATCTTAATGGAAAATTGGTTTGTGTGGAATCCTGTAGAAGGNAAAAGAGAAAATTGTTCTGAGGAATGGTTGATGATTGCATCATTGCATCTTCACTTGCTGTGAAATTTCCTTTGTCTTATCCATATTTTAACTGTATTTTCTAGACAGATTAGGTTTTGGTATATTTAAAGACAAGCATAGATATATTCTTTAGAGTATACGTAGAATAGAATGGTATCTTAATGGAAAATTGGTTTGTGTGGAATCCTGTAGAAGGGACGTTCCCCAACTGTGTTTGCTACAGCTGCAGAGCATCTGTCCTAGGACAGTGTGTGCACCAGCGTTATGTGGGGAATGGGGGGGGAGAGTGGGGGGCACCCGGGGCTTCCCCATGCACAGGGAGGGCACGCAGCCTTTGGGCTGGTTCCGGCAGTGCCCTTGGAGAGCTCCCCTGAGTACTAGTCTGGGTTTGGATGGGTTTTTTAATGAAGTTTACTCCAAAAGCATTTGGGACCCGGCAGGGAATTATTTCCAGCTAGATCATGAGCCTAAATTTGGAAAATTGTTGTCAGTGGATTTGAAACCCATTCATTTGCGTGCAGAGGTCTATCAGCAGAAGCGATGTGCTATGAAATGCTCAAGGGGTGGTGTGTTAGTGAGAGTCCTCCCATGCCGAGGTATCTAGAGAAAGAGACGGACTTGCCCGTTGGTCAGGGCTGGAGTGCTTTTTGAGAACTGAGGGACTGAACAAACCAAGGCTGTTCTTTTGTGGAGTGAAGGAATTCTTAAATTAAATTTCAAGTATGTGTCATTTTTTATTTCTCCTCTTCTCCATTTTAAAAGTGGATAAATACGGTGGAGGGAATGGGAATCATAAATATAGAATTAGTGCTCTGAAAATGTTCATGTAAGTTCTGGAGTCAGCGAAGGTATCAGCAGGCTTTTCCTAATAGGTTGTCAAACTTGGATCTTATCTGTCTTATAATTTGAGAATTATCCTGTATCCAAGGTCATAATCATACTCTCTGTGATTATGGACCACCATTGGGGTTGGACTAGATGATCTCTAGAGGTCCCTTCCAACCCCTACCATTCTATGATTCTATGATATGTACAGGGAATGCTATCAGAATACCGCAACCCTTGAAATCTCCTGTAGGTTTGCCCACAACAGGCATCTCTTATCTCCTCCAAGCCTGCTTTCTTGGCACTCTCCTCTCTGTGCATCTCTGGCATGAGAAGAAGACTTAGCCTTTGTGTTGCTATTCTTGTCCCAAGAGAGATTTCCTAAGCAACCAAATTGCATTTAGATCAGGGTTATGTAGGATGAGAAGGAGGGGAGGGTCGGGGAAAGTGGCCACATATGTTTCAGATTTAATGGTGCGGTGAATTATGAGTAACTAATTGGAGCAGTGTAGATAAAGGCAGTTAATCAAAACAGGGAAACGTGCATATTTATTAAAGGGCTATTATTGTCTACGTTGTCAAATAGAATTCAGACATTGGCAAATTGTAAGGTGATTGACAATTTGGTTTAAAATTACATGGGTTTGAAACCCCATACCCCCAATTCCCAACAAAATAAAGTTTAAGAAATTGTCATAAATGAACATACAACTATAAGGCTAGAGGAAGGCTCGTACAGCTAGTGAGCAAGTAAGGAAATTGCCTTTTAAATCAATTTTAACAAAGCAATAGGAAGTGGTTTTATTAGGGCTCCCAGAAAGCTGCACATGCTATGATTGATCTGATAATGTAAAGTTAATCACTGAGAACCTTTAGCTATAAGGAGAAAGTACAGGTTACAGAAATATGCATTAAATGCATTAAATATATATTTCAAAACACTGATTACAGAGCAGGACTTCAGGAGGAAGGGAAGAGAAAAATAGGGAAACATTCAAATTTGGCTAGCAGGAGAAATACTGCTTGAACTGTTTTAGATTATTCAGATTGGGACACAATGGCTTTTTGTCACAAAAAAATGTCTTGGTTAATAATATGGAAAAGTAGGTCTTAGTTTTACAAATGGTACTGAATTGAGAGTCAAGAAGATAATGAGAAACAGTTTAATCTGATACATGAGGAGGATTAATTTTGAGTACCTGGGTTGTAATAGGGCAGCACAGCTCGATGCAGATAAATGGAATATAATAAATTTAGGAGTAAAGAACTCCATAGTCAATGACTGCTCAGGTAGATGCTGCAGCACGCTGACTCGGGGAAAAAATGAGACGTTACTGGGAAAAAACTGCCTATTCAGCAGCAAAGTCAAAGAGAGGAAATGGAATATCGAACCGCTGCTGCTGCTGCTGAAGGGGAATAGCAGAGGACTTAAAACACTGTGGTTAGTGCTCACCAGTGCGCTGTAACACTGGCGGTGGAAAGGCAAAGTGCAAGTTCCAGAGTGGTATGCAAATCACAGGGACAGCAATGGTCCTTAAGGTTCAGAAATCTCCACAGAAAACCAAAATCCTATTTTTGAGAGAAGCAGCGAATTTGTAGTTTTGTAGTCCGTTGGCACAAGATGTGTAGATTTTTTCCACCAATGCCAGGTGGGAGTTTTGATTCATGTAATTTGGGGTTCATACGTTCATGAAATTCAGAGCAAAACTGAGGAAACTGTCAGAGGAAACCTCCACAGAGATCCCTGGGGGGGTCAAAAGGGGAAGCTCGCACTGTGGAGCAGAGCTCTCCTGAGAACTTACTTCTTTGACATTATGAGAGTGAATCATCTTTACAGCAATGTATGGCTGGGCCGACATGTAGGGCGGTATGACAGAAGGAACATGGTACAAGGCTCAGAAGAGAGGAAAATATAGCCTACACTATGGCCAACTTGTCTTTGGAAAGAGTTACTCTGTCCTCTCTACTTAAATATATGTCTTGACCTTGTTTTAGAATGTGTTACTGTGATGACTTTATCCAATTTATGTTTTCTAATACATTCGTAGCATAACATTAGTGGTGTTGTAACCATAATGGATGAGAAATCTGGCATGGTTTGTGGGAAAAGGCAGTGTTTTTAACGCTAAACTGTTTTTAACTAAAAGATGCTGCTTCTCCTTAAAGTCGTTGCTCACTTCATACCTAAAGGATGCTAGAAATGCACTCTTTTTTCAGTATTGCCTTCCACCTGGCAAGACTTCCGTCTCCTTTCCTGACATCGTTTCGTTCCATTTGCAGCCTCACCTCAGGATGGCCTTGAGCATCATTATGTGGTTACTTGTGGCAGAAATAAATAGCATAGATCTCATGCTTACACACCGCGTAACTGTTCTTTAAAGGTTAGAACAGGTGGCAGAGCCTGCTCTGTACCTGAGATCGGTAGAGAGTGTATACTTTTAGTTAAGACTGAATATATTCGAAGCTAGACAGTAAAGAAAAAGGGGTGATGGTGTCTATCGTTATTGCAATTGGGTTATGGTGATATCTGTTCATGGTTTAGTGTTGTCTCATATAACAAAAGCTGTTTCGTTCCCACTCAAAAACATGACAGTCTAAGTAGATACTCCCAGGTTTTGTTTCTCTGTCAAATAATAAAGCTACATGAGGGTCAGTTAAAAAAGTCTGTTCTCAGGCTGCTGGTTGGAGATCAATAGCCCTTGTTGCAGTGTGTCAGAAAGAGACTTCTTAGCCATGAGTGAGATTGGCCCAGTAATTATACTCTGCATCTTCCGACAACATACGCCCACCAAGAATTTTGGGTGACGTTTTGAAGTTTAAGAAATGTTTTAAAGACGTCCAACTTACCTTTAAGGATAAACTATTAAAGGNTCTTAGCCATGAGTGCGATTGGCCCAGTAATTATACTCTGCATCTTCCTACAACATACGCCCACCAAGAATTTTGGGTGACGTTTTGAAGTTTAAGAAATGTTTTAAAGATGTCCAACTTACCTTTAAGGATAAACTATTAAAGGTAAAAGACACGTTGGAACAATGTACTAACCTCTAGGGATGCTCCAGCTTTCCAACTTAACAGCAATTTAATTAGAAAGGCAAGTAATTAAAGAATGAACATTAATTAAAAAATCAATAGTTTCAGCGAGTGTTCATGTTCTCTTCCTCTGCTGTTAAGTACGTATTTTTTAAGGTCAAACTCTATAGAATAGTATTCCCGTAATGCCTCAGATATGCCAGCTGTCAACACTGAAACTCATTTACATGTGTGAGCTGGGACTGGTGCGTAAAGCCACTTGCACATCATTGTGGGGACAATGTGGCCTGGTGGCTCTTGCGTAGGCAGGCACAGCTGCCTGGGCGCAGAGGGAGGGTGGCCTTTGTCCCTGCTTGCTCCTTGCTGCCTGTGACTCTAAGCGTGCAGCGCTAGCACTGGACGTGTTCCTCCTCTGACCCTTCAAGCTGAAAGAAGGACCGTTACAGGCAGACTTGCTTTCCATAGCCCATTATAGCAACACAGTGGTTTAAGCCACGTGTTTGAAATGAATGTAAGGTAAGTGGTAGTGAGCTGCGGCGTAAAGCCTGGGTGTCCTTGACAGCGCTCAAGCTGGGCATAGCATCATTGTCGATTCACGTGGCTCTCAAAGCACACATCAGTTTGAACACGTGAATGCCCAAGCAGGTTTGCTTATACCCTCTTTTTCTGCTAATTATATTTTTATGGCTTCAGAATTCAAAAGCAAACTTTATTTTTATAAAGCCTTCTGCATGTCTAATGAGAACCTTGACATGAAAGCTTTCTCCATACATAGGTACCTTGGGAATGCAGAGAGCGTAGGACCTGCTGCTCTACTAGGGCACTTTTCAATTATACCTTTTTTCATCATGATCAGAGTAACCCAGAATGAGTTTAACAGTCCTATAATTACTAAACCTTGTTCTGCCTTTTCACCTCTTGAATATACAGCTGTGAAGGCATTTTAATAGAAGACTATATGGTAATGGGTTTGATCTTGTATGTTAAAATCTGTTATTGCAGCTAAGCAACACTCACAGGGGACGGAGGAGTTGTGAACCAGCTCGTGGACTTGGGAGACTTTGCACTTTGTGAATTGGTCTAGTGATAAGATTGAGAGCGGTTCGGGAGCACCTATTTCCTTTGGCGCTCCGACTGCCCAATGCCCTGCAAAACCGTCATGCTGTCTATCTTGCCAGCGTGACTATCCTTTCCAAACACTGTCCCATGCTTTCTGCAGCCTTGTTGATCTCTGCCAGTTCAGCAGGACTGATACAGGCTGGCCGCCACAGAGACATCGAGCTGTGTGGCCTTAACGAGATTCAGTAGTTCTAATTATTGATACAGTCTCATAAATCAAAACTCTGTAGTCTGCCACGAAAGTCCCTCGGTGACCCAAAGGCCAGTGATTAACCTTGCGTACTGATTTCAGAGTGGCACAGAGACACCCCTGATTTCCACAATCCATGGAAGGTAATCACTGGAAATGGAAAGTAATCAGTGAGATCGGTGTGTCAGACCCTGCCGTATGGGTCCAGTGCCCCGTGTGCTGCGCTGTCTGAGGCGGCTCCCTTTGCTGCAAGCTGTTTTCTGAGCCTTGTTCAGCAGCGTTCCCTGACACCAGCTCTTCTTTGGCCCTGCAGCACCAAACATGTAGTAATTATTCTAACTTTGCTTTATGCAGAGTCAGGAAAATTACTGTTATTACCCAAGGCAATTTTATGTACATTACAAATTTCTTTTACAGTTATCACTTTAAATTAGGACAAAATGCTCTGTGATTCGTGACTTGATGCAAGGTTCCAGCCAAAGAAACAGAAGCGTGTGCGAGAAGGGAGCTGACTTTGTTATGTGCTCTGCTTTCCACTTTCAAGCAACTTTATGGCATGTCCGAGAGACGTAAGTAAAAACAGAGATTTTCCAAAATGTAGGTAGGGTACTTCTCTGGTGTGTGATGTGGACAAGAGAGAAAAAAGATAGAATTGGAAAAATCCAGAAGAGACTAATCAAGGGCGGGTTTTCAGGGTCTAACCTCAGAGCTCCGGCCACGGAGGCCTGGTGCCATTACTGTGACACAGCAGGCTTGGGATAAATGTTTTCACCTACCGAGCTCCAGTTCAAATTTGCCGCCATGAAGCATCCATGTCACTGGTCTTCTTGGAGCCTGCCTGCCTTCAGGCCCATGTAGAAGACTGCAAATCGAGCCTCACCTTTTTCCACTTCATTTCGTACATCTAACTTTTAAAAGAAATTTTTGTTTAAAAATGAATCCAATCAAAAAGGCAGTTTGAATAACAGAATGTTCAACAGTTACTAAAGCTTCTTCAACTGATTTGAGTGCAAGACTGAAAATGAACTGTTATCTTTTCAGTTATACTTACAGAATGCAGATTTGAATTGCAAAAAGGCCATTAAAAATAGCTTGTGCAGTTTAAAACAGACTGAGTCAAACTGACAAAGCAGAAAATAACATGAACTAGAGACGCACTTGTGTGCTGTATCATGTTAATGATTCTGTTTGCTAAACCAGGAACAGCTCAATAATATATGCTGTTTCCAAACAAACGTATGTTTTATTAAAATAAATTAAGATGGAGAAAAATACAGCAGCGTGGGATGGGAAAGAAAACAGTTATTCAGGAAGAATAAACTTGCTATACATCAGAGGCTTGTGACGTGCTCCCACTGGGATTTTGTGTACTGTTTGTAAAGATTTTATCTGCAAATTTTACATCTGGACTCAGTCGTCTTGTATGCAAGACCAGAAGCATTACATGACAAAGATACAGCACAGGAGGAAAAGTTGTCCAAATGTTGTACATAGATACTTGCTTAAAAACCATTCTGGAGTTCTAGTAATCTACCCTTTGAGATTCAAGAGGACAGCAACAATAGAATAGGAAGGAAAGAATAGAAAGGAAAAAGTGGGGTGTTGTTGTTACACGTTCGGTCTAAAAGCCAAAGCACTTGTGTTTTGAATTGATCTACTTCGTGTAACTGCTTGGGTACCACAGATGTTTGACAAAAGAAGTGAGTTAAACCCCTCGTGGCAGTGGCTGTGTTACACTGGCAGTCAAAGTAATAGCAGGTGCTTCTTGTGTCTGGGGATAGACTGGTGATGCCTCTTCTCTGGCAGCCAGGCTATGTTTGCATTCTTCGTGGTGAGGCAATGCATGGGTTTTGTGCTGTTGACTTCTGCAGCCAAAACGGGCTCCATAGTTTCACTCTGCCTGTGATAACACCGTAAAGGTTTATAATGCCATTTTTCTTATGCAGGCTGATATCCGTATGTTAAGGGCAGACATGATGCTGCCTGGCACTGTGACGTGATCGTTCCTTACGCCTGCATTTTATTGTACATGATACGCCTGTGGGTGCTGGATGCCCAGAGATCCCCCCTCTGGCTAATCTGTCATGTTCCCTCGACAGCTATTAAACAAGGATTTATCAACATGACTCAAAGGTACTTTTCCAGCACTTCTAATGTGTAGAAATTTCAATAAGGAAGCTCTCTAGCTACTTGCTGATGCAGACCATGCAGCAAAGTCAAACCAGATGTCCTTAGGAGGGTTTTGATCCAGCATCTATTGAAGCAACAAAGCTGGGTCTTCAAATGAACTGAACTGTATGTCCAAAAATGGCTGAGTGCATTGGGCCCCATTGTTTCTTCCTGCTTGCCATGGTCGTTGCTAATTTGGCTCTGGCTCAAATCATCCAGGTTGTGGTTAGGAAGAGCTAAATGTGCAATACCTGCTGTGTGGCTGGGCCGTGTCCTGCTCGGGCCCAGCCATGTCAACCAGTTCAGACTGCAGAGGTAGGACTTTGGATCTCTCTCAAGATGCTGAGTGTGACCAGGTTTCCCAGGAGTATGGGCAAGGGTACAAGGAGTGTTGCTGGTGCAAATCTAATCCAGAGGTTGGCTTTGAGCCTGAAGTTAATTCTGAGCATAGACATTCCCTCATAGTCCCTCAGCTGCAACTGGCTTTGGCCCTTGCAAACGATTGCTGCTTGGGAACTTTAAATACGGGAGGGTTTAATGTTTAATGTGAGGTTTACTGTCACTGTGTTTCTGGCCACTGGCAAACAAACAGGTCTGTGGTTGAAGCTGATGATTAAGATGTGAATTCAATTTCCCTCAAACTCTAGCTCTGATACTGTATTGGCTAAGGGTGTTTAAGACTGTTCAATTCGGGGCTGGGCATTGGTTTTCTAAACTTCTACACAAAGTTCTGTTTTTTCCATAAATATATGGAGTTTTTAAAAAAAGTAGATTTGAACTGAGTCCTCTAGAAACTGGAGTTCACATGGGGATAGCTGGGAGGTGATGTAGTTGGGCTCCTGGTATCCATGTGTCTCCATGGAAGTGCCAGTGATCAAAATAACTAGTTGTAGATTAATTGCAGCTAGCTTTTGGCAGAGATTCGTGTTCAGATGTTTTAGGATTTAAACCACTCTCACAGTATCAAATAGAGTTGGCAGGGGAGAGAATAGGAGGTATCCTTCCTGCAGAGTGCATATACTTTTCTTTTTATTATCTGAGTTAGGTGGGCCTCCGTTTCTATCTGGTATGATAATTCCTTTATTTTGCTGTTATTCTTAACGGTGATAAATCTTGCAGAAAATTCTCTGATCCTCAGTTGTTAGATATTATACACATTGTCCCCAGTGTAGGTAAAGGAGATCATGCTTGAAAATTAAAGTCCTGATTATTTTGAATGTGGTTATGGTGTTGTATCACTGTCTTCAAGGGGCTATGGCCTATACACTGAACTTCTTATTTTTCTCCTGTTTACTGCCCCTTCCTCTGTCTGCATAGCTTCCAAAGACTTCGTGATAGTGTAGCTCTGAGCAGCACCACTATCACCTTGGGTAATGCAGCCTTGCTGCTGCTTAGTGATAGCAATCAGAGTCAGGCAACTTGGCTGTTTGGAGAGCTATGCTCAGGTGTAACGTAACAGATATCCTCCACACATAGTAACACGGGCAAAATCTGTTAAAACGAATCTTGCACAGATAAGTATATCAAAGACTGGGAGGCATTTTATGCCGTGCAGATCAGAGCTAGGGAAGAGCTCGGACAGGTTGTGCTTTCAGCATTTGAATCTGTGCTTCAGTTGTTAGGAGCCAGCTAAGAACCGTCACTTAAAACGCAGATAGCACTCATGTAGCTCTTCAGGTAATATTCTGGTTCTTAATTGTGTCTCTAAGCCGTTATTCTGCTATATTATCCCATCCATAACAATGTTTGTAGACAGAGCCATCTATTTTGCTCTACTGGAGTTTATTCTGTAACCTGCGATCAGTACTGAGATAGGTCTGCTATATAATTCAACACTAACAAAAGCTGAACCAAGGAAAAATAGTAAACATACATCATAGATTCTTGTATAAATGATACCGAAATAGAGGACATTTGAACTACAAGGATGCCGTCAAATTTATTTAAATTCAGTGGAAACAGAATGAATTAGCTGCATTGTTCCTTATTTTCTAGGAACAAAAACCAAGTGCAGTGCGGAACCTTGCATCTATGAGCTTACGAAAACTTGTTACCATGCCATGACTTGTCTGTAAACTCAGCTAGAAGTTTTTCAGTTGACTGTCATGGACGTTGCGATGGAGCTGAAGTTATTTTGGCTATAAACCCAAATCTGTTACATCAAAGCCAGTTGAAGAGCAAATCATCGTTTGGTTTTGTTGTAAAGGTATATGGCAGGGTTGGCAATTAAATTCAGTGCTTAGGTTAATGAAAATAAAATAGTAGAAAGCAGAATATCAATATTAAGTAGAATGTGTAGTATGTGCTGCCTGGTAAATTCTGACAAGGGTTNCTGTGAGCAGTTTCAGGCTTGCAGGTGCAAACCATGGCAGTCTTCAAATCTCTCTCCTGCCAGTTCCCTTGGAATGTCTTTGGCTGAAGAGCAAATCATCGTTTGGTTTTGTTGTAAAGGTATATGGCAGGGTTGGCAATTAAATTCAGTGCTTAGGTTAATGAAAATAAAATAGTAGAAAGCAGAATATCAATATTAAGTAGAATGTGTAGTATGTGCTGCCTGGTAAATTCTGACAAGGGTTGGAGATGAGGAAATCTGAAATAAATGTAATAGTAGTTTAAAAACCATTCAGAAGTAATTACTCTGGTATGTGATTGCTGAGCTCCATGTTACGTGAGGTGTCTGTCTTCTACTGATTGAGAAAACACAAGCGTCAAGGTAATATCTTGGCAAAGTATGAAGTGTCAGAGCAGTGTGCGGGTGAGGGTAACAGCAGACATTATGTTGCCTCAGGCAGCAGTTATTTTATGAGTCAGCTTTGAAAAAAGGAACAACAGAACATGTTTTTGAAAACAGGAACTTGCTGTAGGACCCAGCAAATCAAAGGTTGTTGTTAATCAGAGGCAAATAAAACATAACTTTTTTCCCCCATCCATGAGAATCTGGAGTAAAATTCTTCCATCCGTGGTGCAATTGATTCCCTTTCTCGTGTCGGTTCTTCCCGCTCGGTTTGCCAAAGGATGGGCATTTTTGGTGCGGGCTGAGGGGGGTGCTTTTTCTTTTTGTTGCTTAGCAGCTGAGCTGCTGATTGTACATTGAGCACAGCAAGCGCAGTGCACAGTAGGAATGAAAGCTCTATTTGTCATCTTGATAAATCTTATTTGTACCACTTCTGTAAAGGATGTGACAGATTAGCTGAAGGAGAGATCTGGGGACATAGGGTAGCACACAAAATTTAATTCTGACTGATTGGATGTCACAATGCAAATGAAGCATGCTCTCACATGAAGTAGTAATTGCAGCTGTGTTGTCCATTGCTTTGTATATTCTTTGCATTCTCCCTATTGATTAAAAAGATGTTGCTATAGTAGCTGGAACACAAGTTTTCTGAGTGTCTCTTCTCATGTTTTATTGATTTTTCCTGCTTAATAAAAATGACACTCCTTCCTTATTTCTGAAAGGACCCGGTTGTTTATAGCCTGTATGTATGTATCAGCAGCTTTTGTAACAGCTTAAATCTCACAGCTATGTAGGTCTTGTGGACAACGACAGAAATAAGATACATAATTCTGTCTGAGGTGAGTTTTCCCTTAGACCCCACTGCTACCACCACGTGGCAATGACAGCGTGACCGTTCTGCGCCATTGTATCTACAAGATTTTCTTACCTACAGGTGGCTGGACAGTCAGTCTTGCCTCAGCCCCATCACTTACTGTGGAGATATATCAAGAGTAGAGAAACTCTTCATTCGTTTTTACTGTGTCATCTTTTGGGGCCTAGGCTGAAGGCTTGATGAAACTGAAACATTTCATGAGTTCTTCCTGATTTTGCTAAAATATTAATTTAAAAAGAAGTCTTGGCAGAAGGGAAATCTGTAAATGGAAACTTTTCATTTAGATATATCCATTGAACACCATTTCTAGGCGCTGAAAATTGAAAATAAAATATTAACTTTTACAAAGAGCTGAATTTTACCCAAAATTAAATTAGCAGATACTCTAATTTGCCAAAAAATGCCGGGTTTTTTTTCATCAAATTCCTCTTTTCTGTCCCAGTTTTGAAATGTTTTGTGAACTGGCACATCACACCTTTGCCACTCTGTGGGCTCCAGAGAGGCTTCGAAGAGGCAAGATGTAAAGTAGGGAAAGGCTGGATGAAACTACAAAATCCCTTCTCCTTCAGCTGAGAGGAAATACGCGTTTCTTCCAGTGGAGGGGATTCATTAATTGTAAGACTCTGGCATGCAAAGCCAGAACAGTGCAAAAATATCCAGGGCTTTGTCTAGTTATTTGCGTCTCAGTCCACAATTTAAGTCAATTTGTTGATGGCAAAAGCAATGATTTGTCATTTTGCAATGCTAACTATCTGTTCAGAGCAGGATCTGTGGCTCCATCCCTTTGTGGGTTCATTTTATGAACCCGACTGTGGCTTCTAGATGTTACTGTATTACACATATTACATTATTTGATGATGAATATGATAATTTCATCCCTTCCGAGGCTTAATGTGCAATTTGAAAACAAGCGACTTCTTTTTAGCTGAATGCCTAGAAGCTGTCGACAGATGTAGGAGTATTTATTTTACAGAACTTCCACTGCTTTCCTTCCCTGCTATCAGTTGTTCAGTGAAATGAGCAGATGACACTGGAAATGATGAAGCGTGAGCGTTGGAGTTCTCTCCTCTAACCCAGCTCTTGGGCCGCACAGATCCTATTTTTTTAACAGTGCGTGTTTGGTAGCTGAGAGCATTTGTTTTTCTTTTGAACGTACCAAGCTGGGGGTGTCTTGTTCTGTCCATGGTAGGCATTGCCACTGTGGTGAGTAGTTTTGTCAGCTTTTGGAAAAAAGGTAGGCGTTTGAATTTGTCATGGGCCACTCCTCATGGCTATTCAGAAGAAGCAGCAGGGTGATAGTACCAGCTTTTGGAAAAGTAGAAGTGCAGTAGGGGAAGCATGTCATGTAATCAGGAGTGTGTTATCTGCGGTCCAGGATACTGGGATTTTATTGCTGGATTTGCCCCTGCTCAACTGCATCCCCTTGACAAAACCAAAGCACTCACACCCAGGGAAACTTGGTTTTCTTCCCTCCCTGGAGGAGCTGGTCTCCTTTGATCGGTGACATGGGGGTCCTTGTAAACGAGCCTTATAACTTAAACTTTATTGAGGTGCCTAAAATTTTCATGAGAAAAAGGAATCTCCTGGGGTGATCAACTCTAACATTAGGAAGAAAATCGGGCGAACCATTTTTCATACAGAGTTGCAGTTTGGAGATGAGTGAGTGATGTTCAATAAGTAGCTTCAACCTGGTTGAAAGAAACAAATGTTGCAGTTCTTAAAACCAGGATGTTTTGGCTTTTTAATTCCAAATTAGGTATTGTTCTGAAGTGCTGCAGATTGTGTGAAAACATTGAAAAAACATATTAAACCGAAACTTTTCATTTAAGGCAAAAGAAAATGTATTATTTGATGTCAAACTGAAAAAAATCAGTTACCTGGGAAAGCTGAATGGGTTCAGTTGTGCATGGTGTTGCGTGGAGACAGAATAGAAGAAAAAGGAAGGTATTGCACATTCTTCACATTTTTTATACTCGCTCAGGGTCAGCCATAATTTGTCTCTCAGTGTAGCTGTCATTGATTTGTAATCTAATCATGCTGAGAGAGCACTCGTAGGTAATTCTGTAAGTCTAACAACGGGTTTCTGCTTCGTATTTTGTATCTGTGAGATTTGTAACTGGACTTTATAAAGACAAGGGGCTAATTTTTATAGATACTGGGCAACGAGGTTAATTTAACATCTAACTGTAGAAACCTAAATAAGGTGTCGATTGGTTTTGATTTTGCTATTTTGTTTTAGGTTTGTGGACATATAGTCAGGGAAAACTAGGGCTTGAGAAGTCCTGCTTGTTTACTATTCAGCTATTTGATCTGGTAAATGAATTGTGAGTATGCTGATGCATGGCAGCCAACCTAATATCCAGAAAATTATAGTGACCTTGTTTGGGTTTTGGATGAAAATAGTAATAAAGTCAGGATATTTTTCCCAAGAAATAATTGTGTGAGCTGTTTGCTAGAATTGATTTTGATTAGCAGCTGATTGCAAAGTTAGCTGTAAAAATAAAGAAACTGTGGTAATTAAAGAATACATGCATATTTCTACAAACAGTTCAGGTAGATGAGCCGAACTATAACAGTGCAGTGTAACAAGGCATTATTTAAGGAGAGCACATGAGGTAAAGTAGAAAGACTTGTGTAAGGCGATGACCGGTAACTGGTTGCACTGCATGGTGCTGGTGGGTGGGAAATCATCATTTCCCTATGCAATTGCTCTGGTGAATGACAACCAGTCTCATTTTTATAATAACGGAGTATTCGATAATCACATGTGCCTTTGGCTTGTAGAATAGTTTTGTGGCTTTCTGTAGCTGTTTCAAACTGACTGGTCAGCAGGAAATGTTTATCCAAGTAACTGGCTCTGACTAATAAACATAATTCAAAGGATCACAGTAAGACATCTTAGCATATGCAGGCCAAGAGGTTAAGAGAATGCTATCTGTGGAGGCAGTGCCTTTAAGCTCCAGCCAAAATTACACAATTATTTTGCTAAGGCTGGGTATGAAATGATTAAGAAGAAGGGCTATGCTTATAGATTTGTTCAGGTCATAAATAGTCAACACGGCTGTCCCTATGAAACAGTTTGGAGGTGACTCCAACCCATGGAGCAGTTGGGCCTTTCTGAGTTTTCCTGGGTTTCGACAAACTGCAGATAAGCTAGCTACGGGCTCAGAGCGGTTCAGTGTTCTGAGCTGTTTGTGTACCTAGGCTTTATTGTGCTGATATGGTTGAGATTAAGCAGATCTGCTCTAAGAGGCACCGTGATGCTGTGAACCACTGCTCGCAGCTCCTGAAGGAAAGACATCCATGCTGAACCCAGCCTAGGTGTGTGCGGTGGCCGTCAGTCACACAGTTGTTGGATATTCAGGTATGTTCTGGCCTCGTGTGAAGATTCCTAATTGTCATTTGACATTAAAATTATCTTGGTCAAATCTAAATGGGATAACCGATTACTTTAGGAAACGGCTACTAATTGTTACACTCATCTAATTGTCAGGTTTTGCCAAGTTCATTTTAAAAAACCCCATAAAATGTCAAACGCTCCACAGATAAAGGATTGTCAGCTGTAGAGCAAAGCAGAAATTTGTTCTCTTGTCACAGTGCTCTGGCTCCAGTGCTTATGTCCTACTGCAAAAGTGCTGATGACTAAAGAGTGAGTCTTTTAATTGCATTTAGCTATTTAAGCATTACAGATCTTAGCATCCCTCACTAAATTCTCTGGGTGTTTTTCTTCTCTTTTTATCCACCAAGTGTAATTAGCGTTAGTGCTGCGAGATGTTCGTCTTAGTCGTGCTTTGTGAAAAATTGATGCTGGTGTCATTTAGGTGTTTTATCTAGTGGTTAGTCAGTGGCTTGCAGATTAATATTCCCTGTGGGAAGGTCACGTTTACCACATGTTTCCTGTAGGTTTAATTGCAGCCAAAGATAAAAACAAACACTGGATGTTTCACAGATTGATTTGGAAGAGCACTGCAAAACCTGGAGTGGAGCATAAGAAAGAATGTTGTTTTAATCCTGTCTCCCAGATTATATAGAGTAACTGTAGCCTGGTTGTTAAAATACCATCTTAGCAGCAGCAGTAGTAGGAAGGCAAATGTTTTGCATTCTTGGAGCAGGACCTGCACAGATCGTCCTTGTACGGTGCTGCACAGAGTCACCCCACAGCTGATGAAGCGAGATGCAGAGGGGGTCCTGCTTGACGTGGGTGCCCCGGTCCCCATCTTCTGCCCACCGGCTGTGGCAGCTGGACGCTGCAGTGTGCGGCATTGGGGATCTGTGCAGCCTCGCACGGCCTCGTCTGGCCACCTTGGGTAGTCGTCAGGAGTGAACCAGCTCTTCTTCCTCTATTCCAGAATATTTCTCCCTCTGTTGAATTAAACGAAAGTGCCTGGCTTTCTCGTAGGTGCAGCCTACTGCTTAAACTACAGGAAAGTTGCTAATAAGTAATTTCTTGACATTAATTTATTAGAAGACTGTTAAGCTTAACGTAACAAGAGCTAAATAGTAATCTGCCTTTCACCTTTATATTCATCAGTTCTCTGGCTTAAAGTTGAAAAGAGTTGGGCAAACTTTTCAGCACTGAGTGTTCAGTCAAATATATATAGATATTCCTGAGTAAAAGAATATTAGGACAGTATCGTCAATGCCCGGTTTCTCCATACCAGCCACTTTTCTTCCTCACAGTGGGGTGAAATATTTGTGCACATCTCCAGTGGCACTTAGCCATTTTTAGTGCTTTAAGTAGGTAATCAAATTCCCTCCCCATTGACTCCTTTGGCCGGATTACCAAAAAAAGAGTTACTATTACTGTACATCAGTCATACATTCAAGTAGTCACCTTTGTGAGTGACAGCTGCATTGATGCACAGAATATGCTCTTGTGTATTTTAAATTAAGGAAATAGATGATAAAACCCAGCACCCCACACAAATTCCTCCTATGACCTGTTACCTTGTTTTACCCAGCTTGGGTAGTGTTGTTTATCCCATCTTTCGGTTTGCAGGAGCTTAAAAATAGCAGAAAGTGCATACCCCCATCAGTCTAAGTGATGTGTTATCAGCATTGAGAGAACATGCACAGAAGAGTAAGACTGCACCGTCCCCTACCCTCTGTCTAGGGCAGTTAAAGCTTGAGTTAACAGAATGAACGTGGATGTGTTCCCAGTTTTAAGAAAATCCTGCGCTTTCAGACATTGGAAGGCAGTAAATTCCCCAGTAAATTCCATATGCCACCGCTGTCTTGAGCATGCCAAGTTGAGTGCTGAAGGAGGGCAGAATATGGGTCCGCCTCCTCTGTTTTCTATCAGATAGTTGTGCTTAGCCCGGCGTACGCTACTTGGCGATGGAGAATCAATTCCCACTCATTTCAAAGTTATCCAGTACCCAAACCAGGAAGAACTCTTTGAAGCCCCTTAAATTTTCCTTACAATTCCAGTTTATGGAGGAGAACGTTTAATAAGCTTCATATATTATGCATCAGAACTCTTGCTGGTACCTGTGGTGGTACAAGTCAGGGTTCCTTGAATGATCATGAGGGTGAACTTCAGAGGGGGCGGTTTCCTCCTGGGCTACGTCTAGAGTTGTGTGAAGAGGCAGATCAGCAGCATTGCTCTATTTGAATGTTTCTCCCAGAAATTAAACCCTGATGGCCACACCAGAGGGGCTGTGTCCCAGCCATGTCAAATCTGAAGGTACAGGGAAGGAATTGTCACTCTGGGCAAACCGGAAACCAGACTCTGACTCCAAAATACAATTGAATACTCTGTTAGACATCAGCTGGAGAGGATGGACCTTTTATTCCAAGATGGGTGATTGACACAAAGGACAGTATAAGAAGTTGCAGAAAAGCAAGGATAGAAATACAGTGGGCAGGAGTGATAGTACTTAACTGCCATTGATGGTTATTTAACATTTATCCTGTTCACTGCTTGCTTCTAGATACATAGAAGACTTCAAAATGTCACCTGAATTAACACCTTTCTTTTAATAACTGGCAAAGGGTAAATCCTTTTCTCTATGAAAATGTTGAAACTCTGACAACGAAGTAACAAGCCTATTAAAATTACTTGCTGCTGACCCAAGGCATCCCAAATCAAGAGGTGGTTTAAATACATGAAGTATAAAAATGAGACATATCTCTAGACCATAACTCCAGCCTGATTTACCACTTTTAAAACAAAAATTAAGAAAATGCTGTGCGTTTCTGAAGTGTTTATATCAGGGTATGGAGCATATTGTTTTCATTCTAAAGTACTTGAAAGTTGAAAGAGAGCATGGACCTAGAGGCATCCCTAAAGAGCCTCATGTGCTGGATGGTAATTTAGCGTAGGCTATCTGCGGTTTGTCTGTGATACTGATATGATGATGATACCTACTTGTTCTTATGCTCTTAAAAATGTTTGCTCTGTGCTTAGAATTTCTAGATGGAAATTTCTCACTGAAATTTAGCTCTTTTCTGTCTTTTACTGAGATTTCTTATATTTGTGATTATTTCAACACCCAAGGGACTCTATGTGCCCAAGCTGAGAAATGCAAATGAGACCTAACGTTTCAGAAAAACAGACACCTTTAAGTCCTGGAAAGTCCCCTACCTAAGAAGATCTCTCAGCTGCTGCACTGACTCCAGGACCCCTCCTGTTTGAAAGTGGGGCTGAGTTTCAGTGCAAGAGTTTGGCACACAAGCGTAGATTTAGATGCCTGACTTCTAAGTGCTTTGGTTTTCAGCAGAGCCACAGCTTTTTGACAAGCCTCTGGGTGATGACAGCTTTTAGACATTGATGATCGTGACTGTGTTTAAACAGGAGCTAGGGAAAGGAAGCTTAATTTCCCATTCCTAATCCCGTAAATAATGTCTCACAGATGCTCATATTTTCATAAGCAGCCTGTTCTCAGAGAACACGAAAGCACAGACTCTTGTACTGCACGGAGAGCATCTCTTCCTAGTCCTGTTCTTTCAGTGCCCCTCTTGGTCCGTGTGGATTTTCCTTTGTTTCCCAAACAGAGGATGAAACTAGCTGCTCTTTTAATTCTTCTTCAGCTTAACTTTGTCCTGTTTCCTGTTAGCGTATTAAGTCGGTGCTCAAGCAGATGAGCTGCTCGACTGCTGGGGGCTCGGGAGCTTGGAGACTCACTCCTTCAGAGGAATTCAGAGCTCTCCTGTCAATGAACTTGTAGTGTCCTTACCAGAGCTATTTTGTTCTTGATGGTGCTGCTGTTGTTTTAAAATTGATTTTAAGAAGCTGTTCTTGCCCAGCTACTGATTGGAGATCCACTTGTATAATAGTGGAATCCAGAATAATATTTTGGGAACAGGTTCTTAACTGGCTCCAATTACCTTCTCTTACCGAGTATGGGGAGCTGTAAAATGTAAGTCCGGTTCCAGGATACGTAAAGGTAAAATAGAAGGAACAGTGCACAGGGTCAGACTGGTAAGTAAGGCTGAAAGGAATATTTTCAAGGATCTGTGAGCGTGGCTGTTCAATCTAAGCCCTGAAGTCAAGATCTGGTCCAGATTCTTGAGTACACAGCAATCTTTATGGCCTGGTGATGTTTGCGCAGACAGGCCACGGGCAAACGCTTGCCTTGGTTGAATCTGCTCACACCTTCAGCAGCTGTCTAGGTACACCACGAAATAGCTATCTTGACAAAAGTAATGTGACTCACGCTGGAACGCACAGATAGGGCATGACTGGATTGTTTCCTCTCTGCCCGTCTACTTTCCTCGCCTCTGTCGCAGAACATGATGTCACTGGAGGCATCTGCACGTTTATTTATGGGTGTCTGTATTCGTCAGTCATTACCATAATATCTAAGGACCAGAGATGTGTGACTCCTATCTGTCTGCCCGTGTCTGACAGATTTCTCCAAGCCTGTCGATATAACAACTAACTACTTGAAAGGCTGATGTATCCTTTTGGATCTCCAAGGTCACTGAACCTGAATATCTGCGTGAATCTTCTTTCAAGTGCTGCAGTTCAGAGAAGGATTGCTTAGAGCTGGAATGCTAATGCTTGACATGAGGAGAGGGACCAGAATTTCATGCTGCTGTGTGCTATGGGTCCACTGTGGAGCACAAAATACTCTCGGGTTTTTTTCTGGTTAATTTTTTTAGTGCTGCTGACTGGCTACTGGGATGCTATTCCCTAAAGCCATGCTTCCAACTTTTCCTCCTTGTCTCTGCAAAGAGAATTGAATGGAATCAGGACTCCCTCTAATGCTGAGATGTGGAGTTAGAGCTCTCACCACTGCAGCTGAGCACTTAGTTACAAAGTTGCTTAATTAAAAACTTGTAATTAAATTAAATTACTTTGTTTTACAGCTGCTTCTTTGCAAAGGAAATTAAGGTGGGAACGTTTAATGATGCAGAGTCAGATTTGGAGTTTATGAGTTGGAAGCCAGAGGAACAGCACAGAAGATATCAATAAGTAGCTGGCTTCTAGGCTCTGCCCCTGAAAATGAACCTGAGTGCCTCCTACCGCAGCGCTGGGGCTCTGAAGTGCTGAGGGGTGAACCTCTGAGGGGTGCATCTTCAGTGCCTTGGAGCCACAGATGCACGATGCGAGTTGTGGTACCCACATCGTTTAAGCCCTATGGAATATTATTTCCAACCTCTCAAGTACCTTTCCCAGTGTATGAGACACTCCCTAGACTGGCTTGTGGCATAGGATACAAGTGGCTTTTTTGGGTCGTTTCTAAAGGAGGGATGCTGCCTGGGAACCTGCATCTGTGAGCTCCCTTGGGAGCTGGCAAAGCGCAAAGTGAGCTCTAGAAGCATGGCTGAAACTTGGAGTTGTCACCTTCTCTCAAAGGCCTCTCTGACTATGAGCCTTACCTGAATATGGGGCATCATGGCCAAAAAACCAGAAGTCCAAACCTCTTTTGCTCAAGTTAAAGAACAAGCAAGAAGGAGTCTCTAAAGATGGTACAGGGTACAACGACCTATGATGGATGCATCAAAAAATGGGATTGTTGGACAAGCCTTTCACCCATAGCTGTTCTGATAACCTCTGGGATGTGCTTATTCTGTGGATGGAGAAAGGGCATCTATTTCTAGGACCATCAGCCAGAGAAGTTTTATGAGCACAAGATTTGTCCAACAGAATTACATGGCCCATTTCCTTTAATATCTGTTTATACCTAGACCAGACTGGAAAGGGCAAATCTGTTTCATGGAAAATCGAGATGTTTTAAAATTTGTTTCTATTCAGATCTGGAACAAAACACAAAACAACACAGTTCTCTAATGGAATTAATCCCTACGTTTGGGGCCTGGAGTCTGAGGGTATCTGGGGCCAGGTGCTCAAAAGACTTAAAAAAAAAAAAAAGATGGAAAATGGTGAAGAAAACTGGTGCATTTGCTGATAGTAGGACTTCATTGGTAATTCATCCAGCTGAAGTTTCTCTGCTGAGCATTATTATATTTACAGATCAGTAGAGTCTCTGAAAGCCCCTGACATGTTCACCAACATCTTTCCTTTAGCAGCTGTACAGGCAGTGAAGTGTACTGTCACACTAAAAAGGACAGAAATTATCCAGGTTATGAACTCTGTGGCTTTTGTGGATTCATTTTTTCCTTTGGCTCAAGGTTAAGTATAAACACAGTTATTGAGAAATTTGCTGATTTCAGATGAATTCTTGATGGGAGTAGCTGGGAAACAGTAACTACGATTTTGCAGAAACTCCGCACAGAAATTTCCCTGGAACAGGTATGTTACTGGGAAAAAAATTATTAAATAGCCTCCTCTAGTGGCAAATGTTTTATTGAGACTTTTTTGTTTTCTTGAGTGCTTGAATCATGGTTATTTTCCTAACGAGGAAAGTAGGCCAGAATGATGTCTGCAAAATAAGTAGTGAGAGGTTTTTTGTTTGATAAAGATTTATGCTTGTACTTCTGGTAAACACACCAAGCATCTTTTATTACCAAACCTTTTCCTGTGTGATCAGTTCCCCATCTGGATATAAGCATAGTTCTGGGACAGTGTATTTAATAATGAGAATGAAGGCGTGATGGTTCATAGTGGCACGTAAGAGCCCATTTAATCTGTTTGTGTTTTTCACTCACGCTTTTCTGGTAGCGTACCTTGTCAGTGGAATGGAAATTTGGGATAAACATGAGGAATTTTGTGCTTAGATCAAACTTCTTCAAGGCATCAACTTACGTGGCTGGTGATGCAGAGTCTGGATAATGTGGCAAGGGTGGAGACTTCCATCACCTATACCTGTGCAAATACAGTACAACTTCTGTGTCCGCATCAGGAATTCCCAGGTATAAACATGATCTGAGTCCACTTGCAAAGCGTTCTGTTTATATTGACATGCATGCAGGGAACTTGAGGCTGACTTTCCAAGCCACATTCAGGGATATCTGCTTATCCTTTTCTGTCCAGGGCTTAGGCCAATATTTTCACGAGTTTATTCTCATATGTTATCACAGGAAAATAAAATAATAATGATTCATAGTGTTATAAAATATCAGAGAAAATTAAGGATAAAATCTGAAGGATTAGACCCAGCCCCAAGTTTGTGTCAAATTATATGACTTTCAACCCAATATTTTCCTCTGGTAAATAGTGAAATTATTATTTTATTAGAGCTAATTTATTTAATTGCCATAAATGAAATTACTTTTATTAGCACTGATGTGTGTATTGATTTTGGCTGTAAATGCTTGCAGGCTGCTGAGAGAAGAGCTTTCCTTGTGAGTTCTGTTTGCACAGAGCATTTGCAAATGGTATGGGTAATGCAGAAACAGAGGAGTCTGAACGGGTTGGGCTTGGCAAGAGGCACTGCCATTTCAAAACCATCTGCTTGTTACTGAATGCTGCGGCCGCTGTGGTTGGGCTGCCTGCCATTTGGCCAGGACAGGGCTTTGGATACCTCGTGCTCAACTGCGACCTGGACCAGGGCCTTTGGGATTTCCTAAGGTGGGGAGGTGGTCACCACCACACTCAATTCATCTGGGCTGTTGGAGCCTCGTCCCGGGGGGCTGGAGGTGGAGTCTCTGCTGATCTCCTCATCCCTGACATCTGCCCAGTATTTCCTTGCAGTCGTTTCAATGTGATTTTCAGTGGAGTTTTTCAAAAGCACTTTAGGGAGTTCGATACATGCATGTCAGGGAAATGTAATGAGTTTTGTGCTCCCAATTCTCTTAAGTGTTTTTGCAAATCCCATCACAAACATATGCGTAGCATCCATCTCTCTTCCCTCAAGAGGCAAGCTAGCGAAGGGTTAGTCTTAGTTTTGGTCTGTAATGGAAAAAAGGGAAAATGCTCCTTTTAGCTTTAAGAATTGTCTTCAGCACCTGGAGTGCCAGATATGAGTAGGATCATGCTGTCATGAGGGCTTGGATTAGACATTTACTGTGTTTTCTTTTCTATGTTTGGCAAGTCAGTAAAAGCTGTGTTTGCCGGTGTGATTGAAATTTGCTTTCAAGGTATCAGAAGGATGTCATCCCGTAGGGCTCATGTACATACACAATTGGCTATAGGAATACTTGTAGCTCTTTTTTTTTTAATGTTTGCTATGGGCTCATCAGCATTTGCCCATGTTATGCATGTGGCTTTCCTTGGGTATAATAAGAGCCAAGCAAGGAGCGGAGGCTTTACACTGAGCTGCTGCACAGTCATCCTGCCAAAAGCCTCTGCACATATGCAGAGCTGCCACCGTGTCCCTGGTGCACAGCTGTGGCATGGCTGTAAGGCAGTGTGGGCCCATGACATAGTGTGTATTTGCCTCATTTTCCCCATATATCAGAGATGGAAATGATTCAAGATACCTATCCTTTAGGTTGTCAGTGTGAAGGTACCGTGCTCTCTTTGGTATCTTAAGAATGCTTGACAAAGCATTCTGTCTGCTAAGCAATAGTAGTGCTTCCCAACGTAGCCTGAATATCCCTGCACAGTACCACACTCTGCCAAGTAGACTTGACCTTTAGGTTTTCACCAAGTGGCCAATTCCTGGTCGTAAATATTTACTATCCCACCCGCAGCTGCAAAGTGACCTGATGCAGGTACCAGATGGCCCTAGCAGGGCAGCTTCAGTGTCATCCTGTCCTCGTACAACGTATGGGATAACACAATCAAGGGCTGTTGGTTTCAGAATGAGAAAATAGGAGTTACTTTTAGTTATGTTTTGTTTTGCAACTTTACTGAAATATTCCGAATAGAACATACAATAAATGTTGTATTCCAAATAGTATATAATAGCTTAAAAAGTTTAGGCTAGTACTTACTCTGTTCTTCCTGCTTTATTCTTGTGGCATAGCAGCAGGACATTGCAAAGTATTTGCAGGCAGGTAACAAAGTGGCTCTCACACTTTTCTGTTTTCAATCCTGTGTCTGACTGTGAGTCCTGCTTCGCAATTGAGCGTCTGTTGGGCTCAAGAAGTTGTCATAAGAGTTATAAATTGTTGGGACAATTTCTGACACTTGGGAGTTGGCAGCTGTTGAGTTTCACGTGCTGAAAAATTGGAGTTTAAAAATTACCCTTTCTGCTAAAACATTGTTTTAATTTCAGAACACTGTTAAAACATGTTGCATTGTGCATGGACATGAACTGCACATGTTTGCCACTGCAGTGCTGCTCATTGCATTTTGCAGCCTTACAAGCAGCATTTAACTCCAGGTGCCGGTTGGAACACGCAGTCAGTCCTTCCATAAAAATGCTGCTTTCTGCTCCCTGGGATTGTACCACCAGGTGGCAGATGAAGCCAAGGAAAGAAAGCGCTAGTGCTGCACTGACCTCACACAGCTTCCCTTCCGTAAACATTCCCTGCACTAGATTAAATAGTTTCACGCTTTAAGGAGTTAGTTCCTTATTTTGGATTACGTGACAGAGTAGCACAATCAGGTCAAAAAGAGAGAAAGCAAAAAAATTGTTAATGGAATCACAGATACTTCCAGGCAAATATACAAATATATTGTATTTTTAATAATGTGAAATACAGGTAAAATAGGATGAGTTGCGTCACTTTGACTCTATGAAAATACAATGATCGCTAATACAAAAATAGCCTATGCAGAGCAACAGGCTCTAAAACCCCAAATGGGTCTTTTGTCTGGCTGGGCGGCAATTCAGAGCACTCTATGCTCGTTATTCCCTCTTCTGAAAGAAAGCAGGAACCTTCTTTTAGTCATCGTCTGTAATTCCCTGGAAGGTTGCAGCAGCCGTTCAACATTGCATGATGTTGCTGCGGGACTGCTGAGACAGCAGTGCTGCGCTTGCTCGTCTGTATTTTGCATTTGAGATTCTCTGGTCGTAACAGCAGCAGCAACAGAACCGGAGCCTGAGCTGTCAGCCTCTCCCTGCCACAGAAACTACTTGGGTGTTTTGGGCGGGGTCAAGCCTGGTGGTTGGTTTTTTTCTGCAGGAGAGCAGTTCAACACCGCAAAGTAGGATTAGTTGAAATAGGAATGCCTGATAGTTTGCAAGATTATGAATCTGATCCCATGTTGCTGTCATGGAAAGGAACTATTTTTCTGCCACAGCAGAGCAATACTATGTGTAATTTCTCTTGTACCAACGCTAACTTCTTTGGATGTGCTTGGGCTCTTATTTCAGCACGTGTCATTGCTTAGATGCAAACTAGACAAAGTTTGGCTGTTGTGGAGAACATGCACAGAAGGTAGAGCACCATGCCAGTAGTGTGACCGTGTTTTCTGGGAGAGTGCTTGACACAGTCCTTGCTGCACTATCCCCATGCCAGCCACCAATGTAACAAGGGGGCGCAAATCCTACTGTGACCTATGAAATCATCTGTTCTGGTCACTTGTAAAGCGAATAGGTGTGGCACATGATGCCATGGGTAAACTGATCTAATTGTGCCTTAACAGAGACTGAGTTTGACTTACTACTGTCTCTTTTGTGGGGCTAATTTGGGCTTTCCTTCTTGGAAGGTTAGAAATGTAAATGCCTTCTCCAAGCCTTGTTTTCTCATTTTTCTTCGTTGTTTACTCATCAGTCATCTGCTAGTTATAACGTGGCAATCTCCAGTGAGTACTTCATAGCGAATGTCAGCTTGAATTTATTGATACATAAGGGAAAAATGTAAAATGGCTGGTTTATTACAAATTCTACTTGTAGTCCTTTTGCTGCAGGTGCTACACCACACTATAAAGTTGCTTTTTTAAACTGACACCCCACAGAAGTAACTGATACTCTAGTAGAGGTAAGGTCTTAGCTGGTCTAAATGCAGGGATCTCAGAGGTGCTGTGTTCCTTTACGCCAGGTGGTTCTAGTCAAGTGTTGAGGGCACATGATAGACATAAGGTGATCAAAACTAAGTGGAGATTAGACATGAGCTGTATTTTTCTTTTATTAATAAAAACAATAAAACAAGTTAATAGGCAATGAATAACTAGAAAGTAATAAGGATTAGCAGGACACAGGTGATGTTTTCAATATACAACCCCAATTCTATCGTAAAACCATAAGAATGATTCTGAATTGCTTAAACCATTCTTGACGTAGCTGAAGAGTACAGAATACTGACGTTGTAGTAAGAACCGTGTAAATTTTAGGGAGTTGTCATTCCAAATTCATGCAGACTTTGAGAAAAGGAGTTAAACGCCCTGGTGCTTGTGGAAAAAGAACTCCATTTACAAGCAGATTAACCTTGTTTATAATTGCAAGGCAGTAAGCAGTGCCACTGCTGGCCTTTGACTGCCTGTCAATAATTGACGTGGGTGATATAAAACCTATCGACTCAAGGTCAGTTGTTTGAAGTCAATGCAACTCAGCAGGCAATTAGAAATGGGCTTGAGTACATTCCTCCACATGGGTTTTTGACTTCTTCTGGTGGAAATGGTGCCATTTCCAAGTGGAGAGGTCTCAGAAGCGACTTCATTTTTTGCTCCACTGCAGTTTTCTTGCTGTGGTACTGTTTGTTTCTGGCAGCAATAATCATGGATGTTTTTAATAGTACAGTGTATTTCGATATCAGCAGTATTCACAGCTTGATTATAAGCAACCATGGCATAATAAACAGTGAATATTCTAAAACTGTGCAGGTTACAGCACGATTTGTTTCTGCATACTTCTTGTGAATTCTGAGTACTTGAACAGTAATGTGTATTGCTACATGTGTAACAGTAATGTGAACCCTGAAATACTGTTTTGGGAAAATTGCTTATTAGTAATAAATTGGCGTGCCTCACCTTTCAGATCTAGATTCCACACAACATAAGTGCAAAAACATGTTGAAGTGTTTCAGTGACTTCAGTTGGTAAATCTCATTTTAGTACCTAAAGCCCAGCACCTGGAAGGTGTTTACTTGTCTGTGACTTTAAGGGTCTGATCCTTAGCACCTCTCATGCGTTTGCAAGTGATTGTGTTAGAGGCATTAAGAAGTTACTGCTCCTCATCTGGACTTCAGTGCTTTTTCTCCTGATACGCAAATTGAGGTATGTTCACTGCTGGTCCATTACACTGCAAAAATAAACGAAGCTTATGCACACGTGACTTGTAAACGAGCCTTGGAGGGAGTGGTAAATCCTGGTGAAGAGGCAGAGCCTTTTTAAATAGCTCTTCTCTGCTACTTGTCATTATATGACTCCACAATGAGCAAATCACACTTAGAGACAGTATTTGACTTTGAAATCTGACTCTGCTTCTAAATCACCTAAATCTCATTACTTACTTAATATGCGAGCATGGGCTTAACTTTCTGTGCTGAAGAAGAATAAGTTAAACGAGGTCTCGGTCAAGTTCAGCAACAGAACATTCAGATCCAGCCCTTGATTAACATAATCGAAGTATAACTGCGGTCACATTTTGAACAACAGTCTTTGCAGTACTGTACATCTTCAAAACCAAATCTCAGTCTTTTCTTCACTCAGAATTGTGTCAGGAGTAGCTGGTTTGGTTGACCCCAACTAGAATATCTTCAATATTTTTCACTAAATTCAAATGGCAAACAAGGAGCTTTTCTGAAATGCAGAAGTAAAGATTTAAAAGATTTCAAAGGTAATTATTTCAGAATTGTTAGCAAATGTAATTCTTCTAAGTGATTTTTTATACTTGTAACATTTACGGTACATCAATAATGCAGCTTATTTAAAGAAGAAAGAAAGTGTGGTACATATTCTACCTCATGAATGTTGTGGAACTATTCATATTGCAAAATGCCTTACAACAGGGGGTATCAGCTAAACCAAGCAGCAGGCTCCTATGGCTGGTGTAATGTACTATGGTTTCCTGTTACAGGCAGTCTTTGTAATTCTAGGAAGCAGAAAATAAAATTTGACGCTCAAAAATAATAAGTTTAAGTAAATCATGTAGGAGAAATGTACATTTATGTCCAAGAAATGGTTAGATGTTGCCAGAACAATACAGCTACATTATGAATCTTTAATGATCTCTGAAAGTCATAATGGTCTGTCACTAATGCCCATTAATGATCTCTCTATACCGCGAGTATGGGCTTGATGTTTCTGGCCAGTACCTTAGAGAATACTTTAAATATGCCCTAAACTTTCTCTCATCTACTCCCTGTGTGTCTGCTCCAAATGTAGACTGCAATTGTCTGGGTAGGAGCAGCTTGTAAGGCAGCATGGCTTTGGGGCTAAGAAAGTCTTATTCAGGTAAGATGTATTTAAGCAATATTTTTACAGAAAAATACTAGGAGGTATTTCCTGGCAACTAATCTTCTGTAGAAATGATAAACTATATAAAGGAATTAAAGCTTAATATTAGTTGATGTTAAGAATGGAGTCATTCTTTGACTTAATGAATTTTCTTTGATAACTCTAAAAATACACCGTTTAAGAAGGAAAATGAAAATGTTATTGTTAATTCCTACTGATTGGAACTGTAAATATACTGAACATGCTGCTGAACTGGCAAATTTGCCCTGTTTGAATGCGTATTTCAAATGTCGCACGGGTTGATTTTATGGCCTTTTAAACATCCGTGCCACATATTTAGTTAATTTGGTACCCAGGATTTTTGTCAGGTATAAAGCTTGCTTTAAAGAAAGAAAAAAAAAAACATTATTCCAGTTCTATTCTAATTCCCTTTCATATTGTGCCTAACAGTAACTGGAGACAATCTTGTTATGGTGTTAATAACATTTCTAATACAAAAACATCGTAATTTCTGTACTCTTTTGCAAATTTTTTACCTAAAGGCTTATGCTGGTGTAATTTATTTTTCTTTAATAATGAAAAAGTGTGTTCTCTGCATTTGGTGTGTGAAATGATCAGATTACTGGAAGAACCAACGCCCTATGGCTGCAAGAGAAAGACAAATCCAAGGACTGTTGGAAAATGCCCCCAAAACAAACAATAATCTGGTAGGCAGTGTGTACAGAGAGTTAGGTATTAACTGTGAGGGTTAGATATTAACTGTCCGGGTTGTATATCATTTTTTATTAGAAATAACTCAACACGATTAGTGAACAACTTTTATAACATTGCACACAGAATCCGTGTTTTTTTTTCTCTTCAAAATTAATACAGTAAATCTAAGTATAGTAAATTGTAGAATGTGAAGTAAGCACTCTGTGATGGTTTTGGCAGGTTAAAAATGCATTTACAAAATGTAGTCACTTGACATGTAATCCAGATTATTAACTACTAAACGCCTTGCTCTTTTGCAAAAGCGGTGGGGTTTTGTCTCAGGATAGGAGTAAAGATTAAGTGGGTCTGAAACCATCAAAAGATTTTGCTATAGGTTAGGTGTGGGGAGTACATTGCCTAGCCACAACATATGAAAGAGATGCTGACAGTTGATTATGAACCTTGATGTTTGGTTGTAAACTTTGGTGTAAAGACCCGAGGACTCGTTCCATGGGTCTTGGAGGTGTCCGGGGCGGGTGGAGCGGGCCAGGATGCGGCCCGGCGGTGCGGCAGGGGCAGCCCCGGAGGGTCGTGGATCAGCACCGCGAACAGCGGCTGCCGCAGCGGATCAGCACCGCGGACAGCGGCGGCTCCTTTCCCGCCGCCCCCGGGTGGCAGCGTCCCCGGGGCCCCTCGCCTGCGGCCGGTGCGTCCGAGAGTGGGGGAGGCTCCACCGAGCTCCGGTTAAATATAAAACCACGGCGTTAAATGTAAAATCACACCGACTGTCCCTGCTTGCCGGAACCCGGCGCTTTCAAGTTTGCCGTTAATTACAGCTGGAGGCACCACGTTGCATTGGGTTCAATTAGGTATCGGCAGTGACCGAAACAAAAGTAGAAAAGAAAGTGAATGACCTTGCTGGGGCAGTTACAAGAACTAACTCTAGGTGTCCCTCTCGTTTCTGATTTTAGCAGTAATTTTATATGTTTGGGTTTTTTAACTGAAAGTACTGGAAATCTGTCCCATTTGTTTCGTTTGTAACTGTTTACAAATTAATGTTCTACAGCGTGCTTCCTGTACAGGAAACTATATTTTACCAAAAGCCTCCTGAAAAGTCTTTACATCAGGACTTTTTAAGTAGGGTAAAATTTATGGCAATAATGGTTTAAAAATATACTCACTGAGTAAGACATTTCATGTATTACAGAGCTGGGAAAATAAAAAAGAGCTGAGGGAGGTGGAAATTTCTCCCGGCATTAACAGCTCTACTCCGATTCCCTGGTGTTTGTGCATCTCAGTGTTGTTGAAACACCTTGGGTTTGCGCGTATTTGCAAGTCAGGAAGAAGAAAAGCAAAAAAAAAAAAAGCCTGTATTTAAGTGTTTGTCTCATGAATGTAGAACCCGTATTTGCAGAGATTGGAGCCATCCAATTCCAGTTACGGTCCAGAGGAAGTACAGATACCAGCAGCCTCTGGGAGCCATATCTCTTGTTCCAATCATATGAGGGCAACTGTCTGCGAATCCCTGCAGACCTCACAGAGCGTTGCAGAATTTCGTGTGGCTACGTGTTTTACCTGTGCAGCTGTGCATATAGGTGCCTTTGTACAATCAGACTCTTTAACCTCTCATAACTGCCACATATGGGATACAAGAAAATGCAAGGAAGTCTTCCCTCATTTCGGTTACACGGAATGGGCTGTGTGGAATTGGTTGAATGATAGCATTGAAAGATGGTCTTATAAACCATCAGGCTTAGTTCTGTGTCTTAGGATCTAATTCTGCTCTTTGTCCTTTATTTTCCAGCAAAAGTTGGAATGTTGTATTGTAGATGAAGCTAAACTAAGTTTATTTGTTTGTAAACAAGATTAAGTTGACCTCAACTAAAGGATAAGGACATCTAGATACTGATGTTTTTTGCAGCTACTGCTCATTAGAAGCATGTTGTCATTTTTAATGAAACAAGGAAAGAAGATTCTGGCAGGAAGAGATGGAAATTGGGAATGATAAACAAGGGAAGAGGGTTGAAGGCAGAGGACAGAAATCCTGATGATTTATCATCTTCTGCTGAATATGGTGTCCCTCTCCTGTGAGTGCAGCTCAGCATGATTTAGCAGTATGGCTGGGGAGTTGCGAAGGCCATATATATATAGACTTGGAATTTAATTAAAATCATGCTATTATATTTGTATCTACTTCTGCAGCTTTGAGTTTTGTGGTGGTTTTAGTTAGAAACGCAGCTACAAGCTGGACAGTTATTGAGTCTCTGTGTGAGCAAATGTGTCCCTATTGTAGTTCAGCTGGACTTAAGTGAGGAATAACAGTGCTTGGCTCGGGCAGCTTCATATCTTTCTCTTATTTCTGAGCATTGTTCTCTGCATAGCAACAAAGCCTTTCTGTGCTTTCTGATGAGGTCTGAGTCCCCAGAAATGCACCCAGCCGCCTAATGTGAATATTGGGAGCAGTAGCAGATGTTCTGCTATTAGCCTCCTTCTCTGAATTGACTTCTCTGAATTTCTTCTGATTTCCTTATGTATAATTTGCATACACAATTTTTCTAGTCTCCAGACCTATTTGAATCCAATACAGCAAATGCCAGATTGTTGTTGCTCCTGTTCTGCTACCCAATGTTACTTCTGGGTGTTCCTTGCAAAAAGAGTACATCTAACTTACGCTAATGAATTCCCCTCTGTTTACTTATTATATGTTGTATTTTTCACCTCAAAATCCCTATGTGATTTGTAGATGTCACCTTTGCTCTGCTCTTGCTAGCAGCAGCTCCTGTTAAGCCTGGAGTTGCTATGAGGCCAATTGCTGGAAGGTATGTGTGTGTGGGAAGTGTGACAGTGCGACTACTTGGGCTGTTTTTGTATTCGCATGTATTACTGAGCACTGCCTGAAGCAAGACACTGAGCTACATGGACCTTCATTAAGTGATTGCTTAGTTTTAATGACAGTAAATATTATTTATTATAAAGATGCATTAGGTAGATTACAGTCTGAGTCACCCCGCAATGATAATTCACTAAGGCCGAGGTTGTGTTTTCCTNCCTTCATTAAGCGATTGCTTAGTTTTAATGACAGTAAATATTATTTATTATAAAGATGCATTAGGTAGATTACAGTCTGAGTCACCCCGCAATGATAATTCACTAAGGCCGAGGTTGTGTTTTCCTTCATGTAGCTGTGAAAATAATGGTGCGTTTATGGATGGGAATGAAGTGCCATCTGGAGGTGCCTTTCTCTCTTCTTTCTTGGTTGTACAGCCCAGATATTTGGTCAGATGAGCTTTTACATCACTGAACTCAGGTCAGATATGACTTGTTACGTCATTATTAGTATCATGGTTATTACTGGGGAACTGAGACAGAAGGCAGAACTTTGGGCTCACAGCCCTTTTCCTAATCCTCAAGGATATACTTTCCTTTTGGTTCCTGAAACTAAGACCAGCATTTTTGCTCAAGTAAACTGGTTCCAGTTCCATGACAGTCTGTGGAGAAAGGCCCCCCTTGCACATATGCAGAAGCATCGACTTAGTGCAGGGTCTAACTCCAGCTCCTGGAGATCCCTGCCTCCATCCAAGACATCACACTTCTTCCTCAAAGTCGCTTTCATTTGTGACCAACTGTGTTCACATTCTCATTTGTTTGGTGAACTTGGTGCCATGATCTCAGCAGTCAGGTAAAAGTCACAGAAAACCATCAAGAGGATCTTCTGATCCCAGCCTGGGTAATTTGGTTTCGTTATTAGAAAACAGATGGGTCTTACATCGTTAACACAGCAACAGGAAGCAGCAAGCTTGGCATCCATCACATGATTGCAGTGAATCGGGCTCTGTAGTTATGTGAAGTCAAGCAGCGGGGCAGAAGTTAGCTTCTGAGCAAAGTAAGGACCGTGGCTGTGAGAAGCTGGTAGAAATGCTTGGGTGCAGGTGGGAGGGGCAGAATTCGCAGAGGCCCCAACTCACTGGAGACGCAGCGAGTCTGGTTTTGTCAAGCTCTTGACAGAAGATGAACCATCAGATCTATGAAAAGGTGGGAAAAAGATCGATTTGAGTCATGTGGCAATCTCTAGGCAACTTGCTTTGGGTCTGCGAAGGACTGTTTCCAGTGTTTTTTCATGTGTAAAGTGGCCTTATGTTAAGTTTAATCGTGGCATATAGCCTACGCTTCTCAGGTGTCCCATGCTGAGATGTAAATATTTCAGGGATGATATGCTGTCATTTACATTGATGTTTCTGAGAGTCATCATGCTGAGAGGTGAATGAACAGATACTTCTGTGCATGCTCATGTGGGAAGCTCCAGAGTATTTTTTGTTATGGCTTTGAGGTGGGCAGAGAGAAGTCGGTCGGTCACTGCTGCAAGTTCCTGGCTCAGGTTGGGCCCCCGAAGGCACTGGAATAACGTGTTCCAAATTTGGGAGCCTGCAGAGCTGTGGGAGCTGATCTCTTCTGTTTGTTCTGTGACCTTTCCCAGCTGATTGGCACTGATCTTTTATGTACCGGATAGACGATCTTTTGTGGTTGACATTTTGGGATGACTGAATATAGATTAACCTAGGCAAAAATGTTTCCATTTTTCTACCTTCAAACAATGCCCTCCTTTTCCAAAGACGCCTGCACCACCAGGTGAGATCAAATCTGGTTTTGACTGAGCCAGTGCTATAAAGGAATCTGAATTCACAGCTGGGAAGGGGCAGAACTGGGATTTCTCTCATTGGGATTTTCCCTAAGAATCTGAGAGAAAACTGGTGTTCTTGATGTGAGATATCATGGCCATCCTGAGCATTTAGCAGGGCATGTCAGTCATTAAGTAGTGGCCCAAATTCTTGTTGATCAGCGAACTTTGTCCTAGCAAACTTGTGCCAGTCTGATAAGAGAACAGGATTAGGATATGAGAACATTTTGTAATGCATCAGGCACATAATTATTTTTTAAATATCTTACTAGTCTTAGTGAGATGGCTCAGATGTTGAAGACAGACGTGTTTCTGTGCTTTGCTGGATGGGGGCTGGTTTCGGCACATCCAGTCCTGTGCACCAGTTGTACTGGTGTCTCTCCTAGTGTTGGGATTCATGATTCTCTGCTCTGAGAAGACAAAAATTAACCAGCATCCCTTGAACCATTGAATTAGCTGTGCTTCCACACGATCAACGAGAGGGTCCAAGTGATATGTCTACACTGGTATCACTGGAATTTTTTTTTTTTTCCTGTTACTGAGCAGGGCTGCACAGTGCACGTTGCAAAGAACCATGGCACAGACACGCACGGGAACATCCATGCCACTATTTACAAGTGCCCTTACAATCTCGGCATAAAAATACTTCTGTTTACAGCAATGCAGCTCGTGTGAAGGTCTGCAGCTGGTTACTGAAGCTATTTATTTAACCTTTACTGTTAATTGTAAGGTAGCCCTGTTGGTCTGTTGACTAAAATATTCTCAAGTTGAAGGTCTTGGTCTGGAGCTGCCGGAAGGCCCAGCACTTCCACTAATACCTTTTTCGAACTTTCTCTCAAAAATAAACCTCTAGATGACTCTTAATTTGGCTCATGTCTAGGGTAAAAGTAGGCTTTTGGGGGTAGTGAACTGGCACCCAGACACTCGCTGTTCTGCAGCTCTTGTGTCCAGCCACGGAGCTGGCTGCAGAGGAAAGGCTGAGTCATTTCCACGGGATGTTTCACAGAGGAACTAAGTGATGCAGGGCTTGGTTCTGAACAGCTCTGTTTCCTGGTGAATAGTAATTCTGTTTACTTAGAAGAGCAAAAAATCACTGGGGGCCTCAGTGCTGCTGTGTCATACCCGACTGGATGAAATCTTGTTTATCTCAACGTGAAAAGAGAGAGGAGCGATTCTGGTGGCACTTCACAGAAAATAATTCTCTACTTTTGGGGAATGAAGGCAGTGGAAATAGTCCATAGATTAGACTCCTCAAGCTTTTTTGTTCTGCTTGCTCCCTAAAGCAGTAGCATGTTACCCAGCAGGAACAATAGAGCCTTGAAGGGACCCCTGACATCCCACGGCAGGCTGAAACTTTTTTGTCACACCAAAGCAACTTCAGTCTTGTAAATGCAGGGAGGCGATGTGGGATTTATGCTGGGCTAAGTGAAGTCTGGAGCTGACTTGTGACTTTTATTCTGGTCTCAATTTTCATGCAGCATTTGTTTTGCCCAGCATCTATCTACTATAAAGAGGTAGGGATCTACTATAGGACCTACTATAAATCTTTTGGTACTTGCTTATAGGGGAAGACGAAATAACTGAACGTGCTGTTTAGTCTGAGGATGGGATGTTTTGGCCCAAGGTGCTGGCAGTAAGTTCCTGCTTTATGGCAACATGTCACGAGAATCGTTAATGCTTCTACAGGGCACAGAGGAGCTTGGGTCTCTCGGTGAGTCACACATTGGGCTCATGCCAATCACCAGTGCACTTGAACAGGCAGCTGGAAAGTGCCATCTCTCCTCTGCCCATTCCCTTCTCTGACAGCAATGCTGCACTGATAGGCCACTCTGCGCTCGATCACGTCTGTTGACATTCATGTGCTGAAATAGCATAGGCAATCAGCAGTGGGGGGAAAGGAGTTCCTCTGCTCGCAGGCTGCAGCTGGCGCCGGGCATGCTGCAAAGCCGCGGCAGCTTGTCAAAACTTGCAGCTTGTTTCACGACAGTGAGGACTGGAGCTGGCTTGTGGTTTTTCTTCTGGCCTCAATTTTTGTGCAGCGTTTGTTTTGCCAAGTAGCTACCTGTTTATATAGGACCTGCTATAAATCTTTTGTGGTTGGGATAGATTCAAACTCACGGAAAACAGCAGTGGTCTGGGACCTGCCGCAGCACAAATGATTCAAGGAGGATGGAGCAAAACCAGAAGTTTTGCACTTTCCTGTAATTTGGTGAAGAAGCAAACAGCGCTCACCTACAGTTTGAGCCAATGATGGGAATTTGATGCCTTTTCCTGCAGGAGCCAGGCAGCGAGGGCCACGTGGTTTGTGTTGGTTGAAAGCCATGTCCTGTATTAATCAAAGAACCAGTCCTGCTTTGGGGGATCGTGGTACCAAATCACAGGCTTTACTTTTGCCCAACCCAGGCAACTTCTGGAAGTTCAAGTACATTTTAATGATCAGAATTATGGGAATAATCATCAGCATAAAGTCAGCAGATGACTGTAATAAAGAACTATAAATCAAAAGTGGATGAGATCTTCGTCTACTTCGAAACAGTGGAATTGCTGCTGGGTCAGGTCCCAGCTCCAGGTAGCTCATGGCCCTGTCCTGACAGTAACTGTGTACAGGTCTGTCCCATGCTGATTTCTTAAGAGATGCTTAATTCTTGAATGAAATAGGGCTGGCAATTTACTCTTTAGCTTTAATTGTGCCCTGTTACAATAATCTCACACAAAGAAAGAGGATGTCTGTTCAAGGAGTGTCTGGTTGTCTCCAAAAAGTCACTTGGAATGTTATTTTATTTTATTTTACCTTTTTAGCATGGTGGGGAGTGAACAGCTCTTGCTGTTGAAAGAAAATAAAGCTGTTCCTTGAGATTTTTGTCTGTAACACTGAAGTAGTCCAAAGACTGGTCTTGTACCAAAGGCATTTTCCCAACAGGATCTTCATTTTCATGTGCCATTTATAGTAAATGAAGACATGTTTGTAGGAGTACCGATAGATGGAGAGGTTGATCATGCAAAAAAAACTGGAGGACTGTTTTTTGAAACTTAAATCTGATTATGCATATATGCTATTTTTATTCCTCTCTTTAGTTATCTGTCAAGGAACATGTGTGCAAATGGATTTTCTTTATGGATTTTAAGTATGCAAGCTGGAATGCTTGCAGAAAGATATCCTAAATACTCCTTTTATATACTGCTTTTCCCCAGGATTTTCAATGTTAGCAGAATTCTGAGTTCTGATCAGACACTGTGAAAAAATGAAATGTCATCTGACCTATAGGACAGATTACAATGAGGCAGCTTCACTTTGATCTGAAGATCAAACGCTGCTTTCCAAACTGGGAATATTTATGAAGTAAAGAGTGAGTCTTAGGAAAAACAAGTCTCACTGTGACTGTATTAGAAGTAGAAATATGGCAAAATTCATAGTATGTTACCGATGAGTTGAGTAGGATGAGTTATTACTAATAATATCCAACTGACTGTCTCTTGGGTTGGATTTCACATGTCTTATGTGGACTGGCAGATGAGGGCAGTAGTGGAACTTGTGAATTACAGTTATTTTTACCCTAACGTTTAACCCAAATAAGAAATTAGGAGTATTTATTTAGTGTGTGGATGCCATAAGGTTCCTCATGGACAAAGGTGAGTGAGTGTGTGTATACACCTATACGTGTATGTATCTTGTAGAAAAGAGGTATTGTGGATAGCTATGTGGGGCTGCCCAATGCGATATACCATGTCAGCTGTCGAGGTCCCAGGCTGTGATGGCACATGTTGCGCTTTCAGTCAGATATAATCTTAAAACTGGTGCATTATGGGCGTTTCTGCATGGCCTGGCCACGCAACATGTTTTATTTGGGCAGGAGTTCCCAGTTGGAGGAAACCGATTTGGACCCATTGTGAGCTGTTTCTGGTCCAGGGAAGGACTGTAATGTTTGCAGAGGTACAGTGAACTGCTTTTGAATTGAGCCCTTAGAAGTGAAGGTGGCATGATTTCCACTGCGCTTACCTGGGACCAGTGTGCCAACCCTGGGGAGGGAGGGGAGGACTGCGTGGCTTTGACGTGGGTGTGTGGAGCAGAGGAAGAAGGGGCAGGTATCCTGCGAAGCCTGGCTGAGTCTGAAAGGACATCAGAAATCCCGTGCTGTTACACCAGGCCACCTGCATCAGTCCTATCTCCATAGCCCCGGGGGAGCCCTGGGGCTGGCCCGGGGTGCACAGGGTGCAGCTGCTGGGCTGGAATGACTGAAGCCTGTTGCCATTATGGTCCCCACTGAACTCAGCTCCTGCAAGGAGCCAGCCTGCAGCCTCCCCCCTGCCACTGGACATCCCGCCCTGCCGCGGTGCCTGCGAGTGACTGCGAATCCCCTCTGCCTCGGGGGTAAATTCTTTCTGTAGTTGTTTGCCTTCAGGATTGCGAATCTCTGTTTTGTTTCCAGCCTGAAATGGCTGTATTTTAGGCTCCAGCTGTTGAAAGCATGCTGCAGAGCAGGGGTTGGGTTGCAAAGGGACCCCCAGGACCCCCTGCTTCCTATGGCCTGAGGCAGGGTTCTGCATCCGCTGTGCAGGACATTAACCACAGTGCGGTGCCAGGCTCTGACAGCGGGGGCTGCTCCCAGCACCGTGACACCGCTGCTTCCCCTGCCCTGGTACCCCCGCAGCCTGGCCCCCGCTTAGCCAGGGGTCAATAAACGCAGCTGGCGTGAGAGCCTGGCCTCGGGGGACACAGGCACCGCGGGGGGACAAAGGGAAGAGGGAGAACGTGACAGTGACAAGGAAATTGTGCACTCTGAGGATTTGCTAGTTGCAAGAAAACTGTAGCTGAGAGCAGGTGTGGGGGGGGAAGGAAAGGCAAGAGAGGCAGAAAGCCTCCAGTAAATCAGGCAGAGAGGGGGTCTTCGGGTAAGGGTGAGGGAAGGGCAGGGGGGAGCTATGGCTGGAGCTCCCCTGCCTGCCCCGCTGCCTGCTTCCCTGAACCACCTTCCTGCTGCCGGCCAGGTGTCCTCACTCCGCTGCTGAAAACCTGGTACCAGCTATTTGCTCATCGCAGTCACGTTTGTTTGGGTGTCTGCGCCTCCCCGGGAGGTGGCTCTGTCAAAAGCGGGTACCCACAGCCAGTGGGGCCGGCAAGGGTGGGCAGCGGGAGCTGGTGCACCGCAGCTGCCCACCCTGAGCCTCTGCCTCCTCTCTGCCTGCACCCCAGGGGCCTCTCCGCAACTCTGCACAAAGAACCACCCGGCAGGTCTCCCGCTCACTGCCTTGCCTGGGAGAGGAGGAGGAGAAGGAGAAGGAGGAGGAGGACGAGGAGGAGGAGGAGGAGGAGGAGAGGGTGGTGATAAGGGGCTCGCTGTGTTGCCTCATTTCTGTATCCAGCGCACAGCTCGTGGGGTGTGTGCGAATGCGTGCATCCGCTGCCTGAGGACTGCTGCTGCTGCAGTCTCAGCGCTGAGCTGCTGGCAACCAGGCGTCAGGGGAGCTACGGCTGTTTACCGTCTGGTGACAAGTGTTGCAATGCCAAAGCCGAACGCGTGCGTGGAGGGGAGGCTGCACTTGCAGCAGCACCTGTAAGAAGCGGAGGGGAAGAGGCTTTCCAAGGCATTCAGCAGCAGGCAGCTGAGGCTCNGGGGTTGGGTTGCAAAGGGACCCCCAGGACCCCCTGCTTCCTATGGCCTGAGGCAGGGTTCTGCATCCGCTGTGCAGGACATTAACCACAGTGCGGTGCCAGGCTCTGACAGCGGGGGCTGCTCCCAGCACCGTGACACCGCTGCTTCCCCTGCCCTGGTACCCCCGCAGCCTGGCCCCCGCTTAGCCAGGGGTCAATAAACCCAGCTGGCGTGAGAGCCTGGCCTCGGGGGACACAGGCACCGCGGGGGGACAAAGGGAAGAGGGAGAACGTGACAGTGACAAGGAAATTGTGCACTCTGAGGATTTGCTAGTTGCAAGAAAACTGTAGCTGAGAGCAGGTGGGGGGGGGGAAGGAAAGGCAAGAGAGGCAGAAAGCCTCCAGTAAATCAGGCAGAGAGGGGGTCTTCGGGTAAGGGTGAGGGAAGGGCAGGGGGGAGCTATGGCTGGAGCTCCCCTGCCTGCCTCGCTGCCTGCTTCCCTGAACCACCTTCCTGCTGCCGGCCAGGTGTCCTCACTCCGCTGCTGAAAACCTGGTACCAGCTATTTGCTCATCGCAGTCACGTTTGTTTGGGTGTCTGCGCCTCCCCGGGAGGTGGCTCTGTCAAAAGCGGGTACCCACAGCCAGTGGGGCCGGCAAGGGTGGGCAGCGGGAGCTGGTGCACCGCAGCTGCCCACCCTGAGCCTCTGCCTCCTCTCTGCCTGCACCCCAGGGGCCTCTCCGCAACTCTGCACAAAGAACCACCCGGCAGGTCTCCCGCTCACTGCCTTGCCTGGGAGAGGAGGAGGAGAAGGAGAAGGAGGAGGAGGACGAGGAGGAGGAGGAGGAGGAGGAGAGGGTGGTGATAAGGGGCTCGCTGTGTTGCCTCATTTCTGTATCCAGCGCACAGCTCGTGGGGTGTGTGCGAATGCGTGCATCCGCTGCCTGAGGACTGCTGCTGCTGCAGTCTCAGCGCTGAGCTGCTGGCAACCAGGCGTCAGGGGAGCTACGGCTGTTTACCGTCTGGTGACAAGTGTTGCAATGCCAAAGCCGAACGCGTGCGTGGAGGGGAGGCTGCACTTGCAGCAGCACCTGTAAGAAGCGGAGGGGAAGAGGCTTTCCAAGGCATTCAGCAGCAGGCAGCTGAGGCTCCAAGCAGTGGCACCTCCTCCCAGTGTCTCCATCACCACTTGCTTCGGATCTCTTCTTAAGGGAGAAGAGGAAAAACGATCCAGAAAACCCCTGCAACAGGACAGCCTCTGCTGGAGTCTAACAGGTGTTTGCTGGGATTTGAATGGGGAGGGGACGGGTGGGGAGAAAAGTTNACCCCCGCAGCCTGGCCCCCGCTTAGCCAGGGGTCAATAAACCCAGCTGGCGTGAGAGCCTGGCCTCGGGGGACACAGGCACCGCGGGGGGACAAAGGGAAGAGGGAGAACGTGACAGTGACAAGGAAATTGTGCACTCTGAGGATTTGCTAGTTGCAAGAAAACTGTAGCTGAGAGCAGGTGGGGGGGGGGAAGGAAAGGCAAGAGAGGCAGAAAGCCTCCAGTAAATCAGGCAGAGAGGGGGTCTTCGGGTAAGGGTGAGGGAAGGGCAGGGGGGAGCTATGGCTGGAGCTCCCCTGCCTGCCTCGCTGCCTGCTTCCCTGAACCACCTTCCTGCTGCCGGCCAGGTGTCCTCACTCCGCTGCTGAAAACCTGGTACCAGCTATTTGCTCATCGCAGTCACGTTTGTTTGGGTGTCTGCGCCTCCCCGGGAGGTGGCTCTGTCAAAAGCGGGTACCCACAGCCAGTGGGGCCGGCAAGGGTGGGCAGCGGGAGCTGGTGCACCGCAGCTGCCCACCCTGAGCCTCTGCCTCCTCTCTGCCTGCACCCCAGGGGCCTCTCCGCAACTCTGCACAAAGAACCACCCGGCAGGTCTCCCGCTCACTGCCTTGCCTGGGAGAGGAGGAGGAGAAGGAGAAGGAGGAGGAGGACGAGGAGGAGGAGGAGGAGGAGGAGAGGGTGGTGATAAGGGGCTCGCTGTGTTGCCTCATTTCTGTATCCAGCGCACAGCTCGTGGGGTGTGTGCGAATGCGTGCATCCGCTGCCTGAGGACTGCTGCTGCTGCAGTCTCAGCGCTGAGCTGCTGGCAACCAGGCGTCAGGGGAGCTACGGCTGTTTACCGTCTGGTGACAAGTGTTGCAATGCCAAAGCCGAACGCGTGCGTGGAGGGGAGGCTGCACTTGCAGCAGCACCTGTAAGAAGCGGAGGGGAAGAGGCTTTCCAAGGCATTCAGCAGCAGGCAGCTGAGGCTCCAAGCAGTGGCACCTCCTCCCAGTGTCTCCATCACCACTTGCTTCGGATCTCTTCTTAAGGGAGAAGAGGAAAAACGATCCAGAAAACCCCTGCAACAGGACAGCCTCTGCTGGAGTCTAACAGGTGTTTGCTGGGATTTGAATGGGGAGGGGACGGGTGGGGAGAAAAGTTAACCAGAGAAATCGGGGCTAGGAGAGATGCAGTGATCTTGCACCAAGCGGATGTGCCATGTGAATAGTGCATCTGGAGAAGATTGGAGGGATGTCTTGCAAGTGATCTGCTTGATCTCCGTAGAAACGTTCACCTCTGCCTGAAAACTTACCCCTGCCAGAAGTTGGGAGGAATAAAAAANGGAAATTGTGCACTCTGAGGATTTGCTAGTTGCAAGAAAACTGTAGCTGAGAGCAGGTGTGGGGGGGGAAGGAAAGGCAAGAGAGGCAGAAAGCCTCCAGTAAATCAGGCAGAGAGGGGGTCTTCGGGTAAGGGTGAGGGAAGGGCAGGGGGGAGCTATGGCTGGAGCTCCCCTGCCTGCCTCGCTGCCTGCTTCCCTGAACCACCTTCCTGCTGCCGGCCAGGTGTCCTCACTCCGCTGCTGAAAACCTGGTACCAGCTATTTGCTCATCGCAGTCACGTTTGTTTGGGTGTCTGCGCCTCCCCGGGAGGTGGCTCTGTCAAAAGCGGGTACCCACAGCCAGTGGGGCCGGCAAGGGTGGGCAGCGGGAGCTGGTGCACCGCAGCTGCCCACCCTGAGCCTCTGCCTCCTCTCTGCCTGCACCCCAGGGGCCTCTCCGCAACTCTGCACAAAGAACCACCCGGCAGGTCTCCCGCTCACTGCCTTGCCTGGGAGAGGAGGAGGAGAAGGAGAAGGAGGAGGAGGACGAGGAGGAGGAGGAGGAGGAGGAGAGGGTGGTGATAAGGGGCTCGCTGTGTTGCCTCATTTCTGTATCCAGCGCACAGCTCGTGGGGTGTGTGCGAATGCGTGCATCCGCTGCCTGAGGACTGCTGCTGCTGCAGTCTCAGCGCTGAGCTGCTGGCAACCAGGCGTCAGGGGAGCTACGGCTGTTTACCGTCTGGTGACAAGTGTTGCAATGCCAAAGCCGAACGCGTGCGTGGAGGGGAGGCTGCACTTGCAGCAGCACCTGTAAGAAGCGGAGGGGAAGAGGCTTTCCAAGGCATTCAGCAGCAGGCAGCTGAGGCTCCAAGCAGTGGCACCTCCTCCCAGTGTCTCCATCACCACTTGCTTCGGATCTCTTCTTAAGGGAGAAGAGGAAAAACGATCCAGAAAACCCCTGCAACAGGACAGCCTCTGCTGGAGTCTAACAGGTGTTTGCTGGGATTTGAATGGGGAGGGGACGGGTGGGGAGAAAAGTTAACCAGAGAAATCGGGGCTAGGAGAGATGCAGTGATCTTGCACCAAGCGGATGTGCCATGTGAATAGTGCATCTGGAGAAGATTGGAGGGATGTCTTGCAAGTGATCTGCTTGATCTNAGTAAATCAGGCAGAGAGGGGGTCTTCGGGTAAGGGTGAGGGAAGGGCAGGGGGGAGCTATGGCTGGAGCTCCCCTGCCTGCCTCGCTGCCTGCTTCCCTGAACCACCTTCCTGCTGCCGGCCAGGTGTCCTCACTCCGCTGCTGAAAACCTGGTGCCAGCTATTTGCTCATCGCAGTCACGTTTGTTTGGGTGTCTGCGCCTCCCCGGGAGGTGGCTCTGTCAAAAGCGGGTACCCACAGCCAGTGGGGCCGGCAAGGGTGGGCAGCGGGAGCTGGTGCACCGCAGCTGCCCACCCTGAGCCTCTGCCTCCTCTCTGCCTGCACCCCAGGGGCCTCTCCGCAACTCTGCACAAAGAACCACCCGGCAGGTCTCCCGCTCACTGCCTTGCCTGGGAGAGGAGGAGGAGAAGGAGAAGGAGGAGGAGGACGAGGAGGAGGAGGAGGAGGAGGAGAGGGTGGTGATAAGGGGCTCGCTGTGTTGCCTCATTTCTGTATCCAGCGCACAGCTCGTGGGGTGTGTGCGAATGCGTGCATCCGCTGCCTGAGGACTGCTGCTGCTGCAGTCTCAGCGCTGAGCTGCTGGCAACCAGGCGTCAGGGGAGCTACGGCTGTTTACCGTCTGGTGACAAGTGTTGCAATGCCAAAGCCGAACGCGTGCGTGGAGGGGAGGCTGCACTTGCAGCAGCACCTGTAAGAAGCGGAGGGGAAGAGGCTTTCCAAGGCATTCAGCAGCAGGCAGCTGAGGCTCCAAGCAGTGGCACCTCCTCCCAGTGTCTCCATCACCACTTGCTTCGGATCTCTTCTTAAGGGAGAAGAGGAAAAACGATCCAGAAAACCCCTGCAACAGGACAGCCTCTGCTGGAGTCTAACAGGTGTTTGCTGGGATTTGAATGGGGAGGGGACGGGTGGGGAGAAAAGTTAACCAGAGAAATCGGGGCTAGGAGAGATGCAGTGATCTTGCACCAAGCGGATGTGCCATGTGAATAGTGCATCTGGAGAAGATTGGAGGGATGTCTTGCAAGTGATCTGCTTGATCTCCGTAGAAACGTTCACCTCTGCCTGAAAACTTACCCCTGCCAGAAGTTGGGAGGAATAAAAAAGCATCAGAAAATCAAGAGTGGAAGATCTTGGCAGACAAAAACGTTTGAGCTAAACTGTTGTATCCTGACCCGGGGCTCTGGTGTGAGCATCCCGCCGGTGTCTCCTGGGCTCCCAGGCTGATTGGTGGTGGGTGGCGTTGGTGAAGGTGCCCGGCAGCATCCCCGGCATTGGGGACGATCCGAGCAGCATGCTGGCTGCGGTGCCCGCGGCCAGCGAACAAACCCCGTGCGCCTGACCCGCTGGTGGTGCCGGGGCGGTGGCGGCCATGGCTGCAGCCATCGCCAGCTCCCTGATCCGCCAGAAGAGACAAGCCAGGGAGCGGGAGAAGTCTAATGCCTGTAAGTGTGTCAACAGCCCCAGCAAGAGCAAGGGAAGCTGCGACAAGAACAAATTGAATGTGTTTTCCAGAGTCAAACTCTTTGGCTCCAAGAAAAGACGAAGGCGGCGACCAGGTTGGCAAGGGTTATGTCTTTGGGGGGTTGGTTTGTTTAATTTAATGCGAACTGGGATGTGCATCAGGCGTGGGGAAAGGGGGACTGGTGCCTCGGGGCTGGTAAAATGAACGTGCGGGTGTTGCCCCTCCTGGCTTGTATGATCTGACAGACATGGGTACGCCATGAACCCTTTCATGTTCACCTGGTTTATTTGAGGAACACACACTATTGCTTTCTGCCTCACTTGCACACCCACGTGCACCCATGTACTGGTAATTCAGCAGTCTGTCTCTCTGTTACACATATACAAACACACGTGATTTCTGTGTGGAGGAGATGTTTTCAGGGGAAGTTCCCACACATACACCTCCTTCAGTTGTATGTTAAATAACTTAGCAGCGTAGAGATCTGCAGTTTTGTCTTCCTGCTTCACAGAATGCCTGTGCCGTGCTTTATTTGCTGATTGCAGGTGAAGCTTTTTTCTTTTGCGGGCACCTTGCAGAGTTTTGCTTCAGCACCCTGTTCCTTTCTAGGAATCTTATACATGCAGCTGCCGTGCAGACACGATGCTCTCTGTGTCAGAGTGCAAAACGTCAGGCATGAAGACTCAGCCCCTGATCCGAGAGGGGGTTTTTGTACATGGGAGGAGCAAAACCCTCCGGTAATGTTGCTCTTGCTTTGCTGTGCTGAAACATTGATGCCGTTAGCCGCTTAACCTGTCTGCCTTTCTCAGCAGCCACAGAAGAGATGCCTCGCCCGCAATTTGCAGACAGCTTTGCGATGTGTTATGGCTGAAAAGCCAAAGTGGGGGTTGGATTAATTTCTTTTCAGAAAAGTTCATAGATAGGAATTGTGCATCCGTTAGTACCCTTAGTAGAGGTTGCTAATAGGAACTAACAGACTTATGCAAACTATTGTAAGCTTTTGCCTTCAGCTCCTACTAAACCGAAGTGCAGTAGCAGAGCTCCCTAATGCCTTTGATTACAAGCACAAGGAGTCTTATCCAGACATTGACTGTTGGAAATGACACATCATATCTTCACCGTATGTTTATCTCTGAATTAAGTAAGTTGTTGCGGAGCGAGCTGTGGAGATGCCTCACCTCCTGACAAGCATAATTGTGTGAAGTGACTACAATGCAGCTGTCATTGGGATTCACTGGAAGTAGACCTTTTTTGCAATTACTCCTGGTGCATTAGCTAGATATCTTAAAGGACAGACTTGACAGCAGGTCCTGTTGCTGTTTACTTTTTGGTCCAGAAGGATCTGAAACCATACGAGATANTTGGGATTCACTGGAAGCAGACCTTTTTTGCAATTACTCCTGGTGCATTAGCTAGATATCTTAAAGGACAGACTTGACAGCAGGTCCTGTTGCTGTTTACTTTTTGGTCCAGAAGGATCTGAAACCATACGAGATACCTCACTTCCTAACTGTGAGTCTGAGGATGGTTATGAAAAAAAGAAATCTGTCCAAACTATGTGTTGTTTTGATCTTTCTTCTTCTAGCTGATGAGGTAATTACCTCAACCCATATGGTAATATTTATTTTGCAGTTCCACACATTGCTGGATTTCAGGGTTCCCCCCTCCGTTTTCCATATGTTCATTGAGTAGTTTGTCACTTCGGATGCTCTGTACTCCTTGGAGCAGCGAGGAATGGGGGTTTGTTTATTAGGGCTGCAGCAGTTCCTGTGCTAAACGTTTGCTGCTATATATTTAGGCTCTTAACTGTCACTATGGCTCTTATTAGCGCTATCGTAGTAGTCCTCTTTTTCCTCTCCATTTAAGAGCTCACACCTTTTTAAAAGGCAGAATACACTCTTTGCCAGCTCGTTTCTAATCTTAAATGAGATAGGGCTGAGCTCCGGAGGCCAAGCAGCACACTGTTGGAATTTGGATTCACTGGAATCAGATTTTACCGTGCTACCTACGTTACTATCGAGAGTGGCATTTAATCATTTTGGTAATCGATTTCAGAGACATAAATTTGACCTCAGCCTAAATGAAAAGTGTTGCAATGCTGGTTACCCTGCTTTTGGTGTGGGTCTTTTTCATATCTCAGCCTTGAGAAGAAACCAGGAGATTTGTTTTTAGCGTCCTGCTCGCTTGGAACGGCACATCAGGATTTCCCACATTAATCTCACTATTGTTTTTTTACAGAGCCTCAGCTTAAAGGCATAGTAACAAAGCTATACAGCAGGCAAGGATACCACTTGCAGTTGCAAGCAGATGGAACAATTGATGGAACAAAAGAGGAGGACAGTAGTTATAGTAAGTGACATGAGAATAAATGGTGTGTTTGTGAATTGTGGTGTCTTGTTCTTCCCACATACGTCCATTCAAAATTGTTGTCCTGGGATGACTGAGCGAGCGGAAGCGGCATTAACGTTGCTCACAGTGCAGAAGTCTTTCAGACCTATTGGATCTGAGAGAAATGCAAATAGAAGTCACTTATAGAAATAACGAACTAGAGGAGGTAATGATGACACATATGACAAACAAAGCAAATGTTATCTCCATGGTAATCTAGAGAAGTTCATTGCTGTCCTTTGGATTTTATTGGATTTTTTTTTTTCAACAGGGAAAATTTGCTCGCCTACTCAGAGTGCCTGAAATAGAATAACACTATCTCCACTCTTAAACAGGGGCTCATTCAAACACAGCCGCGTTATTTCACACAATGAGAGTTAATCATAATTTTAAAGCTCACATTTCCCTATTATTATTATTTTTTGTTCCATCTAAACTTGTTTTTGCCTTCAGCTTTCATCCAGATTTCCCTCAGCTTTTCTGTGAAAAAGCTTTGGGTGGTTTTGGTTGATGGTTTTTTTTATAACTTTAAGAATTAATAGAAAACAGGAAAAGATTACTGGAGCATAGATTCGATGCATGTAAATAAAATATTTAAGTGTTTCAATAGTTGTACTGTTTAGCTTAAACCATGTTTCTGTTCTAGAAGGAAGGAGTTAGGAGGAGCGAGGAGTTTGGGAAAGTGTTTCAGACCACTTGGACAACAAACTAGAAAATCAACAGGCAGACCTTTCTTTTTAATTATTAAAAAGCACTGATTTAAGTACCTTCCTTTTCATATGAAAAGCATTTGCAGGTGAAACATCATTTCATTTTACAGGGCACTTGAATATGGCAGAGTAAGCACTAGATGCAATAGGAAGCATCCCATCTTACTTGTCCGATCACTTGCTCCCGCACTTTTCCCCCACCCTCTTTAATCCTTTTGGCATCCCTGTATTAAGTTCTGAGTGACAGGAGGGAATCGGTTAGGCTGTTGGAGGAGGTCTCCTCTGCAGCCACAGAAGGTGCCAGCCTCTGGGCACAGGCGTAGGATCTGTAGGGACGCCTGACGTCTGGCTCCAGGTCCCGTCCTCACGGGCTGAGAAGGCGGCACAACGACCGGGTCAGTGCAGTGCTGGGTGGCTGCTGCCATCTTATTGAGCTCTCCTCAGTGCAGCCACAAAATCTACGCTACAAACGATCCTTGTAGACCTTAAGCATTGCTTTTCTTTCCAGTGAACGATCTAATATTTATGTTTTTAAAAGTCAGTACAGATCATTCAGGATTTCAGGGTAGTTCTGTTAATTATCTTTCAAAAAGAGGATGAAATAGGCAAACCTTACTTTTTACATCAAAGCATGATATCATTATGAACATCTAATGTACCAGAACAAATATATGAAATTCCATCTTTTTTAAAAGTGATCGTTTCATTCAAATACTTTGCTTACCATTCCTCTACTAGGGATTCCAAGATTCAAAAGAAGGTAAAATTTATGGGAATCTGTCCTTTTGACATTCACGCAAATGCGTCTGTCTCTAAGATATCTCTGTTTTCACTGTGACAAAGCAAATCATAAAAACTCCTTGTTGCTGGATACCAGCCTTCCAAGATGCTGAATACTTGAATGTAATGGAAGTATCCTAGAAATGGTTGCAGCTGGGCTGCAGATCGGAACGGAGGAGAGTTTTATCATAAAAAGCCATATGCTTTTGTATATATTCCTCTTTTACGTAAGGTAGGAGTATAGGTCTGAATGTCTTGCAGTCCTGAATATATTCTAATTGCCATACTTTTAATGAAACTGGTAAGAGAGGCTAATTTATGCTGTAGATCAGAGTCCACATAAGAGGCTTCCCCCAAAGCCTTGCTCACGTGAATAATAAATGGATCAGGCTCTCTAAAACCCTTGCTTCCAATATCCACAGAAACATCTCTCATTTAGCTGATATTTGTGCACTGTGGGGAAGCCACAGGACTCGTAGCCCCTGCAGATGCTGGGGGACCCCCTCCCCAGTCCATTCTCCTCTCCTTCGCACCCCTGAGGGACATCGTTGCAGTTCCCTTTTGTCACCTTCACTGAACATTTGCTCTGAGACCATTTCCTTTGTATTCAGTGCGCTAATAAAAACTCCCCTGAATAAGGGGAACAGCCCAAATTCAGCTGTGGCCAGCAAAGCAGTTGCACAGCGCTAGGACTCTGCAACTGCTTTTTTTTTTTTTTTTTAAGAGCAAACCATAGCCATAGTCCACCTGGTCTCCAGACAGAGCATCAGTCAGCCTTGTTTAAATGTCAGAATTTGTCTTCCCAGTTGACGGTAGAGGTGGGGAGAGCTTGCAGTCCCCAAAAGCCAGCTGCTGTTTTGTGCTCCTGGCAGCAGCCTGGGCCCAGGAGTCCACCTTCTCCATCGTTTGCTACCTACAACTGGATGAGAATTTTGCCTGAAGATCCCCTGTGGCTCCTGACTTGGGAGCAATTATTTCAAGCTCTGCAGACCCATTGCTGCACGCAGGGTTCACAAAAACAAGGTTGCATCCACAACTGCAGACGGTTTAAAAGACAGCTGAGATTTTGGAGCACAAATTAGGAAGAAAACGAAACACGGAGATGAGGAGCCGTAGCACTCACCAGACGTCGGTTTTAGCCAAGGGTCCATGTCATTTGAGGAAGTGCCTCGTGGAAGGGATTTCCTGGCTGCAAAATAGATTTTTGCCTCATTAAATGCGTTAAACACGGCAAGGTTTTAAATCAAGGCAGAATTTATTCCCCATTTTTGGCAAGACAAGATAAAATAAGGAAATAGAGGAAACAATATCCTGCAGAAAGCGTACGAAGGTCCGGGTGGCCAAACCAAGGATGGCACAACCTCACAGTAATGTATACGTTCATAAATCCAACGGAGGCCCACAGCCTCTTATTTTGCAGCTTTAGTTCTCCGTCAGCTTGTATTGCACAAGGGCCACGGCAAAGATCATCTCTTCATTAGGCATCCCCAAGTTTTTTATTATGATGGATATTATGTCCTCATTATACACAGCACAAATGTAATAGGGGAAGGCTAGGATGCAAATAACTGCGTTATCTTATGCTAACACAAACTGATGGTAGGGGCAAACAATTTACTTCCCTGTGGCTTTTTTTTTCATCCTTTCTGCCTTATCTGCCCACATGAGGGTCAACTGCTACAAAACCAATAGCATCTCGGACCTGTTGTCCGTGGCGTTGGGGGCTTGCAGAGAAGGGGGCTGCGTGGCCCTGCTGTTGGCCCTGTCAGCATTCACCGGTCACGGACAGGCCACTCACTGTTACAGAAGCTGGGCTGGGACTTGCTGCTGTGCAAGGGTGGTGGGGGCAATGGCTGCTGCTAAAGGGGACAGTCCCCGTTTTTGGTGTGATGCCAATGTCCCCTCACCTCGGAGGCTGCGGCTGGGGCAGCCTGGCTGTGTGTCTGGCTGTGCTGGTGTAGGACAGATCGACCGTGCACCGCTCCAGCAGCCAGTCCCTGTCCCCTTCAGCAGACGCAGTTGGCGGCAGCAGAGCCAGCATTACACCCCCACAGGCCCTTTGCAACTTCCAATAGTCAGCACCACAGCAGCGGCGGATCCCGCCGATGTCTAAACCAGCTTCAGAGCGTGCCCAACCCTCGTCTCGCCTCAAAATACAGCATGTATATTTACGGCAGGAAAACATGTTCAGCTGCTGAGGGAAGCAGCTGAGCACCCATCGCGGTGGGTGCCCCTGCCCTCCCCTGGCAGAAGTGGCTCAGCCTTGTGTCTCTGCTCACTTTGCCAAGCACAGCACGCATGGGATTCGGTCACTAAAACCCGTCTCTGTGGCTTGTGGCTGTGAGCTGTATCTTCTCGACTGTCCCAGGCTTTCCCCTGTCCTCATCTGATCTGCTGACAGGTTTGTAGCACTCTTTACGGTGGAGCCTATTCTCATACCCTTGTGCTGAAAATACCCAAACGCTTGCCTTACTCATAAATATGCAATTAAGGAAGCACCTTTCAAAAGAGACCTCCAGCTTCTTCCTCAATACTGAGCTTTAAATTGTGCTCTCCTTCCTACACGGAGATCAGATGCTGCATTTTGGGGTTGAACTGCAAAAGAGGGCTCTCCAAGGGAGCATTTTCTCCCACAAAGAAGTTCAAGCATTTCATAGAACAAATGAGAAATCCATTTCCCTAAGTATTTCCCTTACTGAAAATCTATCTTTTGTTTGCCAAAAACTGCACAGAACTAGAGGATTTTATTCTAGTGAAGAGAAAGCCAGTTCCGTTGATTTTGTGCTTGCAGGCGAGCGTGAGGAGCGGCTGCATGTGTGTGTGTTTGTTTCTGCATGTACACTCGTGTATGAGAAAGAAAAACATAGGTATGATTTTATGATCTCCTACGTGTATTTGTTCGATGTGGCTTTTTCCACCTACTCTGCTATATTCGACCATTGTAGGAACTTTAATGCTCAAAGGTGCCCCAGCCTCAGAGCAGAGCACCCGTAGTTCGTAACGTGCCAGCACGGCCAGGCAGGCTCAGCCCAGCCCTGAGCTTGTCCCTCGACTGCTGACGCCCCACCACCCCGAGCCCATTGCACCCTCTGCACCGAGCCGTGGGGCTGAGATGCTCAGGTTAACCTGGGATGGCACACGGAGCTGGAGACCCAGCTGCCTGCTGGAACAGAGTCTGTTTTCGCCAGAATGTAGTCTTTCATCCCCAATGCACGGTGTTAACTTCTGGCCGTGCCTTTATTGAACTAGGACGTGCATACCTTTGCTCTTTCCTTTTTTGATACTCTCTTGACAACCCTACACCCAGAATTTAGGATCTGTATTAAATGCTGGCAAGTTGCAAATTTTCTTTTAATTAAATGTGACCATATGAGGGTTGTCAGGCTGAAAAGGGAATTCATAATAGGTCATAATTCTTAGCTTATACTTTTGAAAACAATACAAAAATTTCATATTCATAATTCAGTTTTAAATTGGCTTCAGACAGTGACCATAAATACCAAACTTCAGCCTGAAGCAGCCCGGAGTTTTCCAGCCAAGTAATAAACCACGGGAAATAAGAGCCGGTTTGGCACTACTTCATCCTGTCTCTGCGTTTATACAACAGACTGGAAGGAGATGCTTTGGGTTATGGTAACACTTCTTGAAAATTTTCTTAACTCCTCTTTATTTTTAATCCTACGTATTGAACACTGAGTACTGTATTCAACTCATTATTACTTGTGCTCAATTTTAACGTAGCTATGAATCTAAGCTATGGCAAAGCTTTGGTTTTTTGGTTTGTTGTTTTTTTTTTAATACGCTACTTTACAAACCGGAATCTTCACTTTTTGAAGAGATGTTTCTCTGCTTCCAAATGCTGTCACTATTAGCATGTATACGAGCACAAAGGCAAGCAGAACATTCAAAGCAGCTCAATTTTGAAAGTACAGACTTAGGGCTTGATGTAAAGAATATGCTGTCATTTCCTTTCATTTTGAAGTTATTTAACTCTGTTTTATCGAACCCATTCTCCTCTCAAAAAAGAGAAAAAAACCCCAATGAGTTTTGAGTGGAAACATTATGAGATGTTAATGAAGGTTTTTAGCTTCTCTGAATTTCATCTTGCTCCTTTTGGTCAAAAATGTTTACCGAATTTGATCTGAATTTGAAAAAAAAAAAGAGTTTTGATTACTTTGAAAAACTTTTTTGTTTGTTCTTTCGTTTTTTTATAATTTTTTTTGCACTTACTGTTAGGGAAAAAAAAAAAGCAAAACCAAATTATGTTCAACTCTACTCAGCAGACCCTGGATTCTGCTCGTAAGGCAGGTGAGTTATTTTAGCTCTCAGTACCTCCAGTTCACCATCTTCGGAATGGGGGAGATACGTTGATACCCTCTGTAGATAATTTCTGAGCTATTGGCGGAAATTGCTATAGAAGACCACGATAGTAGTAGTCTTGTTCTATAGCACCCACAGAAATTAATATATGCATGAATGGGCGTTTTTTTTTTCGGTTCTGGTAATTATGGCTTAATTCTCTATCTAATCTGCATACTCTAAAGGATTAATTTTGCTCTCCATCTCCTTTCTCTCCTAGCTTTGTTTAACCTCATACCTGTGGGTTTACGAGTGGTGGCGATTCAGGGGGTTCAAACAAAATTATATCTGGCAATGAACAGTGAAGGATACCTATATACATCAGTAAGTAAACATTTTAAATTTTGTTCTCACTGAAATTATGGTAAGAACTTAGTAAATGAATAACTGACTGTTCCAAGGAATCTGCTTATATATAACCTGTGGACGTGAGATTTGACAGAAATTCAGTATCGTGATCTTGGTCTGTTTTTTAGCTCATTACTGTGTTTCCATTATGAATACATACAGATGTACGGAATCAAACTGCGGTGCCTTTGGTGCCAACTAACGATCCCAAAGTGTAAAATAAAAAACAAAACCGCAAACCGAAAGGATGCTCCCTCTTGGTCGCTAGGACTGATCGGGCTAATCAGTGCGGGCTACAGAGGAAAAGGGGCAACTTTGTGAATCGCACGCATGCCTGAACAAATTTTATATCTTTATTACTGTTATTAAAAGGGATTAGAGAAAGTATTTTTTTTTGTTTGACCAGGATTTTCAAATAGAAATAGAATTAGGTGCCAAAATCTTATGGTTTCAAGTTGCTGAGTAAAGAAATGTTTTATTAGCAGTTTTGATGAAGAATGTCAGTTAATAATTTTTCAGTGGCATTTCTCAAGAGAGCAAACAGTCTTTTTATGAAAAAAAAAAAGAAAAAGGATAATTTTAAAAACAGACTATTTTTTCAATTGAAAACGTTTAGTTGAACCATGTTCAGGAGTTTTAATTATAAAGTCTTCATAGATTTTTCCCAAGGAGGAAAATAGAGGAAAATGTAATTTATTATCTGCTACAAATTAATCTCTTCTGTGAATGATTCCCGTAAGGTACCTTTAGTACTGATAACAATTTAGTAAACTTATTCAAATCTTTCATTTCTTTTGCAATCCTGACAGCTAGGACAAGGGGCAGCTTTGCATATTTTTCCTCTTGTATTTGCCAGAGCAAAAGCAAATTAGAACTGCCCATGCTTTGGGACAAAGTGAGATTTCAGTGAACGGCATCAAACTCCGCTCTTCTTCTTGCTTTGGCTGTTTGCTTAGTGCAGTTAATCCACAGATCTGTTCGCAGGGCTGTAGCCACACAGCCAGATCGTGCAAAGCCCCCTTAATCCCATGTAGTCACGGTCCTGTGATTGCACAGTGTCATTTACATTTGCACTGCAAACGTACCTTTGACTGCGCCATGCGTTTTCATTTACATTAGCATCCTCAGCTGCACTCTTTTCTGGCTGCCCACTCACTGCATCGTGCAGGCTTCTACAGGCTCAGTTCTGCCTCGGGGAGCATTATCTCGAGTCGCATCTCAAGGTGGGATAGAGAGGTTTTTACATGAAGTGAAATTCCATCATTACGCGCAAGAAATGTGCCCGGTTTGAGTAGGTCGGTTCTTTCATTGCAAGATACGTTTTGGAAGAATCAGGTATATCTTTGGAAAGGTGCAAAAATTCTTGCGAAGATGCAAGAAAATGGGACGAGGACAGATTCAGCCACAATCAGCCTACAGTGGAGCCGTAACTTCTTGTTGCGAGCCATTACCCTGAAGCCAAAGGGACCACTGAGAGAATGAAGTATCACTTCTAGTATCCCTTGACGTGAGGAGGAGTGACAGAATATAACTCTTATTTTGATTAAGTCCAGCTTTTAGTGTGGTAGGTATCCAGGCATCTTAGGCAGAACTCAGAGATTCATTTTGGTTGTAAATTTTGGAATGTGCATTGATTAGGTATAGTTGTTCTTGTCGCCTCATATATTACCATGAATAGTGTCTTTTTTGAATCCTTTAGTATTCATGAATTCAGTAGTTTATGCCATTGCAAAATTAACTGGTGACGTCCCTCTATTTTCCCCTTAGTAACAATGGTCATTTTTCTTTCTTTATTGTGCAGCTATATTTTCTTACATTTATTCTTTTATTCTTCTGGAACCTGATGGGCTCGGGAAGGCCTTAAACAGACTTGTGTTATGATGTTGTGTCCCAAATTCCTGTTTTTAAATGCGCTTCACAAAGACGGGTGTCCATTTAATGCTGATCTACTTTTCCAAAGAAAGTTTCCACACAATTTATCAATAGTCTTGGGTTTATCACCTGGTGCCTTCTGGTTTCGTTGTTTTGTCCTTTACAATAATCGCAAGAAACTATCTTGGTGGGCAAACTCCAGCTCGTATTTCAGTCGATGCACTGAGGGAATGGACAAGGGCTGCTGAGAAGCATCTGCCCCTGCTTCACCTGCTATACAAAAACATTGCCAGAATTGCAGTTCCAGCACCATGTTTCTAGCACTGCTTTTGCTGATAACGGTCCTTTCAGCAAGGGATACAGTCTGACAGTCTGATACATGGGAAATTAGCTCTATATTTTGGGCTGGATTCTTGGTTGATGTAAATGAGTCCCAAGAGAGCTCAGCTGATTTATACCAGATGAACGCTCACCTGTTCAAGAGATGCCAACAGGGAGTTCAGAGAACAGATCAGCTCAAGTAAATGACATCCATCTGCACATCCTGAGGGTTTCCAAGCCCTTACAGGGATGTGTTCCCAATGGGATTTGTCAGGAGCAGACAGATGGCAAACAAGGGATTGATCAGGTGCAAAAGCCCCACAAAACACTGTCAAATTCCTGAAGCAAGAGTATAGGGAAAAATAGAAAAGTACTTAAACTTAGATAACTATAACAGATAGTCGCCCCATTTCCAGAGAGAAATGGAGTTAGCATTGATGATGCAATGTAATAGGCAGCGAGAATATTGCGGTCTATGTCATGATCACTTGCTTTTGCTTTTATTGCAACTCTGGCACTTCAGTCATGCTTGTGTCTGTGCAGAACCATTTCCTTCAGATTGCGTTGCCAAAGGGTATAGATGCATTTGGTAAACAGTTTGAAAAACACCCTACTATCGTGCCATGCCTGTTCTTAACCCGTGCTGCTTTCTGTGCTTTGCACCCAATAGCGCCTTTTAGCCCGAAACACTTCCAAAACGCTGTGCCTGATAAAGAGGCCACTAAGTCCGCAGCGATTACCCCGCTGGTAAATAGGTAAATATGACATCTGCCTTACGGGAGGATGAATAGAGGCTCAGCTAAGTGCTTTCCCACCCTCGCACAGGAAAGCACATTACGGCTAACACACCAGGTGTCCAGTTTCCATGCGTCTTGCACTAAATTGCAATATTAAATCACCGTTCTTTTTCCTTTTAGTGACTGTGGTGAATTCTTGTGTTTTGTTCCTTGTGGTGTATTTTTTAGGTTTGGGCTGTGCAGCAACAGAATTGACTTAGTTGATTTTGAGTGTCCCGCATATGTAGAAAATACGTCCTAGCCACAAGCCATTACAGCTGTTGACAGGTGAAGAATATCTGCAGATCCGGTTTGCTAATTTGTTGAGCTCTGGCTTTGGCCTTGCCTCTTCCTCCCTAGCGGTCTGCCAGGATGGAGACTCAGGTATCTGACCTCAAAGGTAGCCTGTAGTCTCGTTTGCTTCTGATCCAGTGACTGTACTCAAGAACGAGGAGAATTTACTCCATGAGGGGATCAGTGATGTATAATAAATCTGCAGAGAACAGATACCTGTAGTTGGCTGCCAGAGTATATAGATAGTTTGCGGCGTCTGTCAGTTAGAGCAAAAGTAAGATCTTTAATGTAATGATAAAAGCTCCGCAGGGACAAGGCAGCAGCTTAGCTGAGCAAAAATAAATAATAAAAAAAAAAATTATGTTAAAATAAATACATGATTATCTACATTTGTTGTAGATGTGCATTAAAAAGTCCTGGATGGCAGGGAAAGGAAGTGACCTTGGTCTAGAAGAACACCGCATTTGAAATGTTTTTTATTTGTAGCCAGTTTGCTGCCAAAGTCAAAGGGAGTTGTGTGACTACAACTCCCGAGCTGAAACTACCCTCAGTTTTATTTGGAGGGACCTTGTCAAAAGCTGTTCGAAGCCGTAGGTCTTCCTGCTGTTTGATGCTTGAGCATCCATTTAAAATGAAAACACAGGGTTTGATTCATCCCTTCTTACACCAGTGTCATGCTGCTGCAAGTTTACTTAAACAGTGTTATGGCACTGCTGTCTTACGGAACCACGTAATGAATCGTACCCTTTCGTATTTTATGATGACTTTTATTTTATCTTATTTTTCTTTCTGTGAACTACCGCATCTTTCAGCTAACCACTATATATGCTACACTTGCATTTTTCAGGTTTCATACCCTATTAATTCCTTGCGTTCTTTTGTTGTCTTGAACAAAAGAGTGAAAAATATTTTTAGGATCTGTTTGTCAGATATGTAGTCCTAGTCCTTTCTAGGAATGGCTGTGCTGCCATTCAGCGTGACCTGGACAGGCTGGAGAGTTGGGCGGAGAGGAACCTGATGAAGTTCAACAAGGGCAAGTGTAGGGTCTTGCACCTGGGGAGGAACAACCCCATGTGCCAGTACAGGCTGGGGGTTGACTTGCTGGAGAGCAGCTCTGCGGAGAAGGACCTGGGAGTGCTGGTGGACAACAGGCTCACCATGAGCCAGCAGTGTGCCCTTGCAGCCAGGAAGGCCAATGGCATCCTGGGGTGCNTACCCTATTAATTCCTTGCGTTCTTTTTTTGTCTTGAACAAAAGAGTGAAAAATATTTTTAGGATCTGTTTGTCAGATATGTAGTCCTAGTCCTTTCTCATTAAAGTGGTTGTAACGTGACGGAGGAGGCTCGTGGCGATACGGAGCAGCAGCTGAGTGAAGTTCGCTGAAGGGGAGGCGCTAATGTAGGTGAAGAGGATTGGGCGTGTGCTGTTTGAATTCTGCATAGGCTGAAACATAAACCAAAGTACAGCAAATTTTAAAAAACAGCCTGAGAACCTCTAGCCATGTATTTTCTGTGAACTGTCATGTCAGAGTTTTTAAAATCATTTAGTGATTGTCAGTGAAATGCGTATTTCTCCTACAGCACGTTTCAGCCCATGTAATTGTGTGCTTTTTTAGCCTGGATGCATTGTTAGAAACAGTAAAATCAAATATGTGCTGCTCATTGCATCCTTCTGGCCAGTCTCAGGAGCCGTGCGACTCAGCTTGTAAAGAGTGTTTGGTTTCCATCTTGTCTTGTTTGGGATTCCTGTGATTTGCCAAAGCTTTTGATTTAAGTGTCATATGCGAGTAAGCTTCACAGCTTCTCCCAGGTTGGATAGAGCCCTTGTCCAAGAGTCGTCCTTTGCCCTGACCACATGTCATAGGGCCCAATCTGTCCCTCTCTGCTGCAGCCCTTCAACACATTTATTGGAAATTCAGGGCATTCAACCTCTTGTAGGATGGCTATTAGATAGTATGCTACATGGTGGAGTTGTTCATGCTTGCTTTGTTGGCTGTTCTAGGATGTCCAATACGTTTGAGTTAACAGACCTTCTGCATGTGGCTTAATTTTGCCGTTTCTTGTCTGATGCACTCGGTGCAGAGTTAGCATAGGTTTAAGGAGCGCTTTGATATAATACCCCATGCAGAGTTTTAGATATAGTTTACCCTATGAGAGCATTCAGCTAACATTGTCATCTGTATGTAAAATAGATTGTCATATATGTTTGGTACTTGCACAGAAAGTAAATATTGTATGAAGTGTGCACGTTGGTTATAGCCAAGAGAAGTGAAATGTGATTGAATTCTCAGAGTGATTCAAAAATTGGTTTTGGTGAGTTGAAGAGAAGAGAAGTTTGTGCATATTTTAATACTGAGCAGTGCAGTGGAGACCTGCTGTAGCTAATGCGAATGGCTGGGGCATTTATAATGAATTACTGGCAAAGAGCATTTTTCCACCTCAGGGAAATAGCACGAACCAAGAGATAGAGGAAATAATCAAAAGCTTCATCTAGTTAAATTTGCATGTCGGTATAAATCATCTTTTACCATGAATGCTCAAGTGCAGACTATACCTTAATATAGTTCATTTGCTTCAGCGATAGGGTCTTAGATACAGCTGCAGCACATTTCTCTTCTCATTGCAACACCTTGCTCCGTGCTGGATAAACGTGCAACGTGCTCACAGCGAGGAGGGCTGCTCTGGCCCTCCCTTGACCCAGCGTCGTGCTGACAGTCCTGACAGCCCTACAGCAAAGGTGGGAGAGGGGGCAGGCGAGGTGTGGGATCAGTGCTGGGGCAGGAGCCTGCTCTAAGCAGGTTCTCACGCATTGTAGGACCAGCCCGAACCGATAAATGTTTTCTGACACATTCAACCATGGGCACTGCTCTGAGTTATGCTGGCAGCTAAGCTCAGCAGATGCAAACAATTGCAGTTTGGTTCAGCCTTACAGCAGTGTTGCAGCACAGAGGTGGACACTGGCTGGTGCCTGGCACGGGAGAAGCCTGGTGGGTCTCCACGCAGCGTCACAGGCTCCTGAGAATCCTGCCTGGACGGGCACTCCCTGGCGCCGGCTGTCCTCACAGGCTCAGCCCATTACCAGGGATTCTGAACGTCAGTTTGAGGCGTTAGTTGTGATCTGGACTGTACCTAGTAGTGTAGCTGTAGAGCCTGCTGCTCACGGACTTGTGTGCCATTTGCTGAAGGGACCAGCAGCCTGTCACTGAGCTTGCTGTGGCTGGCTGCCCCGCTCTGTGATGTGGGACGCTCCTGGGGGTTGAGTCCTTGGGGAAGCAGAGTGTTTTCCTGCAGCAGGTCTTCCTTAATGAGATATGTGCTGGTCTTTCTTAATGCTACGTGCTGTTTCTGAGTGGCAGGCTGGAGAGATGGGTGCTGTTTCGTTCAGGTACTTGTCCCTGCTGGGATCAGTGTGATTTCAGATTTCGGAAGACAGACTGCCTGCTCCAGCAGAGAAGGGGAGAGGGCATCACCCTCACACGGGAGAATTATTACGAGACTCAGCAAGCTGAAAGTCTTGGAGCTATTATGCTGCATTTCTCTACAAGTCATCCTCCAGACATCTGAAATCCACAGAGGTGCCACTGTGCATCCATCCATCACTGCGGGTGGTGGGAGCTGAGGATACTCAGCACCTTCTAAGATGAGGCTTCACAAGAGCAGCCCAAGCATGAAAAAGTTAAGCTTCAGGTTTGTGCACTGCACAAATCGTGACGCACTTGCGGTTAGACACCTGTGCAATGGTTTCCTAACAGAGTGGCCGCTAAAAATCAGCAGTGAAATTGCTGTTTGTGCAAGAACAGTTTCAATGTCCTATGAGATAAATAATACACACATGAAGTAGATAAAAGAGTGAAAGTGTGTCCACTTTCCTTATTAGTCATTTGCTAATCAATGCCAAAGTCCTTGGGTGAAAAGGTAGAAAGTCTGTAAAAGCTCAGACTTCCGATGTTGCTCAGAACAGAAGTTTGGGACTCAGCAAGCTCAGAAATGTGGCTGAGGTGACAATGTAGCTCATAAGGCCCAATGTTTCAGTCCATTGCGCTGCTCACTGGGGTCACAGTGACACAAATCCAGCATGATGCCAAAAAAATGGCCTTGGCAGAATTTGGAGCTGGACCTGAGTTTGATAGTTTGGCACCTGGATCACACACCGCTTGCTTCCAGCTTCGTGTTTTGGCCCCACGCCAGCAAATAAGGAATGCTGGGTTCCAGGACTTCAGGCTACTCACAACTCTTCACCGTCACGTTGCAAAGCATGTTTGGCAAGCGAGAGTTGTAAGCAGATAAGGACTTGAGCAGACGGCGTGAGTTGCAAAGTGCGAGAATAAGAGCATTGCCAGGTTCTCGGCGCGTTCAGTTGGGATTGTGTATTCAGATCACCGAATGACAGATTACGTTGCTATGATTCAGTGGAGCCAATGAGAAATGTGCCGCTTTTCTCTCCTAAATTTGGTGTGGGTGCTACACGCTGTGACCGGTGGTGTAGGTGCCTGTAGGGTGATGCGCGTGCCGGCTCCCTGTAGGGCTGGCTCTTTTGCAGTTTGCTGGGAAAATATGTATATTAGTATTTATGTGGATTTTTGAGTTGTTTCATTTTTTTCATGAGATGTATGAATTACCTTCGAGATCTGAAGTAAGATAACTTTCTAAACTTAACCTGTTTTTTTAGAATGTGGCTTAACTGAAAGAAAATACCATTACGAAACCTCGGCTTCTTTCCCACACTTGCCTTTCCTTCTAGAAAGCTGTCTGCCTTCCCTTCTTCTGCCCGGAAGGGCTTCCCCTCCTTCTCGTGCTGCAGGTTGAGCTAATGAGCAGCTCTTGTAACAGTGACTCAGCAGCGCTTCTGCCTCGTTACACTCGCTCTGTAACCTGCCGACGAAATGGCTTACCCTGACAGCGCTCGCAGCCTGCTGCCAGCGGTAAATGCCAATGTGAAGATGAACATCTAGAGAAGGATGCAGGAGCAATCAAAGATGGTCTCCAAGGACTCCCCGAACCAACCGGAGTTGGTTGGTACTGGAAAACAAACTCAGAACTTGAGTAGAAACTAACCCCAGATGACACTGCAACACAAGGATTCGTCACGTTTATTAAACCTGCAGAAAGTCTGTTTTCCACTCAGCACACTGTTCGGCTGGGGAGCTCATTGCAATGGGATGCTGAGGATGCCATCATTTTTGTGGGTTCAAGTGTCATTTAGGCAAGTTCTTGAAAGAAAATTGCTGCAAAACACAATTATGTTGTGTTTGGCTTAGAAATGTCTTGAATCACAGCTCAGCAGAGGCTGGGGAAGTGCGCTGGGAAAATAGTGGGATAAAATTCCTTTTTATTTAATACTCTCCCGTGGGCACGTGCAGTTAGCAAACGACAAGCCAGTGGCTTGAGAAAGATGTGCCCTCACTGGCCAGTCCTGTTGCTGGGTCCTGTTGATGTTTTCTTTATGGGTTAGTTTCTAGGAGGCCATTTGTTCTGTGATGAGAAATACCCAAAAGTGTTGGTAACCCTGGTTAAAGATATGCAGGAAAAAAGCATTTGTGGTGAGAGTATGGGACTGGGGTGCAAATGGGCTGCAGAAAAAGCTGAATGAGGAGATGGAGGTGTGCCTGTTCCTGCACATGCATGTTCCTATGCCCGTTCTTGTGTGTGCGTGTTGCTGCGGGGCAGGACCCGGAGCTTTGGCTGTTGCAGCAGTGCCAAGACAAACAAAATTTGGCAGCTCCTGTGCTACAAGTAAGTAAAGGGCAGTTCAGCTCCCCGAAATGACTGTACATCAATCCAGGCTGGCATCTTCAACAGCTCTGCCATGTCGAGGTATTTGAAGTGGCTTTATTAAACACATTTTTGTGTCTTTTAATCTTCGTGTAGCCCTGCAGTTGTGACAGCGCTAAGAGGAAGTGAATTCAGTTCTGTTCCTACTTGGCAGCCTCATGAGAAATGTTTACTGCTTTCTGGCTGTTTACATCCTTGCAAACCCACTGAAAGCGTCCTTTTCCTGGCACAACTTTTATTGCAAGTGATGAGGTGCAAAAACTTGAGAATCCAGCTTGACTGTAAAAGTGCAAATTGCAGTTGTAGCATTGTCGGTCGAAAGGCATCTTTTGAAAAGTCTATTAGGCAAAACCAATGGGGAGTCAGTGGCGAGAAAAAGGAGATGTAATCCCCAAGATTTTGAGTTTTATGGTTGCTTTTGGGAACTGCAGCACAACTGGAGGGGTTTTCCAAAGGAAACTCTGTTACTTCGGTTGCAGAGAGCCTGAATGCCAGCTTCTTGGCGTGACTTCTCAGTACTGAAACCAGAGACACCTGTCTGAGTCCCAGAAAGCAGGATAAACACGCTATGTGATAACAGAACCTAGGCAGGGACAAAGGAAACAGAGAAGTCGTCATATTTAGATTATGTCATTGAAGCCTTGGTTTCAGAAACTAACTTTTCCATGGATAAGCTAATTCTTGGAGGCAGGCGTGCCGAATTCCTGGATGGAAAAGCTAAAAAGCATCTGGGAAAGAAAACAAGTCTGTTGAATAAAAACTGGATCTAGAAACTTGCATTTCCGTACTTGGAACGGCTTCCATTAGGCAATCTAGGAGTAACAAAGAAATCCAAAATTTAGAATGGATTAGGGAGTCTTTGGATATAAGAACAACATAATAGCTTTTAGCAGCAAATTGGATGGTTTAAATAATTGAACAGATAAGACCTTTAATATTTTACATTCTGTGGATGCTACAGGTGCTATCACATTGTTTTTAATTTTTGTTATTTTACCCAAACAGCATTGACTATTGAGTGATATGGTTGTTCTAAAATTAAATCCACTGGGGAGCTAAGCAAAACAGGCGTGATAATTGGTGAAGTACAGTTCTGTTTATTTAAAGCCTCAGGAGGCATCTAAAAATCAGAGAGCTAGTTTCAGAAGCACAGCTCAAGAGGCTGTCTGCGTTATAAAGCAGTCATCCCCTTTCCTTACTTTGATGACTTTGAATGCACATTAATGAAGGAGTCGATTTAGACGCCCCATCCTCATTCCCAGAGCATTTTCAGATGTTAAAAACTCCTGTTACAAGATAGCAGTGTTCCTCTTGAACCTGACTGTTGGTGGGACCTTGCATTTGAGCTGACTGGGAATAGGCAAACCTCAGAGGACTTGTGAGGGCGTGTTTCCTTGAATGACAACTCCAGAACCTAATGTTTTAACAAAACGGGTCTAGCAAACCGAAAAGCGCGGGCTGTTCCTCACCCTGCCAGTACTCACGGCCTCCAGCTAAACCGGAAGACCTACCGTATATTTAAAATGAGGGTATCTCATGGAGGTGGTGCACAAACTAGAAGCAGAGTTTCATAAATATGAAGGTTTCAGTTCAGGTTTGAGGCAAAAGTTCACATCATTTCTCATTCCATTCTCGTTATTTCACACCAGTATGCTCAGGTCTAGAGGAGCATCTGCTGCCAGCTGAGCCGTATTGACACTGACAGAAGGCACAATAAGCTCAGAGTAAATAAGTGAATGATCTGAAACAGAACAAAAAGCCAAAGAAATTCTAGTAAGTAGAATAGACACAGTTCGAAGTGCAGATCTGTTCCCTTCACCTGATGAACTAAGAGTTTAATGGGCTTGATATTGCAAATCCTTTCTCGTGTAAACAATCCTTATTCAAGCAAGGAGTTTCTTTGCCTGCCTGCCAGAGGAAGAATTAATTTATCTGAGTAAGGTTTTCGGGATCTGGACATGACAGCCATTGATTTGCAATATGAAATTTCTGTGTGATTAAAAAATGAACAGAGCATTTAGGAGGCCAGTGAAGTTTAATGACTAAAGTCCTGAGGCCTGGAATGGTCATCAGGAACAGGGAGCGCAGCAGACCTTAGTTCTGAATGCCCAGAGGGTTTGTTTGGTGTCGTGGGGGAGACTTGAGCCCTTGGCCGGGAGCCTTCTCTGGGAGCATTCAGTAATGCTCAGGGCTTCATTTTGAGCCATGCAGTAGCTGGACTAATGCTTTCCTATGAAATAGTTCAGCAAGTGCACAACCAGGTGTCGTGTTGTTCAGAAATAACGCCTCTCTTCAAATGCCTTACGTTTTTGGACATTTGCTTTTAGGACTTAAAATTTTCAGGCAGACCCGCATGAAAATTGGTAGTCCTCCAGGTGCGGGGGAACATTAGCAGCAGGCTCTTTCTGCAGTGCTGTCATGGCACCAGGAGCGTTGCGGTAAGGTTTGCCAGTTAGTACAGCATCCTTTCTTCTGACACCTTTCTGTGAAAGACAGTGCATGCCTGGTGTCACGGATAAGCAAGGATGGCTGAGTTTGTGTTACCACCATTGGGCGTCATGAAACTGGAGCCAGCTTCACTCACCTATTTTTGAAAATCTTGACTTTAATTTATGCTTCAGCTGTATCTGTGTGAAACAATAATTATTTAATGTGTATTCTAGACAGAGAGGCTGGGAGCTTGCTCCATGGGCAGTAGAGTTCCGCACAGACTTCCTTAGGCTTTTTCTTGGGGAAATTATTGCAGCGGTGATAGAAAAGACCTGAAAGAGCTTTATGCAAATAGTTGATTGCTAGCACATTAGTTAATTGTTTCCCAAATTTGCATTTCTAATCAGTGAGATGCCAAAACCCACCTGTACTCTCTAAGTGTTGCACTAACAGTTTATATTTTCTTTAATTATGCTGGTAGGAACAATACCAGAATGGCAAGCATTTATTATAAACAACTTGTCGCTCTTACAACTAAACCATAAGTAATATTTTTCTTCACAAAATTGTGCCCACCAGCAGTGGCAGGGACAGAGTATTCCATACTTGTCAGCCAATAGCCACTCCACTGATTAAGTATCTTCCTGAACAGCATTGATTTGATAGCACTGAAAGCACGTGTTTATGCACCATCTCTATCACAGAGCCCAGGCAGTGCTGTGTTTAGAGGCCATACAGTAATCTCCCCATGGTGAATCCCTGAAGATCTTGAAATTCTCAGCTGAGAAGGAGGCAGTCTTCATCTGCAAGTGGCTTGGGTGTATCTGTACTAAGGAAACCAACCTCCTTTTGTGCTGTTCACTGAGAAGATGAGTACGGTCACCCTGGCTTGGCTGTAAATCATCTGATGCTGTAAATCATTCATTTGCTACCCTCTGCACTTGCAGCCCTTCATTTTATCATGGCAGGAGTAACAGCAAAAGAAAAGTGGGGGTTTTCCCTCTCATTTAGTAGCAGGATTTCTGTTGTTGAGCTGTTTTTTTTCCCCTCTGGCTCTGACATTCTTCTAAACAGCAGTTGCTTCTCTTATGAAACAATTGGAGTTAATGTGGGTAATTGTAATAGCTACGGCCTTTACTTTTTGATACAGCAATTATCCGATCTGTACTTTTCTACTGAGTCAAACAATGTTGGTAAAATTAAGTTGTCATTAGACTGATCTCTCTCGAGACGGCTGCAGTAAGGCCAAATCCAGACATCTCTTCCTCAAAACAGATGTTGGGTGACCTACAATTGAAAGTTTCCCATGTCTTGCACCCACTCAGGTCGTACCTTCCACACACCCACGTCACTGTGTCAGCTGCAGCAAGGTCACGCACATTATGAAGAGAAATGTTTGGTCCTTTGACTACTGTTTTGGCATTTTAAAAGCTCTGTTGATAGAGCGTCTTGTGAGGTTTTACAGCTCATGTAGTTCTTAAACCAAAATCAAAGCACTGCAAGCTGGAGGTAGAAGTTTCCGTTTCTGTAGGACAGCAATAAATACAGGGGATATTTAAGTAGCCCGAATTGCTCTTGTAAGCAGAGAGTTTTGTGAGTTTATGTAAATTACTTTAAAAATGGATAAATAGATTTTCCTTCAACCTTCCTGAAAAGTGGGTTCACAAAACTACAGAAAATTTCATTTCTCTCTGATCTTCAAGGTCCTGAAAGCCTGATAAAAAATTATTTGCTTGGAAAAAGTCTTCTGAAATAATATTTTTGCATCACTACCAATGTGATACTACAACCGTTTGGCTTCTTAATTTAATGATAAGGAACATATCTGTTATACAGAAGATACGGATATAAATCCATATATAAAGAATAAATAGAGATGGACAACAACCAAACCTTTAAGCAGGTTGTGGAGCTCTGTGTAGTGATATACTGGAACCTGGAATAAAACTTCAGCTGGGATTTGGAGCTAGGGGCAAGGAAGCTTCCAACAAACAAACACTAGAAATAGAAATGTGCCAGAGCTCGGGGCTTTTCTCCTAGTCCCGCTGTCTCCAAATGTAAAACTTTTGGCTCAGACTCAACCTGAGTTTAAGACAGCTTATTTCTTTTTCTTTCTTTTCCTGTTTCAAATAGAAATGACCACAAAGCTGACTCTCTGTTTTAACTTCATAGCGTGAATTTAATTTCAGTTCATGACTTATTTGTTCTTACTGGCTCATTCAACCCAATCCAACCAACACTTTCGGCCGGTGCAGAGATATTAGTCTGTTGCTCACATTGGTGTACAAGATTTAGGAGGAAGCAATCGTGACCCGAAGGCTAATTGCAACACCTCTGAAAGGCTGGGTGTGAATGATGCTTTGCTATGGCTAGTTAGAAGTGGAGCATTCTGCTTGAAAAGTTTTATGCTTGCAGGCCAGCAGTCACCTGGTAATACCCATACCTCCTTGAAAGCTTCTTCCAGCCCATCACATATGAGAAGTTACTGTGCCTGTTCAGTAGATATCCTTATAAGAAATCTGGTCTTACGATCAGGCTGTATTTGTTGATTAGGATGTTAAGAGTAGAGAGTTGTATTTCTGCTTAGAAAACCCAAGTTTTTTATGATTTACAGTCATAGGGATCATTCATGCCCATATCCATCAAACTCATTCCAAGGCCATGACCTTGCCTGCCACGTCCCACCAATGGATTGTTTTTATGATCAAGTAATAAATGATGTGGGGTTGCAGTTGCGATAGTGATGCTTAGGCACTCAGCAGTCACTGTAGCCCTTTCCTAAAACCAGCAGCTCCGGGAAGGCCCCCTAAACAGAGCAGTGTCCTTGGTCACTGCTTCAGAGCACACTGCTGATGCAGGAAGTGTTGCAGCGGGATGTGCAAATAGCGCACTGGAACCATCAAAGGGAGCATGTGGAATGGCACATTTCAAACAGCCCTGGTATCCACCTCTCCACACATTTATTTTGCACACCTTGCTTTCTCTCCTAACAAGTCACGTCAGCATTTATCACTATTCATGTCACTCTGTCACAAAGTGTTTTATCAGTACATGGTATTGTGTGACACTGTATATTACAGCAAGCACAACACAAAGAGCACTATACCAAGCGGTGGTTCAGCTCGAAACATTTCGTTTCATTTCTCAGTGTGATTGATACCCACCATCCATTTGGATGTCGCATACCTGCTCTCAAGTTTGAGCGAACTGCCCCTTGTGAAGTGTTTGGCCGCTCTCAGAGAGTCTCCCCCTTGGCCTCTGGTCTCGAGTGGCACGCTGCATGGGATGCTGCATCGACTGGCACCGGGGAGGCTGCAGCTACACGGTATCAGTGAAGCCAGGCAGCTCCAACTCATGCCTGTTCCTAGAGAAGCATTGCCGCAGAGGAAGGTGAGGTGGGGTATAACCAAAATGTGTGGCACGTGTAGCGGTGAAAGGTTCACGCTGAGTCCTGGTGGCCTGACCTTTTCTCACAAAGGCTCCCGACGAAGGAACCTTCAGCATCTTTGGCCTTTCCTCCAAACTGATGAAAGAGCTGTATAATGGTTTACATTATGCATAATGTGCAAACAGCTCAGAAATCGGCTTGCATCAAAATCTGACATCTCAACAGCTCAGGCATTATTGAAAAAGGAGGTGAGGAATGTTCTGAGATTAAATTGGGAGCTAAAGTCTGCAGCTAGGCAATGTTCTCTGTGCTGAGCAAGCCCCAAATGTCCGTGGGCCAACTCTTGTTGTCATGCTCTTAAGTCCACGTAGGTCTTGTAGGAGAGCGAGAGAAACTGGTTAAAAATAGCTGAACTCTTCCTGTTTGGTTTGGTTGCATGCTGGGGAAAGGATAAGAACAGTAGTAATACTTTCATGTCTCCTGCTTTTTAAATCTCTGAACATGAATCACTGAGAGCGCAGTAAGCAGAAGGATGAAATGCTAGTGCTTGGCCAAGCTATGGCCCGTCAGTGTCAAAACCATTGCTAACTCCACTGAGGTCAGGTTTTCACGCTGATAGTTTCATTTGCAGGGCTGTGTTTGTAAGCTTTTGGAAGGAGATGAGGCATGCCCTTCTCCACCAGCTCCTTTCCTCTACCCCTTGATCTCCTTTTCCTTTTATGAGTCTCTGAGCATGTCACACAGGGTAGGGAAGCAACCACTCAAAAATCCTACTACTCTTCAAGCGGACATTTTCCTGAGTGATACTATGATCCTTTTGTCCTTTGCAGGCTCCTGGTATCCCACTTAGCAAACACCTTGACATGCAAACATGTAGACAGTTCAAAGACACTCATCTAAGCCTGGAAAAAAAGAACATGCCACTTCAGGGCCCAGTAATCGATGCACAGTAGAGCTCTTATCACTGTGGGGTGGAGCAAGAAACCTTTCCCAAGATCTTGGCTGTTCTGTAGTGGTTTTTCTCCCCTGCATGTGTGCATTACAGTGGATGAAAGCAAATTAAGATCTGAGGCCAGCCCTCTGCCTGCATCTGTGTAGTCAAGAAGTCACAGTCAAGAAGACTGGTTGTGATCAGGCGCGAAGGGATGAGGGAGGACTGGACACTTACATCCAGTGCTCCACACTGTCAGTGCCAAGAGGATGGGTATTAGTGGAATACCTACAGGAATTTTTGTGCCCTATTAAAATTGTGCTTGCTTGGTTTGGATAGTAAAGCTTCTCTACTACTTCAACTGACTCTCCTCTGAATTCTGTATAATAATTCCAGGAAGGTTTCACTGACAGCAAGCACTAGATATTTACATTTTGAAATCATTGCTTTTATTTTATCAGTGGGGTTGGGGATAGGACCTCAAGGACATCTGGTGGGATGCAAATTTAGATCCACCTGTTTACGTACTTTTCTCCTCTTAAACAAGGCAATTTGTCTATGAAGTGCCTCATAAGAAAAATGTTTGAGATACTAACTGGAGAGTACATCATTTCAGTTGCAATGAATCCTGTTACAAACAGATAATGTATTATGATTTCTTTTTACTGCAGTACAACAGTGAAGTGTATTTTGTAGGGCCTTGGAGACTGCGTGTATTTAATAACCAGTACAGAAGGAAATTGTAGATGATTTATAAACCATGGTGACTCAAAAGTTGTGGTTTTATTTAAGCACAGATAACAGCCAGTTAAAAACCTTTCACAGCCTCTTTTCATCTTTTATTTTTCACCTTTTATTTCCTATTTATTTTTCTCTAAAAGTTAATATAACTACTGCAACATAACATCAGACTGTTGGAAAGCAAATAAGATGTTTGGGATAAGTTTATTTAAATTTATTTATTTTCAAAATTGATCAGAGAGAAGTACATCAGAACAATGTTGCCTAGTTTCCTTAAGCGTACATACGGTGTTATGTGCCTGCTTGGTCATCTGATTGTACATCTGACTCTAGTCCTAATAACAAAATTCATTAACTAGTTCTGACAAAATATAGCAGACTGAGTGCAGTTTTCAGACATACTACGTTCCTGCAACTTTCATGAAATAAGGCAGCTGGGTAAGGAGGAGAAGCTGACCTGCTCATGGCCATAAAGAAAGAAATGCGGCAGCATAGCTCAACTCTTACTAAACGCAGGGGAAGCCACTGGGGAAGCAGGAATGCCCTCAGGTTGGGAGCCATCAACACTTACGCTTTACTAGACACTACAGAATCCAACTGCTTAAGCCCACCCCTAGGAAACGAGGCTCCGTTCAAGTGACTGCTTGTGAAACTGCCAGTTTTTCAGGCCCAGCCCTGTAGCTGTTAGGGCTATTGGTTCTCTCCGGTGTATCGGATGCCACTGAGGATATAACCAAGAGCAGTGTTTGTAGTGCAGCCACGGTGTTGCAGTTTCTCGTGGGAAGAAGGGTCAGAGTCAGAGAGGTCTCGTTGAAATGCTGAGTTTGTTCAGAGGCCAGGAGTGCGGTAAATCAGTGCTCTTGGCTGTGTTACCTACTGTACAGCAGTATTTAATAAGCAATCTGCATCCAGTGAGCTGATAAATTTGGAAGTGGTTCACTCCTTTGGCTGTGTGGCGTGGCAGAGCTCTACTTATCTGTATTGTTGCTTGTCGTGGGTAAGGGTGGCAAAAAATCAGGGTCAGGGCAATGTCTGTAATCAGAGACTGTAGGAACACGTTAGTAAAATTCACCATTACTGCAAAGGCTAAATGCCAGTCATAAGCAAAGATTTGTTGTAAGACAGATGAGGATTTTAATCGTAAAAGCATTCCTGAGTCAATTTGTGTGCTTTATCTTCCTCGCTGTGGCCCTGGTCCTACAGGCAGAGAGCTGATAGGACAGCACCAAACTCCATCGTTTCTGTTTCTAGGATTAGAAACTGGGAAAGCATGTATCCGTGTGTGTGCGTGTGTGTATTTTAAATGCTTAGCTTTTCCTTTAAACCCAGCAGATCAATCAACGTACCATAGTTCTTTGTAAAAGGAAAGACGTTCTCATTAATTTTCATCCCCTACATGTAGCTTATTGCATTATACTGAAAAATCTCATCTGAGAAATCCTTTCATAATGCAATATGTTGCAGAATAAAAAAAGGAACCATTTACCCCATGTATATTTTGTCTTTCAGGGATTTGGACGATACCATTACTCTGTTGGTTGTAGCAAGCCTTTCTTTGCTAACCCAGGTGCATGAATGTAATTCATCAAGGCACGCAAACATCATCTGTTTAGCGCTGGCTTTGGGTGCTGGGGGGGCACGTGTCTGCTCTAAAAATCCTCCAAGTGAAATTTTCGAACTTCCTCTGTCCTCTCCAGCATCCTTGCTGGTATGCTCAACGCTTGCCTCATTTGGAAAATGCCTGCAAGTTTTGACACTCATCAGAGTGTCTGGAGGTTAAGTAGATGCAACTATCAAAGTAGTAGGTTCCATTTAAGTGTTGGGGGTGTCTGTTAAAGACGTATTTCACCTTCAGTCCTTGATGCTTTACCTCTGCCCCGCTGCTCTTTTCCATTTAAATCCAAGCACCTAAATGTTTTAGCAGCTCAGAGTATCACAGAGTATCATGGAAACGTGCTGGTGGTGCCCGGCATCTGAGCTGTGCTGGGGGCATTAGCAAATGTCCTGCTGAGCTGGCATCTCCCTGAGCCGGTGACGTGTCCAGGCTACCACCAGGCAGCGGAGTTCATGCTGGAATGCAGTCTGGGGGTGACCAAGGTGCAGAATTCAGAAGATTTCCCATCAGGTGGGGTAAGTTCTCATCCCTCTTGGCTAGCATGAGCTAGGACAAGGAATTTGCTTGAAGAGCGGCAATGCATATTCCCAAAAATTTTGCATTATGAAAGGCTGGTGCAGGCATTCAGTGTCCAAGACACCTGTGCGTGTCCTCGTTTGTGTAGCACAGGACTCCTGCTACGTGCATGAGTTCAGTAGATCAGTAAACACGGCTCTCCCCGTTGTCACTGGGCAACTGTTCGGGTGCCCTTTCCCACCCCAGGGAGCTGCCGGACCGCGAGGCAGAGCCCAGGCAGCCTCCTTTACTGTGAACACCTGGACACCCCAGAACCCCCAGTCTTACCCTCAGGTGCTTTTCAAGTCGGTGCTTTTCTGGGTTGGGCATCAGTAATTCTCTGCACAGCTTTTATCTGGCTAAGGGACTGAAAAATCCATCTGCTGTTCGTTACTGTCATTGACCAGTCAGCGACACAAACGTGTCTGTCTGCTGACGGTGGCCTTCCCTGAGATGATAGATGACAATCTAATTCAAGGTAGGGCAGAGTTTAATAACAGAAATCATTATTGATGAAAAAGAAGAGATCAGCTGAGAGAGAATTCTAACCTGCACAGCCTCGTCTTATCTTTTAGTTTCTCTTTCCTTGGTATTTTCTGCTCTAAGAGTAAAAACTTTAATATAAGCCCTACATTTTTGCATGCATGCATATTCAGGGTTGTAAATGAAAGGAGACTGACAGTTTTGCATTTAGTAACTTCACACCCACACATCTCTTTTCTTTCTGATGCTGACACTTCAGCCTTTGAAACAGCTCCCAAGAGCAGTTCTCAGATGCAGACAAGGGAGATCTAAAGAGGGAACCTGGATCTGCTACTGTTTGCACATGGCACCTGCAAAGGGCTTTGAAGCAGGGCACTTGCCTAGATGAGTAGCTCAGAAATGTTTCTCATTACCTTGGGAGAAAGCCTAAAGCCAGTTTAAAGAGAAGACTAAGTGTGTGAAGTTGTCTAAGGGCTTGTTAAGACCGGGGAGAGAAGCTAAATCCTGTACTCGTGACTTTAAAGGTGAGCTGGGCTCTCCTCACGCCCACAGGACAGGACACTGGCTTCCGTGGGACTCCAGGCAGGTTTTCAGATCACAGGGACTCCTGCTGGCTTTTGCCTACCAGTTTCCTTGGGCATGACGTGGATTTGTGGGTACACGCTGCCCTGCATCACCCTGCGTCCTTAGCAACAGGGCAGAAAGCTGGTGTGGCTGATGCCGTGCCCAAACCCCGTCTCTGGTGTGGTCCTCAACTTGCAACGGGGAGCAAAGGGTGAGTTGTCACCTCCCAAGCCCAGNCTTTTGCCTACCAGTTTCCTTGGGCGTGACGTGGATTTGTGGGTACACGCTGCCCTGCATCACCCTGCGTCCTTAGCAACAGGGCAGAAAGCTGGTGTGGCTGATGCCGTGCCCAAACCCCGTCTCTGGTGTGGTCCTCAACTTGCAACGGGGAGCAAAGGGTGAGTTGTCACCTCCCAAGCCCAGGCTGTTCCTTCTGCCAGGTTGGTACCAGAGACTGCGCTTGATTTTCCCTAACTTCAGTGGCTCCTTCCTCCCTTATTGCATCTTTTTTTTATAAACAGCTTGCTAATTTTTACTAAAACTGACTTCTCGTTTCCTTTCTTCCTGTCACTTCCCCTCTTTTCACATCCACTTTTCTCAATATTTTACTTATTACATTTCTCCATTTTTCCCCCCCCCCAGAATTTATTACGTCCCTCTCTTTGCCAGCAGAGAGGGCAGATTTCCTTCCCATCGCCCCCTCCCTCCTGTTCCCAGAACTGTTGCAGGCCTGGTTCAAAGCTTGTTGGAGCCAATTGCAAGTGTTTGACTACAAAAATAACAAAATACATTTCACTTTTTGGAACAAAAGGAGTGGTTTGAAAACCTGTTTCTTCTCCCACTCGCTTCAGAGGGCACCCTGGCTTGGAAGGGCTTTGCTTTTCCAAACACTCTGCTCAAAATACGCATTTATTACAAAGGAAGTGATTTTCAATTTGGAGTGGGAGCGGCAGGCATGCATACTCAACGCAAATCGTATATGTTTGGGGTAATTTGAAATTACCATAGCTAGGGAGCCTGTGTGGTGTAAGCCCTAATGATCCTCAGCCACTCACAGCAGAGCACGCCGTTTCGTGAGCTCTGTTTAAATTAGCGTCAGAGTGTGTTTGCCTCTGGGAAATAACCGTTTCTCCCAGGTAAAGGCCGTTTCTCCCAGGTAAAAGGATGTGCTTGAATTGCCTTTGCAAAGCCTTTGGATGAGCTGCTTAGGAATGTGACCATCCCTGTGAAAAAGAAGCTGTATCATTTTAGCACCATCATTTTTATTTGAAAGTCAGCTTGTTGAAAAAAAAAAGTGAAAAAGGGAAAAAAAATGCACTGCTTGCTGGCAGAGGTATATGAGCTTTCAAAGTCTGAAAGTCTGGCTGGGGCTTGGGCATTATTAGGTTTGTTATTTTCTTCAAGGGGCAAAAAAAAAGGAGCCATGGAAAAATCCACTGATAAAAATAAGGCTGGAAACTGAGCAGAGAATTACCAAAGGGGAAAGCCAGTCTGAGAAAGGGGAAAGAGAGAAGGAATTAATAAAGCAGCAGAAATAGGGAAAGCAAGCGGGACATTATAAAACATTATATAGGGCAAGTATATCACAGATCAGACAGCCATCCCTCACATGGAGATTGAATTATTCTTAACTAAGTATAGCTGGGCAAAGTACCAATTTAAATTTTTTTTTCACATAGAAAGTTACTCAGGAAAAAGACATGTTGGGAGAGAACTAATTAGTGGTAGGGAAAGTAGACGTACTGGAAGTTGAACCCTTTGACACACGGAGTCATGCATGGGTGAGCCAGGTGAATGCAGACATTAGTAATGAGGATTAAATTGGGCCATGTTTCCTGCCGTCTTTCTTCATGGGTTTAAAACATTCACTGATTTCCCTCAGAGGAAATAGCTTTTCTCCAGAACATGTGTATTTGCTCCTTGTGCACACGCGTATGTTTTTGCCTCTGGTCTGTAATGCAGTTTTGCCCAGGACATTTTAAACCAGTTTTTACACCAGCCTGTGGCAGCAAGACCATTGCATAGTTTTCTCCCGCCAAAGAAACCTGCAAATCTTCTATCTGACTTTTTGGTAATGAATTAATTTGTTTACCTGAAAATGAGTTGTTCGTTTTGAATGAGAGCGCTCTCCTTTTCAATGCAACACCACTAGAATTTGAGTTTCGTGGCAGAATTGCTGAAAAGAGACATTTGCAAAATTCTTTGCAGCTCTACGGGAGAGCCAAAGAGGGAGTGTTTGAACTCTCAGCGGGGTTTTGTTACTTGCTCTTCCTCGGATTTCTCACGGAGCTGCTGCTGCTGCCACATGCCTGGGACCTAGAGGCAGCATCAGTCCAGGGTGCTGGGGGGGAGGGTGAGGACATTGCACCAAGCGACTGTGTTCACCATGGTGCCTGCAACGGGAGGGCTGGGGGTACTGCCTCTGAGTCAAACCATAGCCCTGCAGCACGGGTGCTCATTGCTTATTCAGTTGCAAAATCATTCAATCCACCCCTTGTGAATCAGCGCTCGTGTTTCTGAGCGAGGGCCTGGAGGTTGAACAAGAGCAACTGGGAAGGGTTCATGTCGAGCAGCAAGAGGCAGCGACTGGGCAGCAGCTGTTTCATCTGCGCGCAGGCATCTCACGTGCGCGAGCATCTCGTGTGCGCTCCCGGCATGCACGGTCCTTCCAATGGGCTGAGGACGGCTCTCGCCATCGCAAGCAACGGCCCGGTGAACGTGAGTTTTGGGACCTCCAAAAGGCAGAAGTTACTCTTTAAAAGCCCCTTTTTGCTAGAAAACTGCTAGCAGGGTGGCTGGACACTCTGGGAATAGACGAGTTATGAAACGTCAGGGTCTGCTAAGATCCTAGCAGCTGTCACAGAACGCACTGATGGGAGACTATTCTCAGTATAGTTCATCCTCCTTGATTTTTTTTTTTCATACCAAGCTAAATGAAGGTGTTGTCTAAAGTTTTCAACCTCACTTTGGCTGTAGAAGCAATGGCAGATACTTTGGGGGTGGCTTTATGTGGGGGAATGCACACTTCTCAGATTTTCCTCAACTTGAAGAAGATTTGAAGGTATATGTTGAAATTTTCCAGAAATTTTTACATGGAGCTTGACACCAAGGAGTAAAGTATCAGCATGAGTGGAAAACATTTAAAATTGTCAAAATGGTGTGAAATATGAGAATAGAGGGTTAGCACAAAGGCTGTTTCCTCCAACCTTAGTTAGGTATGCAATCAAGCCTTCCCCTTGGTGCTGCGGGCGAACCAAGTCGCACTTGATGGTAAGGATCCATTTATAACTGTTTAACAAAGGGTTAGTCCACGATAACCAAGGATTTTAACTTTTTCAGCAATTCTTGTTGCAGCATTTGTAGCCCGTGATAACAAAGCTTTAAAACCTTCAGGAAAATTGCTATTATATTTTATCTGTCAGGAAGGGGCAACCCCGGAGCCAGGTGCAATGATGCTGCGGTCAGCTCGCAGTGCCCCAGGCCACCCAAGGACGAGTTCTTCTTGGCTAAAGCTTGCCGCAAAGGCAGGCACTGTGTCTCCAAGTCTGCAGCCTTATTTCCAGAGATCTGTACACCCAGACCTTCTAGTCCCACCAAGGGAAAGAGACGATGTAAGTAGGCAAAAGTGGCCAAGTCCCAGAGCTTGTCTGCATGAGAGCAATCGGACATACAGGTTGTCCTCAGCACGTCCTAGCCACCACGTGTGCCGCACCATTGGAGCCAGGAAGGCTAACTCCTCTGCAGGTCTGTGTTGCTGCCAGTGTGGGTGGCATCCCTCCGGTCGTTGGCGTGACCACGCTAACGATGATCCAGCAGCTTGTTTCTGCAATGGAGCTGTCAGAGCCCAAAGTGCTACTGTCTGACCTATGGTCTGACCTATTGAGCTGTAGGAGTCTAGCCCTTAAATCAAGGAAGACTAAGATGCAGCTAGATTCAATAAAAATTTTTAAGTGCTTTTTGTTCTATCTGATTGTTTTCATGAGACTTTAAAATACTTTTCATCTCCCTACTAGAATTACTTTTCCCGTATCAACTGATGAGTTTACCTGAATCTGTGCGTTTTTGAACTCAGAGATGGATTTTCTGAGTCACCATTGCTCAGGGTGGGAGTTGTCCAAGCTCTGTCCTTATCTCCCTTTCAAGAAATGGTTTGGAACCTGCAACATCTTATCAGAGACGTGATTTTGTGAAAGCAGCAGTTGCTTTTTGCGTCTTCTCAAAAGCATGGTCCAAGTACTGGGGTTAAGCAAAAACATTGCATTAGCATCTCTCAGCTGGATGTGAATGCTCAGAGAAGCCCAGCATTCATTACAGTCCTATATTTATTCTTGTTGCACTAGCAGTGTGTATTTTGGTGGAGGTTAAATCAGCTCAGCGCTAGCTGAAGGAGGTGGTAATTTAGTAATGGTGATTTGCTCATGTAAATGAGGCAATGTATTTTTTCTCTGTAAATTCTTTCCCATTCTTGTTTGTTGCTGTTTGTGTTCTGCTGTTCATTCGGCCCATTTGCTCTGTGTTAATGATCGCTCTGGAGCTGGATTCCTATTTCCATTCAAACTTTTACCCGAGCTTTACGTTTCTTATAACCATTCCCAAGAAGGAAAAAATTGCATTTCTGTTGCAGGGAAGAGTTGTACTGAGGTTGCTGTTGCTTGAACCAGAAGAAGCAGCTTCTTCATAGCTTGGTGGTTCCCGGAGTGATGGTTTTGACTCAGGTCTATTCAAGGTCTCACTTGCCATGAGAACTGGTTTTGACACTAGACATTGCTTCCTACGTATGGTTTACACTTCATAGTAACCTTACCCACCTGTTCTGGGCAGAAGAATGAAAGGCAGCTCGAAGAAGGTCTTCTGTCGTGACCACGCAGCCTGGGGGTCATGAGGGCTGCCCACTGAGTTGATCTCTCTGTGCTTAGATGTGGTGTTACAGGAAAAGTGCCATGAGCAGGGTCTACCAAGGTTTTGCTGTAGAAGAAGAGTGATTTTGCTTGTTTCAGCCGCGGCCTGTAAACAAGGTACTTTGAGGCCCTGCTTAGGATGACCCTCACGAAAGGCGAAGAGCTCTTGACATCTGTCTCATGCACATGTTGCTCTCTGGCTCCCAGGGGGCAGGGGGAGTGGCAGACGGGGTGAGGGCCAACTTCCCTCCCTTTTCCAGAATTTCACAGGAAGGATTTTAAAATGCCGGTGGCTGATTCATTGTGCTTGTACTCAGTAAGCCACCTGGATGGTAGCGCTTCTCCTCCAATCTCGTCTCAGCCATTGTGCAAAATAAATTACTGTCAGTCTGCAGTACGTCTGCTCTTGGTGCATTCAGACCTCTGAATATTGATAACACGAGGCTGATATTGCAGCGTAATAAATGAACAGTTAATGCGAGGCCAGAACAAAATTGGCCTTCCAAATCTCAGTTTTGACCAAATTATCTTAGTCCTAAATACCCGGAGAGTACATTAAGCACTGAATTTGGTATGGCCTTGTGCTGGGCCTGGGAGAGCTGAATGTTTTACATAGGGAAGACAGAGAAAGGAAGATATCAGCCCTGTTTTGCAGCATGGGATAGGATGCGCAGCAGGGAGAAGGCCAAGGTGATGCTGTGGTTGGTGATGGGTGGGACACAGTGAAGCATCCCAAGGGTGCTGGATCCCCTGCAAGTTCTGCTTTCACAGAGCAACCTCGGAGACAGTGTGGTCAACTTAGCACTAAATCTTCCTTTATTAAAAACAACATGTGCTTATCAGGCATCTCATTTTCCATCTCGCTGCTTCTGAATACGTTGTTGTGGTTACAGTAACCAGTCGTGCACTTTTCTGAGCCATTACCTGGTAAAAGCATTTTCTTTTTACGTTGAGAAGCGACAAGGGCTAAGTTACAACCTCCCTGAAAGCGTTTTCCTGTGGGAAAGAGTCTCCTGCATATCAGACAACACATTCGCTCTTGCAGGTCAGTCTCTTTAGAAGTACTGCAAATCTGTCCTTTTTTCCCCTGCTAATAATCAGAAGCGACTCTATTTCTGTACAGTGTGGCTCTGGACACATCTTGCAACCTTCTGGTGGTGTACTGTGGGTGGGACTAAGAGAAGGCACACCCAGGACAAAGCTCCTCTGGGAAACCGCTGCACAAGTTAAGATTTTGCCTTTTCTTACCAAGATTGATTTTTGCAATGAAAAAGTTAATCAAGCCCTGGAGATCTTCCTTACAATTGAGTTACAGTAGTTACTGCAAATCTCCCACTTTACTATAAAAAGAACCGCTCCATTCTTAATTGGGAAATGTGCTCTAAGTGCATAAGGGGCAACATTTCAAACTTGCTGGGATCTGAATAACGTCAATAGAAATCATTACATAAAACAGATGTTTTCCATCTGACAGTCAATCCAAGGATAGCGGTTAGACCCTTTAATGGAACTTAATGAGACACTTAGCAGTCCATTTCCTACTGCTCCTGGCTTTTACTTACAGCATCATCCCATCAGCGTGCAGCATCTCGCAGGCATAGCTGTGAAGGTCACTAAGCTTCTCTGAACACGGCAGTGGATTGAGCCCAGTGCCTGCACACAGCAGCATTCCCACACTGGGTGAAAAGGGTCTTCTCCCCACAATATAGTCTTTCTGACCTGCAATAATATTTTCTCTGCAAAATCCTTGAAATATTTGGAAAGGCGGTGCTGTCCTCGGTGCAACAGAGCAACGTCCCTTGCTGTCAGTGAAAGGAAAGCTCTTCCTTTAGCAATCAGCTTTCCAACACCACCTGACGCTCCTCCTGGGGTGGAAATGCTGGGAGCAGTGTTGGGGTTCATCCCACACCACCAGCGCAGAGGTAGATGGCAAAGGCAGGAATCAGCACTGGGAGAAATCCCCACGTGGGAGCTGACAGGCTGAAGGGTGCCAGGTTGTTTGGGTTGGAGGGGGTCACTGCAATCAATCCTGGCAATACTGCGGCTCGCAAGGAGTCAGGCAGAGGGAAGAGGGGACTTCTGAGATTCTCCACGCGTGCAGTTGCATGTTAAGTAGGAAGGTAATGAAACAAAAAGTAAAATTTTGTGCAGACTATTGGCAAAGATGCTGTTCTCAAGTTCATCATAGCTTTGAGGGCACTGAAAACCCTGATACTTTGCCTTTCCGGTCATAAGAACAAAAGGGATTTTTTTTTTCCCTACAAAAGGCCAAGCAGTAAAGCAGACAGAATCAGGAATTATTGCAGTTCACTGTTAGCCAGGAAGGAACAGCTGAGACTAATCAGCTTTCATTTAAAAGTATAGCATTCCCACTAAGCTCTTGTTGCTGCTGGTTTTACGTTCTTATTCTCATTAATCACTGCTATTATGAATTCAAATGGATGACAGCTTTAGGAGGATACTTGGGGAACCAGGATCAGGGATCCTGTGGATAAGGTGCCCTATAAAGACATCTATAAAACAAGGCTGGTCATCCATAAGGATAATCAAAGACTTCGGAACAATGCAGTTCAGGAGAGAAAGCCTGGGAGAAAGATGGATTCAGAAGAAAAGCTGGAAGTTTTGATTTCTCAGATTCCTGAGAGAAAATGATGAAAATATTATATTATGGCTAAAAACATTGCAACATTATAATTTCACATTTCATGTTGTATGATAGCCTAAATGAAGCATTTTAAGAATATCATGAGATAATTTCTGATGATTTCGTTTTGTGAAAAGATGCAAGATTTTTATTTTTTCATGTTGATTTGAAATAAGAACAGATTTTGTAGTCCTAGTGTTTCCCATGCGACTGAAATTGTTTATACTGGCTCTAATGATACCTTATCATTTGATAGAGGCATTGCAAAACTAAATTAATGACTGTTCGAGGAGCACTTGGGCTTCAGAGAAGCCTGTGAAGGAGGTTGCAGTTCTCACTGCAGCTCAAGCTTTGCATGCTGTGCCCTAGCTGGGAATAGCACAGCAGGCGGAAAGCCACGTGCTGAATAGGTGCCACATATTGGATAGAGTAGAATTTGGGTAAGGTCGGTCAGTGCTTTATGCGGGTTGTATGACAAGAGATTTGGACAAATTATGTTTCCCAAGATCTATATTTGATAGTGTTTTCAATAACAACAACTATCTTTGGTCATCCTCAGTAGATGGACTGGATCTCTTGGGAAATAATAATACCGTGCTTTTGCTCATAGCAAGCACTATAGATAAAGGTGTGTCATTACATAACAGTCATATGATGGAAAGATGTTAACTTGCTCTAAAAAAGGTAATTTGTGAGTTAGTGGCCAGTAGAAGCCTGTATGAAAGGCTGTGAAGACACTAGAACAAGACACTGTCCTGCATACTGAAGTACTTCACAATATAAATTTAACAAAGATAATGTAGCTCATTTAAAAAGGAATTGATTAAATTACTGAGATAGATAGAAGTATGTATTTTGTACAACTGCTCTATTGATTTCATGTTCAGCCCGTTAGCGACGATGGTGAGCAGTATGAACTGTTATGATCTGCATAAGAAGTTGTCCTAGGTATTTCACATTTATAGCCCATGAAAAGCTCTTGCCACGTGTGCAAATGTCTGAAAATTCGGAGCGGATCAAAAAGTCTCTTATTTTTTCAGAAGCCGTATTCCCTTCAAAAGGATATTCTTGAAATTCATTGTAAATTCTTGCTTTTGATCAGCAGTCATAGAATTTCTCTAGCTTTCCCTGTTCTTATTCAAATCTAGAACAGGGTAATATTTAGCTGAGTTTGTAGCTAAGTTTGTGAAAGCGATCAGCAGAAAACCTGGAAAAGACAAGGTAGATCTCACTTGTAACTCCTAGGAGAAAGCCAGTTAACAGTAAAAGAAATCAAAGCATAAATAGAGGTTCTTCAGTTTTAAAAGAGGAGATTTGGAAAAAGCAGTGTCATTTATTTCCAATATATCTTTCCAATGCCGAAGAAGAGACGAAAAAGAAAATTTTTTCTTTTATTTTCGAATATAATAATGCAATGAAAATAGGTCGTGCCATTTAGTATGAAACAGGTCATGATTTTGAAAAATCAGCGCTTCTAATTTGTGTGTTTCTTGTGGGTTTTATCACTTAACGCCCACGTTACCTAATTATATAGACCTCAAATCAAAACTTAAGAATAGCTTGCTTATTAAAATCTGTCACTGCTGTTAGAAAACATGTCACTGCTACATACATTTTGTTTCTGGCTTGCCTTGTCACCACCGTTGCCACCTTAAGACCCTACTTGGCCCCATTTACCCGTCTTTTTTCTAGGCAGGTGGAAGCGGGGGAGAGCTCAGCAGGATTCTCCCGGGGGAAGAGGCAGCCCTTTGGCTGGGATCTCTCTGAACCACCTTTGCAGAGCATTTAGCAAAACTAAACGAGGAGGACCCAAAGCGTGTGTTACTGAAATCCGTATCTGTGCAAGTTTCCCAAATGCTCTGATTCTTTCTGTTGAGGGATTAATTACCTGTTAGCTTACTTTTCAAAGGTGTTTTTTACTGGTGCGATCTTTCATCTTTTCCCCTTGTTCTTACGCGTACTCTTTCGTACTTGTCACTGAGGAATATTAGGACGGAAAACTTTTATTTCTTCCGATATTGGATTTTGCTTCGTGATGTTATTGCTGTGTCTGCAACAACCCAATTTCCTCCTCCTCTGTATATACCTTTATTGCTGAGTTATTACCCAGGTAAATTGTCTCTTGCCACTCTGCCATTTGACACAAAGTGCTTAATTTAGTAACAGAGGTTATTTTTTAGAAGCTCACTGAAAAAGCTGCCCATTCAGGTGATGGACGAAGGTGTCATCCACATGCAGTGCAGCGTAGCTGTGTTTTAAGGGCTTTATTTTAACTGCATTTCACCCCTTGGCAGCTGCGCTGAGCCTTGGATACAGTTCCGCAACTTGGGATATATTGCCGAGATGGAAGAGACAGCAGTGAAGCAGCCAAGAAGCTATTCATTAAAGCTGAGCAAATACAGGGGGGAAAATTGTGAATATTCACTTGATTTAAAAAATCAGTTGGCTTTAGCTGTGTTCTCATCCCCTTTGGCATTTGTTTTCCAGAACTTGGCATCCCATCAGATTATACTGGTGTAAATGTTCTCAAAAAGCTCATTTTTAGCTAGTATACTGAAGTATTTGCAGGACCCCCAGGGATCGGTTCCTTGCACTGGCACAAAGAAAGTACTTGACTTACCTGTAGCTACATACTGTAACTGGTGCAGGGTGCAGCTGTTGATGCCCAGTAACCATGTTTCGCTGGTATATAGCGATCACCAACAGATCCTCCCCCCAGTTTCCCCTCCAACACCACCATGGACTCATTTCGGCAGGGGATGGAGAAGCTTTATAACGCGCAGTGCCTAATCAGTTTTTTAAACCATGGTAGCACCTCGCTGCTAGTGTAGCCCAGCTTTGTTCTGATGCCAGCCAGGCTCTGGTGCCAATGGTTTGGCATTGCCGTTTCACCTCAGGGTGAAACAAGCTTTATCAGGCAAAAATACCCCCAAAATTCGCTGCCCTCCTGGCCTCTGTATTTGGACGGTGTGGGTAGAGGTTACCAGGGTGTTGTTACAGGAAACTCTCGCTCCAGAAAGCAATAATAAAGTTGCAGAAGAGTCAGTCTGAAGATGTCCCTGCATTCCTTAGCGTGTGCCTTTTCTAAGACATCAGAGGACAATGCAGCTGCTTCAGTGGTAAATGTGTGATACAGAGGTAAACATAAATGTAACGTAAACCCCGAGGGAGTCTCCTCTTTGCTGAGAAGTGTTGCTTTTCCACAGGCAGGAGGCCTGGACTCTCATTAGCAGCTACCCCCGTGCCTTTTAACTTTGTAAAAGGAAGATGTGGCCCTACACCTTGCGTGAACTTGAGACCGGATGCCCTTCTGCTAGTCCTAGCTAAAGCCTGCGTGCATCTTCCGCGCGTCAGGAAGTTTACAGAAAAAGAGAGAAGACAGGTTTAGCGGTGTAGCAGGAGTTAGTGAGGAGAGCACAGGCACTGGGACTATTTCAGGACTTTCTAAGGGTTCAAAAACCAATAAACCAAGAGGCTCCAAACTTACCGCAGCCTCAATGGGCAGGAGAGCTCAGTGGAGGCAGCGGAGAGAGGAAAAGTCTGTACTCAAAACGGTAGTGGTGCAAGAAGTGTTTTGGGGTTTTAATCCGTGCTGGGAGATAAATTCCTCATTAGCCTTGGACAGAACATCTAAGAACTTGGTTTGTATTTCCTCCTTTGTAAAATAGCTCATGTGGGAATATCTCCGAGCGCTGGGAGGTGCTGCTGGCAGACAAATCCCATTTCTAAAAGCAAGGAGGGAACAGGGAACCAAGCCTCGTGATAAACCTGAAGAAGTACGTTCCTAAATCACCGCAGCACTTCCACAAGCTTACCCTGAGTGCTGAAGATGCTACGGAAACTAAAATGCACTTCAGCTGTCTTTAGGGTTTTGAACATTCCATTGCTGCCTGTCTCTTCTTTCCTGCTGCCTTTAATGACTATTTTTAATCTTTATCATCCTTATTCTTTGATCTGGAGTTTCTTAGGGCAGTCAGGTCCTTCTTGCACGTCTGGGATATGCCCAGCACATCCAGAAAACTAAGAGAGTAAATGAACAACAACAATATTGTAAAGGTCTCTAATGATGAGAGGCTAGTTTGTTGATGTGCTGAGGTGGAAGGTAGCCCAGAAACGGAATAAAAATTATGAAGGAATAATAAAAACAACTCAATTTAAATGCTTTTTTTTTAGCAGTAAGGATTACAAGTGGGAGGGTTTAGACCTGTTGTGCTTTGCATCTCTGTCTGCGTGCCTGTGTTGTAGAAGTAGGTAATTAGTAAATCACTGAACCATACACAATTGTATTTTGGAGGTATCGTATTAAAACCCTGATGATGAGCTACCCTATACATCATTTGATGGTTAGGTTATAAGCTTTTTTGATGTAATTCACATGACTTATTTAAAAATATATATAAATAATCTTTCTGCCTGCAGAAATAATTCAGCCCTTTGCATTCTTGCCTGGTATCACTACTAACTGCAGCTACTGGGAGCAGGAAAGGTGAATCTCTTAAAATATTACTTTTTTTCTAAATGCACTTCGACTATGTAAATGTGATCGCACTCAGATATTATTTAGTGGTCTGCATTTTCACAATGGAATGCAAACATTAATTACTTCTCACAGTTGTAATCACTGCTGTTTTACGAAATAGGCAATTGGGTACAGTGCTTTGCTCATTTTAGTCTGTGCAGCTCCCCAAAGCGTGTCCCCGAGAAATGAGGCTGTTCCGTGTCCCAGGCCACACCGGGAAGTGTCAAACTTGAATCAGGCAATTGCGGTGCCCTGACCCCAAATTGCGCTGACCGATTTGAAAGGTCAGATGAGGTCGTGTCCACACCAAATGACATCTAGACCAACACTTGCCATGCCTCTTTTGTCTTTTTCAATAATGGTAAGGTTTCGGTGACAGCGATATATGAAAGATGGGCTCTGCTGCAAAGACATAACATCTTGTTTTCTGTGTAATCGCCTCTCCGTCTAGACAGGTCCTTGCAATCTGGGTGTTGGGTAGGCTGCTAGTTGGTTTAAGCTAGACTTTTACAATTCATTTTGGAGCGAGTTCGGCAAGCTTGCTTTTAAACGCAGTGTCGTAGGCTGGCAACTGCTGTCTTCTCTCATCTGAGAAAATTGTGAGAGACGGTTGTGCTCCTTCATGGGATGAGGTATGTCAAGAGCAGAGGCCACCTTGGTACCAGCCTATGCTGCTGCCCACCGCAGTGACCCAGGCAGGGTACAGGCAGGCAGGGGAGTTTCTCTGGCTGCTGTTTGTGATGGTTTCTGTGCCCAAAACAGAGGGGCAGAAGAATCTGGTACACGGAGAGAGGAGGTGGCAGGACAGTCTCAGCCCTCTTGGAACAAACACCAGGATGGGAGGCATGGGCACCACCTGGAGGGGAGGTGATTTCCACCTCAGGGATTCCTGCCTTTGGGACCAGCAAAGCTCCTCCTGTGTTTGAGCCCCTGCTGTATTTAGGGAAACAGGTCTTCATACACTCCATCTATGTTGGAAGAATAAGAGGCTTCATTGTCACGTTCCCTGCTAGCAGAAATAGTCCCTGGAGTGCAATATTTAGTCTAGCCAAGCTGACTGTGAAAAAGAAATGCTGTAGCCCTGGATGATTTAAGTAACAGTTGTGAATGCACGTTGCCCTACGTGACCTGCTCAGAGTTATCTGATAAAGCTTCACATAGATCTGTAAGGCGTTTTGCGAAAGCTGGTGGCATTCTGCTCATGCAAAGTTATCTAATAGATGAGACTTCATGCCAGCACTGTCTGAAATGTTTTCTAGTCCAAGCCTAATTAAATTTCCACAGGAACCCCATTGCCACTCAAACACCTCTGATTTGTTCAAACCTCCGATGCTTTGGTTCGTTTGAGACCGTTGTGTGAAAGACCAGCGGCAGCCCAAGTAGCAACACCTATTAGTATGTTGGCTGCACTTGCCATTACCAGATACTATTTTCAGCTGCTCTGTACTTTGTCAGAATTGAAGATTTAAAATATATCAGTTTTCCATTTCAGGCTGAAGTTTGCGGGGAAGTTTCGGCTCTATCACTGCAATTATTTCCAAGAATTAGACTGGGAAAATGCATTTTTTTTGGTCCGTTCACATTCAGTCAGAGCCTTCGGATGAGGCTTTCTCATGTCGCCATAATAACGGAGACAAGAAATTTTCATTTGCTGCCAGTTCAGTATGTACTTTTGCCCTTGCTGTGAGAGGGGGGGAAAAAAAAGCAAGCTAGTGTTTGACTTCGGCATGAGCTTCTGTAAATCTCTCTTTGCAGATATCCAATAAAAACATATTAGGGTTTGGCAGATAAGTTTTTCACCAGCTGAGTTTGCCTTGAGCAAAAGAACTAGGCAGTATTTTTTTGCCCCCCTGGGACACTTGGGGAAAAGATAAGAGAGGGGAAGGGCAGCAGTGGGGCAGGAGGCAGGAACGAGAACCACAGCGGGGAGTGGAAACACAAGGTGGGGAGAGGCTGGTGGGGCAGAACGTTTTCATCTACCTGTGTGCTTCTGCCTTCCCACGCGAGGTTCCCTCAGCTGAAATATGATTTTTGGTCTGAAAAGCCACTGACCACATAAATCTTTGCTGCTTTCTAATAGTTTGCACAGACGAGGAGAAGCATCTCTGTTTACTGGCTGCTCCTCTCGCTGCATGCCCAGCAGCGCTGATGAACGACAGAGAGGGTTTCTCCCCCGAAACACAGTGCTAGAGGATTTCTGTATAACCTGTGCTGCTGACTCCAGCATAGGATGCTTTATTCTGTCATTCTTTATGCAGCCGAGAAATGCCAAGTCCCTCAGAGGAATCCTCCCCACGTCCCTGTTGCAAACTCTCTGCCTCCATCGAGATGCAGTTCTGCGGGTTCGCGGGACAGGCATCAGCGCTCTCTGCCCACACAGGACTGGCCGTTACCCCCCTGCCATGTGCCCCTGCTCGTGGCTCCTTCCCTAGGTTGAGCCGGAGCAGCTTTAAAACCGGAGGTGTTGAAACCCAGAGAAGAGGACCCGGCGTAAGGCAAAGGGGAAGGAAGGATTGTATCCGAGTATGGCAACGGTGTTTTACCTCCGTTCACAGTGTGAATATTTTGGCTGTCTAGTTAAGCTCTCAGAGAATACAAATGTGTCAGCGGCAGCTGTAGGAGCTTGATGGTGGAAGAACAAAGTGGGAATTTATAATGTGCGTATAATTTTAAAGAGAAGGACTTTTTAGTGAGAGATCAGCAGTAGTGCAGAGTAATAATCATCTTAAAGGGTGACTCTCTAGAATTAGTTGTTATTTTGTTTGAGTCCTTTGAAATCGTTTCCATACTATATAATTATCTTAAATTTTAAGTGCTTCCTGCAGTGATAATGTGTGCATTTTTGCATTCTTATGTAAATGCTTTAGCAGTTCCCAGTGCAGAATTGGAAATGTCATTCAAAAACAGGTAATGGCTTTGCAAGAAGATTCCTCTTCTTTAGGGGAAGAAATTAATCTTTTTCTTCCACATTGTTTTACAGTTTGTATTCTGTGCTTGTGTGGTTGTGTCTTCAGCTCTGACAGAAGCCACCTTTCAGTAACAAGCGTCCAGTGATGGGATACACTGAAGGAAAGAGCTGAATTTTACCAATTTGAGCTTAAAAAGACAAGAGACCAGCAGCCAAAATGTTATAACCCACAGAAAGAAAACAATGACTCTGTGTACTCAGTTAGTCTGCACTCAGACATCCTAGGCAAAGCCAGTTAGGAATAGTTACAAAAACATTCCGCTGTAATGAAAGTCTAGGAACCCCTGATAAGATGATCTTTTCAATGTGGTGTTGCTGAATGAAGTAACCACGAGTAGGTGGTGCCTCTGAGCACCCGTAGACCTGGTGAAGGGCTGAGGCTGAGATCAAGGGCCTGCGGCGTCGCTCCTGAAGGTTTCCTGCAAGTCACGTACCCCAGAGATCCGCCTCTACCAGTCTGGGCACGTGGAGCTCTGCGAGCCCCAGTTTGAGGCACGTTGCTTCAAGTTTAGTAAAACACCACCAGCTAACCTGGCTGCACAGGCGGCACAGACTAAACCCCCAAATCCAGGGAAGGGTTAATTACCCGTTGAGCTACAGATGCTGCTGTACCTATGGCTAATTTTACAAATGCGCACGCAAAGCCTAAAGCAATATTGGAAGTTCAGTCTGAGTCTCCTGAAAGTGCCGCGGAGGAACAAGAAGGGATGTCGACAGGTCACTCTGGGAAGGTACGTTTGCCTGTTCAGACAGTTAATTATTTTGCAACAGGGAGAAAAGGAAGGAGCGTGCAGCTTCCCCATGAGGAGCACATCAGCTTGTGATGCAAGGGGCTCGCTTGCACTGTAAAGCTAGTAATGGTGGAGGTTGTATTTGAAGCAAAGAAACAGGGCCAGAGTTCTGCATTGTACAGAATTATGATGATTAAAATATGAGGGTTTAAAAGGCACTGTGTTTCACTAAAAAGCTAGGGGTTAGATTTCAAAGCAGGCTGGGAGTTGAGCCACATACCTTCTACTAGTTTCAAAGAAGGATTTTTGTCTACCTTTGCTGAGCTGTTTTGAAAATTGACATAAGTCCTTACATATCATTCCCTTTTAATAATTTAGAGCTCACTCCTGGAGCACTAACTCAGGCAAAGTCATGATTCATTTCAATGGGAACTTCGCCAAAATAAGACTGTAAGGTTTGGGGGCTGTTCCAGCGAAGGGGAAAGGAATCCCTGTAAATATTGCAAAGCAAAAGCTGTATCTTGGATGTACCCAAGGTAATTTATTTTCATTTCAGCAGTCAGACTGCTGATGCCANAGTTAATTATTTTGCAACAGGGAGAAAAGGAAGGAGCGTGCAGCTTCCCCATGAGGAGCACATCAGCTTGTGATGCAAGGGGCTCGCTTGCACTGTAAAGCTAGTAATGGTGGAGGTTGTATTTGAAGCAAAGAAACAGGGCCAGAGTTCTGCATTGTACAGAATTATGATGATGAAAATATGAGGGTTTAAAAGGCACTGTGTTTCACTAAAAAGCTAGGGGTTAGATTTCAAAGCAGGCTGGGAGTTGAGCCACATACCTTCTACTAGTTTCAAAGAAGGATTTTTGTCTACCTTTGCTGAGCTGTTTTGAAAATTGACATAAGTCCTTACATATCATTCCCTTTTAATAATTTAGAGCTCACTCCTGGAGCACTAACTCAGGCAAAGTCGTGATTCATTTCAATGGGAACTTTGCCAAAATAAGACTGTAAGGTTTGGGGGCTGTTCCAGCGAAGGGGAAAGGAATCCCTGTAAATATTGCAAAGCAAAAGCTGTATCTTGGATGTACCCAAGGTAATTTATTTTCATTTCAGCAGTCAGACTGCTGATGCCAAGGTTCATCTGGGACAGACTTTCCCTGGCTTGGACGAGAACAGAACTGAAATCCTCATCTATACAATACTTGGCATTAAAGCTCACTTAACCCATCTCATGTTGAGACAGGGGACAGCAACTTGGGGCCACCTGGGGACATTCTGTGCTGCTCTACTGAGCCACAGCGCACAGGGATGGACCAGTCCTGCCGAGGCTTCCAGCAGAGCTCACAGACTGGCCTCACCCCTCTCTAACACTGGAGGAGGAACAGGGCCAGCACCTCTGCAGTTCAGTTTGTGGTTTGGTAGGAAAGCCTGGCCCCTCGTCTGCTTTGCCCACCACGTCTCTCGTCCCTCTCCTCTCCCCACATCCCACCTGGGTCTTACCTCTGCCTGTTCCCATCCCTGCCCCCCTGCCCTCACCTCCTGCGGTTTCCCCACTCGCCTCTCCCCACCTGCAGATCACGGTCCCCGGCCGAGCACCGGCGATGGGAGCCTTGCTCTGCCAGCGGCTGTGTCCAGGCACCGCGGTGGCGCAGGGCACAGCAGTGCTGCCCTGGGACGTTGCACCTCTTCTTGCCATGCTCAGAAAGGACCAGAGGCTTTAGCAGAGCTGGGTCTGTGGTGTAGGAGTCAAACAGAGCAGATCCGCTCTCCCTTATCCTCTCCGGGGTAGTTTTTTATCCCAGCTATGTTCGTTGAGGACAGGAAAATCCCAGACTGACCCAGCTCCTAACTTTGGTGTTTCTTTTAAGCGCCTGAAGGTAGATGAGATGAATCAGAGCTTGGACTTGCACAGGCAGGTCCAGATTTGGACTCAGATCCTCAGGGGTATTTAGATAGATGAATCCCATTTATGTCATTGGTAGCCTTATTTTATTTAAGTGGTAGAATTTAAATGGCATTTAGTTACCCCATTTGGTCTCCACAGGCTTAGCCTCAAAGCCCTCGAAGCCCAGATATGTCCAAGGAGTCTTGCTTGCCTGCAGGAAAACTGCATTTCTGAACTTGCCAGTCCATATTCCTTGTGCAGGCTTCGGAAGGCAGGTTGACAGGATTCATCGGCATTTCCCCTGAATCCTTCATCTGCTGTGCCCTCTTTCCTCAGCCTTCTTTGCTGCTTGTTAGGTTATACCAACCACAGGTAGCCTGGACAGCGAAATGGAAGACCAAGCAGTGGGTAAATTGAAAGATGATCACCTTTTCTAATGGACAAGCCCACCTTTATACTTTCAATTGCAGGGTGGTTTAGCTCTCTGCTCTCTGCATGGCTGGCTGCAGCCAGCTATTATTTGCTGACTTGGAAATAGATAACCACATTTCAGGAGCAGAACTGATCCAAGGCAGTTTAGATTCTCAAGAAAGAATACGACAGTAGTTTTCGAACTCAGCCTTGGACTTACCTTTCAGATTCCTCCTCGCAATACAATGCAAGGCATCTGTTAATCTAGTGCCAGAATTTCTTTGTTTTAACTGTGCTTAAAAGGGCTTTCTGCAGCAGAGATGACAAGGTTTGGTGTTAAAATCCAGGTGCTCACACCATTCAGCTTTATGCTGTGATTCAGGGCTGAAGATATCTCTGCACTAGAACCCTCCTAAATTGTTGAGGGAGCTCCCTGTCTGTTCAGCAGGTAGCACCGTCAGGGAAATTGAGATCGAGATGGTCGGCGTTCCTTGATGCAGATCCTCAGGAAGCCTGACAGACTTGCTGGTGCAGATGTGTAAGCCCGGGAGTGGTCATACCTATATTTAAATTTAGTGTTTTGCTACTTTTTTCTGTGTGAGGTAACTCAGAATGGCAACAGCTCTGCTGTCGAAATACTGTAGTACAGAGATCTGCAGAGTTTGGCTCGCGGAGCAACTGTTCCGCACTGTTCCCAGAAATCTGCAATTGCAGTCCAGGCTATCTTAGGTTAGGGTTTTAAATTGCACCTCCCAGAGACATTTGAGTGTCTTCCAAGTTTAAATTAGCTTTGCAAGTGTTTTACCAGGGACCCGTTTCTCCTCTGCTGCTTTGACAACAGCAGCGCGGTGTCTCCCAAAAGTCTGGCTCCAGAGTAATCTGTTACACAGCCCAGGGGCAGCAGGGAGTCGTAAAATCATCAAATGACAGACCCTCGCAAAGTCCGTATCACTGTGTGAGAAAGAAAACAGAGCTTTATAAGCTTATCTCTGTGCTCAGGCTGTCCCTTGGAAGGACAGGGGTTCCTATTAGACTGTGTATTTGTTTTAGAGGAAAACTTCCCATAAATCATTGAAAAAGAAAGCATGTATTGGTAACGTCATTAGGGTCCTTGTTGGAGGACGGTTAAGAGGACATACAATATTCAGCCCCGTCTCTAGATGTTAATGGCATAGCCGTATCAAAAAGTGAGGTATAAGAATTGCTTGTCTCTTTCTGCATTGTGTGGCTTGCTGAGGGCTCCTTTTAGAAGTAACAACTATAAAACCCAGAGAAACTGTATTTTGGAGGCAGCTTCCTGGGCCTGTCTGATGTTTCAGTGAGGTTTCCCTGTGGCTCTGCCTGGGCTCCTTTCCGAGGGGCCGATGAGACGCGGAGGTGGCTGTTTGCTGCGCTCCCCGGCTGTCTGAGCTCTTCCTAGGGACGGATTCAGGCTTCCCCGGAGAGTGCACTGCAGTTCCAGCGCTGACTGTAACATGAAGCCTCCCATTTCTCAAGCTGCGTGGTGTCAGCTTGCTTGTTGGAGCAATGCAGTGTTCCCAATGCTAGCGCATGACTTCCCAGAGTCACACGCAGTGTCTTGTTACCTGTGCCTGTTGCAGGGGAGGTTGGGCTCTGCCCTGCTGCACAGTTTTTTGTGCACAGTGTGCAGGAAAACTTCCCCAAACTTAAGCTCCCTTTCATTTGACCCTCAAAGTGTTGCTTATGAGAAATTTAGCCTGTTGTCTGCATAAGTGTCCCTTCTTAGGCGGGGTCTTTACCTGCTGAAACAAATGTTCTCTGCCAGTCGGCATCAACTCTCCAATAAAGGGTCTCTCTTACATCTTATTTCCCCTGCATAATCCTTGATTATCTTGTTTTTTAAAGTTTTTTGCCATCTGAAATCTCTCAAATCCCTCAATTAGCCTGCCACCTAATACAAACATCTCTCCGAGATCCTCTTTGCAGCATATGTTCAGTAGCATAATTTAGGGAGCCATGAGGGCGGAGGAATTCCGAAGAGCATTGCCGCTCTATATCAAGAAGTAGGGTTTAGCTGCCAGTAATGCCCTGGCACTGCCAAACTACCAAGGTTTGAAAAACATTCATCCATGGCATTCATGAATAAATGGAATGCAGTAAATCAAGCTCATTTGAAAAAGTCTCATTACCATTTGGTCATACAGAGATGCTGGTTTGGTCAGGGTGGAGCTAACCAGCTCTTTGAATCTGTGACACTCCCATTATTATTAAGCTTAACCTTTTTTGTTCGCACCTCATGGTAAGCAAGTAAGCTGAATTAATAGCCACAAATATCAAATAGCCTCGATTTCTTAAAGCAAGACAGACATGTTTCTTTGCAGACTACATAAACATTAGAAAGCTAACCAAAACACGGTAAAGGCATGGGTACTATTTCCCTTGGTTGTAATACATTTTGGGCCGAGTCCTGAAAGAGTCGCTGCTTTTCTTCACTCTAATGACCGGCCTAACTTTCCGGACACTGACGTTATCATCATTAAAAATTAAGCATGCAGTGTAGTGCTTTGCAGAATAAAAACCTAATTAATAGGCCTATTAGTTTGGTATTAGTATTATAATGCCAGTCCAAACACTGTACTGCATTCAGTACTTTATAGAGGTTTACAGTGGGTTCCCAAAACGTATTCGATAGTATTGGTATAGTCGAGGCACCTCTACGGCAGTGATTCCAGCCCAGGCAGTGCAGGGGGTGGTCTGGGGAGACAACAGCAGCCGTCTGAGAGCGCTGCTAACTGCGCGCGAGGAATAACAGCAGACAGGACAAATGCCTTTGCCAAGAACTACAGCGTGAAAGGATGGTATCGAACGCCGAACTGCCAGCTAATCCATAGCGCCATAAATATGCATCCACATTAATAAAATATACAGGCCAAATGGCAGGGCTGTCCTTTCGTGCGGAATAGACTCTAAGCTGACAGCGAAGCAAGGACCTGTTTGATGTAACGTGGCAGTATTTCTTCTCCTGCTGCTCACGCTGTTATTTATCTTCCACTTGCAGCTTCTCGCAGTCAGTGAGCAGAGCCAATTTCTAGCGCGCAGAGACAGAGCTCGTTCAGCAGCATCTGTTTCTGAGCGCTTCCTCTGGGGTGGACCCCATCTTTCTTCTGCGGTGTCAGCAAGGCAGCTGGTGATGGTTTGGGGAGGTCCGAGCTGCACCAAGGCTTGGGAGAGAGCTACCTGCCCAGCCTTTGGGTGGAAGAGCGCTGCCTCCACGAGTTTGCCAGCAGAAACACAGGATGGCACCTCACCAGAGCAGCAAAAGACAAGGAGATCACTTCCACATCGATTTGCCCATCGTAACTCACAGCAGTTGTACAGACAGGCTTTCAGCCAGGTTGCAAGTTACCACAGAAACAGGATTCCCCGTTATCACCTATTCCCATGGGAAGGGCTGTAGCACTTGTTCTGACTGTTGTTCATTCAGCTGTGTCCCCCCTCCCAAAAAAAGAGAAACCTTTGCATGCTTTCCTTTTTTGCTTAGAATTTTACGAGCATCCACTGCTAAAAGGGTCATGTCCCTGCTTGTAACTAAACAGACAGATTTAGAGCTTGCTGCAAACACCGATTAGATTATTGTTTTTCAGCACTTTAGGATAAATCTGCATGAATTCATGGGTGACAGTCTGAAGGAGATCTCTTCCATCTCCTTACCCCAGGGCTGATGTCCTGAATCTAGGATACAGCAGTAAATCCCACACTCGTCTAATTAGCCCTCCTGCTTCTGCAGAGCCTGTCTGGGGAGCAACGAGGTGCCAGGAGAGCCGCATCCTCAGAGGTGTCAGGGGAGCATTTGGTGATGCAATGCTCCAGCATCGCTGCCCCTCCTCTCTGCTGAGGCCGGCAGTGCCCTGGTGTGGCTGTTGTCGCCTGCTGAACCCCATCCCAGCTTACCTGTCTCCTGCAGTCCCTCGCAGCCCACGTAACTGCAAGCAGCATTTTGGGATGATACAGCCAAGGCACTCAATGTGGCAGCAGAAAGGTTGTGCTGCCCTTCTTGCCCCTTGCTCCCAGGTGGTGTTTTAACAAATGCCAGCCAAGCCACCTTGTTCGAGGAGCGAATTAACCCTCAGCTGCTGCCCCGCGCTCCGAAGCCCTAGCAGCAGCAGTGTGGGTTTCCCCCAGTGGCAGCGATCATGTAGACAAATACAAGAGTAATTGTGTAAAAGGGCTACTGGGACAGGAACGTGTTTTCTTTCTTAGCTGCTCTTGCCAGCTCACAGACGTCTCTGTCTCACGGCGGCCGGGCTGTGACAAAGCGATGTCTCTTCATGCGGCACTCGTCTGCCTGACGGAGCGACTTTTCCTCGGTGCGTTCTTGCTGCAGCTTGTCGCTGCTTGGTGGAAGACACCAGACTTTGCGCGGTTTCTCTGTCTCCATGCCCCACTGAGGCGGTGACATACAAAGCCAAAGGGAGAGCTGGCAGGGAATCAGCAGCTCAGAGGAACAAACCACAAGTAGTTCACCCCAAACAGGGCAGTTGCAGTACCTCCTAAGGCTCAGGCTCCTCTCGCTCCTTCAGCATGTCATGCCGCTGGCCATGTTCAGCGAATGGTGATGGGCTCGGGGCTTGGCCATTAAAAGGAGTGTGATGCAAGGCTGTCCTTAACCGAAAGCAGAACATGGGCCCTATAACAGGAGTTTTTCAGCTTAGACGTATTTTTTTTTTTAAAGTAATGCGTGACACACTTAAGCTGAGGACATTCTGCACAACAGCTGTGTCAGAGAGATTTGACAATACCAGGATTTGATGTCAATTATAACTGCAAGAACTCTGATTGCAATGGCTGGCAGGTTATCTGTGTAATAATGGGTATGTTATGAAATAAGTTGCTTAGCATCTTTGGGGCTCTCTGCTCTAGTTCCGGGGAAGAAAGCTGTCCTATCTGCCTTTTGCTTCCCTCTCCCTTCCTTTAATTTTAAAGCTTGGGTACACTGACTGATCAGAGGGTCAGAAATACCATCAAATTGGACCGTATTTATCAGAGACACAACTTGAAAGATAGAGAACTTCTGCACAAATGAATAATAGCGAGGCTGAACAGCAAAGGCCCTTTTACTTTTTCTTAAGACAAATGGCTGAAAATACCTTACCTCCGTTATGCAACTCACTGGTACAGCCTCTTTTGAAATGTTGTGTTTCAATTCTGGAAATGACAGAGAAAAAAAAATGTAAAGGATTCGGTGAAGGGTAATGAAAATTATTAGAGGCTCAGAGAACCTTTCATATGAGGAGAGATTTAAAAAGATTAGGTCCGCTTAGTTAAGACAAGAGATGAATAAGCAGAGACACGATAGAGAGATGTAGGGTAATGAATGGCACAGAAGAGGCACATTGGGTACTTTTATGAGCTGTTTTCCAAAATTAAAGCCTGAGAGAAGAGAGCTATAAAAATATAAGACAAGAAGTTTGCTTCTGATAAAAAACAACAATGAACACGTTTTAAATATGTTGTCTGCAGTTCTGGCTTCGCCTGTGGAATCCGTTGTCACAGGAAACAGGAATAATGAGTTTAGGAAAATTATGGAAAGGATTGGCTGCTCTGGGGAAAGTCGTGAGCCCACTGAGAGGAAAAGGGAGTTCTCCTGTAGCTTGGAATGGGAGCAGGATTCACCACACGGCATGATCCTAAGGCTGCAGAAATGGACTGCCAGCCTCAGTGGGCTCTGGGTGTTCATACACTACGCACAGCTACCCGTGCGCTAGGTACAGATAGGTACCGGCCTCAGCTGCCTTCGGTGATGTGAGATGACTCAACTTTTTGTCCAGGTTGAGCAGGCGGGATCTTTCCCAGCATGTTTTCAGGGAGCACGTCTTTTCCAACATCCCTGTATTCAGGTCAGGGTCGCTCTTGGTGCTTTGCACAGCCGGGAAGGAAGTCTCAGAACTTTGTGGGCCAGATTAGGAAAGGGGGCTGTGTTTTAGATCTCTGAGGTGTTCTCCTGAGCATCTAGCAGGACCTTTAGACCGCATTACAGGCTCTCTCTAACAGGATTCATTTCCTCTGCAGTAATCAGAAGAGTGTCTTCTTTCTGTACATATCATGTGTTAGTTCTCCTGCCCCAGTTAAGGAGTATTTTGGTTAATCAACAGTGATAGAAGTGAAGTGTCACCAAAAGACAGGGGAACAATAACATGATCAAGCATAGTTCCTATCTCAATTAAATTTCAGCACTGTTTGCAGTCGCTGAGTTTTTCTCTGGGGTCATCAGGCAGTGCATCCATTCCATGCGCAGGATGGATGCTGAGAGGTGATGCACCAAGCTTTAAGTAGGTATTTATTGATGTGCCTAAATGCTACTTAAAAATCTGAGCAAAGGTAACTTGGACGAGTTTTCACAACTGAGTCACTGATAAAGCTAGAAAAGGAATAATGGACAAAACTTAACCCTCTAAATCTCTGTATTTGTAATTAATATGTTTTCTGCTTCAGTTCACTGTGTGCATTTTTTCCCTGAGTTTGTGCATGTGCTTTGCTGTGCAAAGGAACAATGTCAAGGGAATAATTACAGGATCTTTTCAATGCTTTTCTCATAGATTCAGACAATACCTAGTGACAACCTGAAATCTTTCTCTGGAGATGCTCGATATCCAGCTGCTTACTTGAGCTCCATTTTGCTCTTTCTGGAACTTTTGTCCTGCATAAATTTGCACACCACTGACAGCTTGTGTTTCACTTGATAAATTCCTACTTATTGCATTATTCCAGGCAATTCCGTGCTATGGAGTTGTCTGGGATTATCTTCCGGGAAAATTGTGCCTTCCTATCACTCCTGTCAGTAAGTAGGTTTCCTGATGAAAATAATCTAGTGTATCTTTTCTAAACAATTTTTGATTTAATTTTCTTCCTTGCGTGGTCACGTGGCTGGTACACATGCGTTCAGACTGTAGTGAACTCAAGGAGAATTACAGCCTTCCACAAATTCCTGTTCAGCGGTAGTTTTTAGTTAAGCAGCAGGTATTTCAGCTTTAAAGCACCTCCTGGGGGCTTTGCGCTGCCTGTGATGTCTCTATGAGAACTCAACTGAAAGAGACGTAGCCGAGAAGAAGTTCTGATATCGCATCTGTCTTCAAAAGCCCACACAGCTGTTTGATGAGCATGTCTTTTGTGGTGACCGGCAGCTGTTGTATACAGTCACGATTACATGGTCAGTCTTCCTAATTACAGTCCTACAAGACCTGTACGTATTGGTATACTGTGAGTTGCTCCCACCGAAATCACTAGGATTCCTCAAAATAGGTAAATTTAAGCAAAATGGACAATACTGTGGGATTGGAACCTATCTGTGAGAACTGTAATATATTTGATCCAGAACAAATTGCTTCAAGATAATTGTAAGTTTCCATTCCTATAGCAAACAGCTTTTGGTGGCTTCACGAAATACCACTTTCTTCAGAGAGTCTTCTCACACTGGTGACCTAAAAGCTGTAATTTCTGATAATGTTACAGTTGAAGTATTCACGTCTTGTGCTGTTGATATCACTGCACATTACAGGGTGATGATCCAGAGGATACACCCTGGAACTTCACATGCCAAGATGGAGAAAATCAATCTCTGTTAATAAAAAAAGGCAGGCTCAGTGGTGCAGAAAATCACTACTCTGGAGCCTTAAAGAGGCTCCTTCAAAAATTCATGATTATAGAATGGAATCCTGAGCTACATTATAGTCCTAAAAGAAATCAGGATATGGAGAAAACAAAAATCCAATTTTCATTAAGTGGAGAAAATAAAGAAGAAATCCCATATGCAAAGTCATCGATCGCTTGGAACACAATTGTATGCTCAAAACATAAGAACAGTTTTCAAGTTTCCCAAGTATCCAATATTTTTCCAAAATACTTTTCAAAGTTAATTTTTCTTTTCTTGTTTGTTTATTCATGCCCCTAGCATTAAATCTATCTGAATAAAATTTCTAATTGTTCTGGTCAACTGCTGTAGGGTAGCTACAACATTCAACCTACGGCGATATACAGACATTTAACAAACTCAGTATTGACCTAATGCCTTTAACTTACTACTCAGTAAATTATTTGGCGGTGTCCCCTGCTGATGTTACCCACAATGCAAATACAGTATGCAATAAACAGAGAGAGCAAGCATCTTTGCCCTCCTTATATGCACTGTGCCTACAGCCATCCTGACGAGAGGCTTCTATAACGTGACAGAAACTTGAAGACACTAAAACCCTTTCTTAAAGCAGATTTCCAATTTTCTATCTATGAGGAGTCTGAATTCCTGAATCACAAAGATTCGGGGACCAGAATAATTAGTGTTCAGTCCTGCAGTGTAGGTGGGTGTGATGGCTGATAATTTGGATGGTCTTTGGCTTGAAACACGGCCTTTGCACAATTAGAGCAGGAAGAGTTCCAGCTTCACTTTTACAGTATTTCAGCTTTCAGCCTTGGCAGACTTGTAACACACTATTTGTGTGGAACAGGCAGGATTATTTTAGATGTAATCTGGTCAGCTGCCTGGAAATACAGCCACTCTAAGTGTATGCTACGAGGCCTTTTTACCATAGTATCACACATCAAATTATTATTTTAAAATTATTTTTTACATATTTAATGTAGCTGCAGATCTATTCATGAAGGAACATTTCAGTAGTTCAGCTGATCAGCTTGAAACTAAGAAAAAGCTTCTGACAGTTCATCTTCTTGCTTACTTAAGCATGGCTGAGTCATGGCTACAGTGAATCCTGCACTTGCTTTAACTTTTATTTGTTCATTCATTCATTCATTGTTAGGGCGCATGTGTGAGGAGCTTGGGTGAGTGCAATTTACTGTTGTGCACACACCATCATCTCTGACTTCTGGAGTAAGCTGAGATTGAAATGCTATTTCTCACAAACACCTATTTTTCGTCTGTTTTTCGTAACAGTATATTCATAGCATTGGACTTCTCAAAACTAATTCAAATTATTTTCATTGCAAAAATGGACAAAGAGGACAGCTGAGAGACAGGATAAAACTGGTCTTAGAATTCAACACATTTATATTTATGACTTTTCAATAGGATAGACTAGACGAGCTGGAAAAGATCAGTTTTTATTGGAGCGCTCTCCCAACTTAAACTTACACTTCCTCAGTAAATTAATAAAGAATTTGCCAGTAAAAAGAACATAATGGCCATTTTGCACTTGTTGCTCTGCATTGTATTCTGAACTGATGTGCTGATAGCACCCCCGGCCATACCCAGCTGGGTTGGCACATGGACTTGCTAAGCTCAGAAGAGCACATTTTAATTGTAATACTCCCAGATGAGGAGCACATTTGCTGGCATTCCTCATTCAGAGCTTCCCTCTGCGGTTCTCCTCCCCACTCTTTTTTGTGAGTAGGAAGGACACACGCTGGATCAAACTAAAGGCAAGTGATGGGCGGGAACAAACACTTGCTAAAGGTAAGCAGCTGCTTAGTATTCCGGAGCACGCAGAGCACTTCAACTTCTGCAGACAGCTCCTGTGGGATCAACTTTTATTTGGCAAGGAGGATGCCTTTCCCACCGTGCAGCATCTTTCTGAAGCTGCAGCTGTAGCCAAGGAATTAAGCAGATGTCAGTCAAGACAAAGGAGTGGAATTCTGTGCCAAGCCAGTCAGGTGAATGAGGTGGTCTGCTTTAGTGCCGGAAAGACAGGGAGGGAATTTGTCATCGTAACTGAGCACATTATAGAAAGGTGTCTTTGTTCCTGTGCCCTGCTGTTTGTCGTGAGAAATCACTGCCATGGCAGTTATTGCTGAATCGTGGCACGCTCCAGGATTGCTGTCTGTGATGCTCGTGGGGGATCCATCACGCTGGTGTCTGGCTGTACGTGGGCTCAACTGCAAACTCACTTAGAGCACCACAGCGCTTCCGCCGTAGCTCGTTATCACAAGCCTCACAGCCAGGGCAAAATCAGGGGTGAAGGAGTTTTTTAGTGCCTTTCTGTTTCCCCACTGTTTCTGTCTCCCCACTATTCCTTTTCCTCTGTTTCAAGTGACTCTGCAGGCTGCTGGCTCCTGCTGCTCGTGGTGAGGTTAACTTGCTTCCTAGGAGAGCCAGAGTAAATGTTATGGTTCTGTTTGCAATCTGACCCTCTGCTGCTGTGTACAAGCAGGCCTTTTGTACCCGAAACAGCTCCAAATTACTGTACATAAACCATAATCTTCCGGTGGGAGCACTATAGTTTTCCATTTTGCTGCTAATTGGATGATACACTTGCAATAGTCTTTGTTACATGGCTAGCGGTGGGCAGGGAGCAGTGACGGAAGGCTTTTATTTAGAAATCTTGCAAAAATGCAGTGACTGTCCTCGTTTGACAGCACTTGAAGCCAATCATCAATTAACTAAATAACAGCCAATTAGCTTGAAGTAAAAAAGAAGAAAACTGCTTACTTCACATTCTTTGTTGACGCAAATGCCAGTCAGAGGATCGGAGGTTTTTTCTTTCTCCTGTGAGAAGACAAAATGGCAAAAGATGTGCAGAAAATGCACCGTGGGTTTTTTTAAATACTGTCTTTTTCTCACACAAGAATAGTTGAGAAACTAGATAAGAACATCTTAAGCTCCTGAGACATTTCATTTGCTTTGATTTTTTAAAATAAAAATTAGTATCATTATGCAAGCACAATTCTTCCTTCTTCCTCCTTTCTTCACGCCGCTGTAGGGTACTTCAGGCACAAGGGCAGCTCCACTGAAGCTGGCTGCCTTCGCGACGAAAGACGAGCAAACAGCTGGCTGCCCTGCAGTGCGAGGACAGGCAGGACTGTGATATTAACATTTGCATCACCAGACCAAACTCGTCCTCTTTCATATTTCATGGCCTTTCAGGGCTCCGGAACTTTCAACGTTAAAAAAACCTGAAGCACCCAGGGGCATTAGGAAGCAACTGAGTGGTGCTGTCAGGACTGGCGTTTTGGTCTTAGGTCCCTCCAAGACCCATGTTTCATGTCTGCATCCTTTTTAGAATCTGGGCAATAGTGCCAAAAGGTATTGATTGAGTCAAGCCCGTTGCACAGTGGAAGCCAGTCACACCACTGGCCGGAACAAAAAGTCTCTCTCCTGGATTATTGCTCTTTATTTTAACTGTTAGTCCAATACCATCTTCCCGAAAGAAGCAGTGCAATTCAACATGAAGACGAAAGCTTGATCCTATAGCTTTCAGCTGTGGTACCGTTTAATTCTTGCCAGTCCCAGAGCAGAGGGTAATGTCTGCATGGGTCTCTGACAGCTGGGCTTTCAGTGGATGATAGAATGGGCAGAGAAAGAGCATAGATTAGGCCAAAGAGGCAGCTGCTACAAGCTAACTTAATATCGCTGGGTTAGAAAGAGACGGCCATTTACTCATGGCACCCTGGCTTTGAATTTTTATTGCAGTTTATAAGCTGCTAAGGCCAGCAGTTAATGCACACAGGCATTACGTGCCCTCGCGTCTCGTCTGTGGGGCTGGACCACAGCTGGTCCCTTGGGGTTGACATCAGAGCTGCGTCTGCCTAATGTCTATTAGTTGCATCAATCAATAATTCTTCACTTGGACTTTTTACTCGCTGTTCAAAAAGATTTTATTATGCTACTTTGCGCTGCTCACAGCGTCATTTCATGGGTTTCAAATTGTGTTACACTTTTGTTAATACTTTTTCATGTTTCATAATTGGATAGTGGAGGGTGAGAGCTATGTCTTTTAACCGTCAGGAAAGCAATGAATATTGGATGCTTTTTCGTTAATTGATGTGAGATTGAGCACTGCACTTATTGATCTGTTACTTTCTTACAGGAACATTTTACACCTGAATGCAAGTTCAAAGAATCAGTATTTGAAAACTACTACGTGACGTATTCTTCAATGATCTACAGACAGCAACAGTCTGGCCGGGGTTGGTATTTGGGTCTTAACAAAGAAGGAGAAATCATGAAAGGAAACCACGTGAAGAAAAATAAACCTGCAGCACACTTTCTTCCAAAACCATTAAAAGGTAATTGCTTGGGTTTGCTCCATCTACCTGAACTGACATTATCTTGTGTCAGAGACGTTTAATTGCTGTGCATACATATTTGAAGGGTTCAGCTACTTATATCATAGGAGAATAATGTTCTGTAACACACTATTAATCTAATGAGAGCTGCTCCTTTTAGGTTTCTCTACGTTACCTCTGCATTTCTCTAATTTAACCAAATGCACTTATTAATTTCTTTGTGCCCAAAGTCCACAGTGTCTCCGTGATACATAACGAAGGCTCTACCTGGAATGGCTCCGACATCAGCTCACAGGCCATCAGCGACTTCCTATATAGCTTGTCAATCATCTGTGCTTTATATTACAGGATGTTTGTCTATTTTTGGCTGAGATAAAGCTCTAATGTGTGGTGCTTATTAAACCGCAATTAATGTGGCATCAGCATGTGACATTAAAGGTAATAATGCATGTGGCATATGTATACTGCTGTGCATTACAAGCCAGGACCTAGAGTCATCCCAGTTAGCTGAAGCATCTGAATCAGGACAGTGGTCAGACTTGGCTCGCTCTTTGGTCAATGCAAAGAGGGAGATCTCAGTCAATGCATGGAGGTGCTCCTTTTCTCCAGAAGAACTAGCTTATGTACGCTCTTCCCTTAAGAGGGATGAAGCCCTCTACTTCTGGGTTATGTTCTTGTAAGTAGTCTTCTAAGACAGTGTAATTTTGAAATTGGAGAGACTACCTCAAAGGTGCATAGCCCTGGGTGCATGCTGGACTAGTTTGGCAGTCCACATTTAGGACTGGCTTTTAAGCAACCGATGTCGAGGTTCACCCTCACTTCTAATGCGTGTGAAAACAAAGGAAATAAATAGAAGACTGAAAATCCATTTTTACGCTCACCTGCTTAGGCTGCGTATACAAGTAACAGGTCAAATCACAGCTGTCGACAGTGCTACTCCATCATTAGTAAGAAAATGTTGATTCATATCAGCTTAGGTCTGTCTTGCAGAGTTTTGTGAAGTGCAGTGGGTAGGTGGATGATTTAACCGGGAGAGCAAGGGACCTGTGGTTTTTCCCTTCCCTAAAATGTCATTCCCCCGAAGAGGAGCTCAGAGGTTCTTAGGGAGTGTTTGAAACGGAAGAGGACTCCTTGCCATGTCTCCTTTCTTTCGCTCCTAATATTGCATTTTGCTGAATGACAAATGCCATCGTTTCACAGCTGGACTTTGCCCCAGGAGACTGAGTATCCCACATCGTGTGCTGATGTGCTGCCTCTCTTTTGCTTTGCAGTGGCCATGTACAAAGAGCCTTCTCTCCACGATCTCACAGAGTTCTCAAGATCTGGAAGTGGGACCCCAACAAAGAGCAGAAGTGTTTCAGGAGTGCTAAATGGGGGTAAATCCATGAGTCAAAACGAGTCAACGTAGCCAGGTTCAGGCAAGCCAAGTGCTCTCTAAACAGAACCTTACCTCTGGATGCGGTTGAATTCTTACTAGCAGTCTTTTATCCAAACATTCAATTGCCCAGGACAAGCCACCGAACTTGCATAGGTCACTCGTTTATCAGCCGTTAGATCTACTGGTTGTCAAAGGATATACCCCAATAATGTAGAATATACTTGTGCATATCACAAGGCACTTGGATAGCCAGCAAACATAACTGCGGAATAAATCTCGGAGAAGAAATGTCCAGCTCTTTCTCTCTCTCTCTTTTTCTCTCTCTCTGTCTTTCTCTCTCCTATGCTTTGTGGAATACGAAACAAAAACATTTCACAGCATTCACTGCTGATAAGAATTTGCTTTCCAACTCAGAAAAAGACCACTTTTGCTCTTCAACGGAAATTTTAATGCTTGTATGTTTTATAGGGGGAAACAAAAAACAAACATGTAAACTCTGTTGTTTCCTTGGCTTACCGTTTTATATCTAAGGCTTGATAAAAAATATAACCTTTAATTTGGAATAGTGCAACTTTCTGATTTCTGAACTCCAATGGGTCTTTAAAGCTATGTCTTTAAAAAAATAATTAAAAATTCAGGGTTGGAACTGAGAGTTGGTGTCTCAGGCTCAAGCAAACAGTGTTCTTGTGGTTTTAAACACAATGAAATATAAATTTTTATAGATTTGTAGTTTCTGGTAAAGTTCTTGTGCTAACCCCAGTCTGTAGGAATGGAGTTGTTTTGCTATCCCAAGTGGAAGTTAACGGAAAGGGATACAATTATCCTCCAGTGTAGATTTCTCTTAATTCCATTTTGTGTGTCATGTTAAACTATTGTTGTGGCTTCTTTTTTAAAGACAGAAACTGTGGAATTAAGGTGACTTTTTTTATAAGAAACGTCTTATTTGTAAAAGTCCTTCTTTCACTGTAACAGGCACGTGAATATTGTGTAGGAGGAAGCGTTAGGACAGGTTACCCCTAAACAACGTATACTTATACATGCTATTGGAAACAATCGTTTAAAAAATGTAGTTAGGTTTCCATTTAGGTCATCATGTCTGTTGCATGGGAGAAAGTTGGAATATTGGCATAGAGTTGCATGATGTGTAAGATTTTGTGCATTAACCATCGTTGGATTCTGTGCTCCAAAACTGACATAGTTCTGTACAGGCAGCTTTCTGCCTTGTACGAAAGAATTGTTTATTATTTGTTGTATACACAACCATGCACTGAATAAACTATTTCTATTAAGATGTACTTTTTTAAAAAGCTTGTTTGATTATATGATGTACATCCATGATTAATTTCAAGGGAAAGGGTTGGCAGTTAAATTATAAAGTTATAAAAGATACTGTAATTAATGTTCAAAATCTTTCTATGTAATGGGTTATTCCCCTGTAACGCCATACATTATACAATTGAGAACGTGATCTTTCTTTTGGATATCGTTAGAACTGGTCTTACGTGCCCAGCTGAGATACTCAAAACATAGTGACTACCAAGTGCCACAAAGGCTTGGTAACGGCCCCTCTGCTGTGTGCTGCTGGAGCCCCAGTGAATTGTGCTTCTCTGCTTTGAGCTTCTCCGCTTTGAGCTTCTCCAGCTTCTCCGTGTCTGTGCTCCCTGTTAGACGTTCCTTAGTGCAGCCACATAGCGCTACCTCACAGCACACCTCCTCAGAGCCCTCAGTACAGGGGCTCCCAAAGAGATCCGGTAAGTCAAGCACAGCTCGTGCCAGGTGGCACCATGAAGATGCCCCGCATTTGCTGTGCGTCACTGCAGGAGCGCTTTAGGGGCTGACTTTATCTGGTCTCGAGGGAAAAAGCTCCCATGCCTCTGGCCTTTGTGGACATGCTCTGGAGAGAGAACATCCCTCTCTCCTGCCTTTTCTCTCAAAAAACATTAGTAAGAACTTTTCTCATACACAACATCCAGGCAGCTCTGACAGGCGAGCTTCGCTCTTCAGGGTGTTTCAAGAAGTCCTAGGAGGAACAAGCTTTCATCATGGGTGGCTGAAGAACCAGTTCTAGAAGGGAATAATGGAAATGGAGGCAAAAAGCGACCTATAAACGTTAGCCTGAAATTAAAATCGGCTATTCTGCTGTTCGCTCTGTGTGCCTCCCACTTGACCAAGCTGGAATTAGACCTCAGAACAGGGTGGGACAATGGGGTTTTTTGAAGGCTGGGGCTGAGAGAGAAGGGAAGAAGATTATGCTTCAGATCAAACACCCAGGTTTGTTGTTTTGTGGCAAGTAGTAGGCAAAGAGCTCTAGATTGCTGAGCTCCCCTATGGAGCAGAGTGTGGTCTTCCCCAAATACCACCATCTCTCTGCCCTTCAGAGAGCCTGGGGGTCCTCAGCTCGCTTCTTTCCAAAGGGTGAAGATGGGAGCACAACCAATGCCATGGAAATCCTTAAAAATTGAAGATGTGGCTGTGATTGCTCCAGAGGGTTTGATAACTCAGTGGGTCTGGAGCATCTGTTCCCTTCAAGTAAGTGCGGTATGCCCTTGTGGAACATTTTTCTTAAGCCTCCCAACCCCAAACATCAAACTTATTGGGGCGCATGTTCCAAAAAAGGAGTCTGAGTGCCTTAGGAACATAAAACTTGATTTTAAAATAGGCATATTTGTGGCAAAGCTAATTCAGTGCTGACCGTTATCCTAAAGAAAACTGGAGATCTGCTGCTTTGCTGTATAGCTGCAGTCTTACTGTTATTCCCCATCCCCAGTACCTACAACCTTGAAGGTCATCTGCAGTGAAAGAAAAATGCTCGTCTCACAAATTGTCCTTTCTGGGGTCTGTAGTCTGACCCATCTTTCGTATTGATGTTGGCATCAACTGTGAGCACTCACTGCTAAATCCCTAGTTTCAAAGTTTTGTAATATACCAAGCTAACAAAGACCACTCTTGGATTGACATGAGAAGAGAGAGATGGTGATAGATGAGCCATAAACAGCTGTTTCTGACAATTATGTTGAATTTCTTACAAACTTGTTCCAATGATAGTTTTCCCCTCAGATTATTGTGGACTGAAAGGGGAATACTCTTGATTCATAGAGCCCTGGTAGCAGACAAAAGCTCATGTACATTGTGAGCAAAGTGAGGGATTATGTCCAGGGTTTTACATGCAGCTTCTGGAGCCATAGACTGGGATTTAATAAGGAGAAATAGAGTTAAATGTGCCTTTGCAGACAGTGAAGTGAAGGTTATATTCTGATCCAGCCAGCAAAGTCCCTTGGGTAGACAAGAATGTGGTTTCAGCAGAGGACCAGATTAAGGAGCCAGATTCCAGAGTATTTATTTATCCTTCAGCAGCCATAAATTAGAAAGTTAAACAGATGACTCCTGGATAATACCTACCTTTAAGAAATGTGCAAAACGTTGGAAAAATGTCCATATTGATGGTTGCCTATCAAAAGACAACTTATAGCCACTGGGCAACCCACTTTGCTCTGCCACACGTACAGTGGCAGAGTACAGTAAGATGCACACCTGGAATAAGGACAAAGCCCAGGGGCTGGTATGAGAACAAGCCCTACGCTGGCTGTGAGCCACTAACCGTCTGCAGAAGGCTTGGTCTCAGGCCCTTCTGTTATTGCCAGTGTGATGGCTGATGGCTTTCATCTGCCATTTCTCTTGTCCCTGCCTCTCCAGCAATGCTGCCCACGCTCTGTGCAGCGTACTGCAGGCATGGAGTTGGCTCGGGAGGTGCAAAACAGGGGCTGTGCAGAGACCTCATGAAAGGCTGACAAATTGGCCTGCCAACCCAAAAGAAAACAGGTCACCCATGAAACTGGGTGGAATACTGCTAGGAGCACAACTATTATGAGGCAAAATTGCTGCCTTTTTTTGCAATCCACCTGTCAGAGCTGCTTCCTCGGAGGTCTCTGCAGGGGGCTCAGGCGTTGCTTTCTTAGCCTGGTTTAGGGGTGGGGGAGGGTGGGAAGAACTCTTCTCTGTATCACAGAGATCTTTTTTCTTTTAGTTTACCTCATGCTACCTCATAGCATGGTTGTATCTCCGTAGCCACTTGCTCAGCCATGTTCATCGCTGGCACGATGGAAGACAATTCCCTACTTGGGGAAAATATCTCCAAGCTATCCCAGGGAAGAGCGGTGCCCCTTCTGCAGCACCATCTGGTGTCCCCACCGCTGGTTTCCAGCCCGTGTGTCAGGTTTTCCAGTGGGATAAATACAGTGTAACGAGCTCAGGGGCGCTGTGGTACACCAGACCTCTCCCCAGCTGAGCACCAGCACGAGAGCCAGGTCTGGCAGAGCTGTGCTGTGTCTTGAGTATCTCTGCGAGGAGACCAGAGCAAGCTCTAATGGGTTTAAGTGTTTCCCTGACATAGCCGTGACGAGGACGCTTTTGCAGGACAGAATCTGTACGTAATAACCTCCTGTCTTCTAATAAATAATTCTGTCTAAAACAGACTCCCTCTTGTCTGGGCTCTGATTTTTATCACTGCAGCCACTTCGGGGCTCTCCACCACCAGCGCACTACACCACTGCTTAGCTTTCCTTAGGGTACAGACCCTTCTGTATTGTGCTTTTCCTATGTCTTCCTGAACCAGACAGGGGCAACTTGGGTGGTCAAGCCAAGACCATCACAGATGGATTCTTCAGTTTGCTGTAGCCTTGATGTGGTCCAGGGAGGACACAGAAAGTGGGATGCATTTTACCAGCTTAGGGAATGGCTAGTCTAAAGATTAGAGCTGAGTTTCCTACACGGTGCAAGACCAAGACAAAAACCACCATGGTTTTGTCTGACTTCTTTGTCTCTGCAAAAATGACATAAAAGAATAGTAGAAAGCCTATTTAAAATAAATTGATTTCTTAGGGAAAAGCCCTACCATGCAATTTATCCTGAATAACACCAGCTTTGGGTTTTATTCAGCTCTTTTGTGGGGAGATATTCTTGACAACTTAAAATTCCCAATTCACAGGGTCAATTTTTAAGGAACTCCCTTCCCTGGCACGAGTGAGCGGAGCTGGGGAGCCCTGCCCTTTCGTGGCAAGCTGGCACTGAGGTTCGTGCCTTTTGGAGAGCAGGGACCTGAAACAAGCTGGATTTGCTGGTGTATGATGGCTTTTATTGTGGATCTGCTCCAGCAGCAGAGCTTACCCTGCTTTGGGAACATGCCACGTCAGTTTAGGGGGCACTCAATCACGCTGCCCTTCTGCAACTCCTCTCATGGGGAAGTTTAAATATTAAAGGAAAACCCAAATTTGAAACATGTTTTACATTAATCAGAGAAATTGAAATAATAAATTATTCCATCTCATCAGGAACTGGAAGACAGTTTATCGTGTTCCTTTCAAGGATCATTATTAAGGATTTGAAAGTTAAGATTCTTAAATACCACATATGGAAAACTACTTTCAAGCACACATAGGCTTCATTTTTTCCCCACATACATTTGACATTTCTCACCTAAATTCAACAACTGGAGGGGCAGGATGAATGTTTTCATCTCCCATGGGTTTCCCAGCATCGCATGTTGTCTGTCGCGCTCCTTTTCTGAGCTTCTCTCCTTGTCGAGGACAGGGTCATGGGTCCACCCTCTACCAAGGACCATCACATTTGTATAAGGAAGAGTTGTCCCTGTCCCAGCTTTTGTAGTGCACAGAGCTGGTTGATTGGATGAGATGTTGAGCGGGGCTGATCTGAGATGTCGATGGCGTATTTTGGGGGACACACAGCAGACCGGCAGCTCTCTTACACTCTCTCTTTGCTCCTGGGCAGAGACCTCTCAGCTCAGAGCATGCTCCCAGGGGAGCTGGGGCAAATTTGGGAGCTTGGCAAACGAAAGAACCTCCCAGGCACTGACGGCAAAATGCTGCTTGCTGTGGCTGAATGGCCATGGCAGCAGCAGCACTCAGAGCACCGTGGCTGGTACCTGTTAAAATTTACTCATTAGTGACTAGACTGCAAAGCTCTGAAAAGTAGTTTGTCATGATTTGGCACACACGCCTTAAAGAAAACGATGGCACAAACAAAAGCCCTATCCAACCAGGGTGAGCAGATCGTTCTTTTGCCCTTCCTTTGCATATTGATTTAATTTAATTTAATTATTGGACACGGTTATACAAAGCAGGGCCCTGCACTTGGACCAGGGGCCCAGGCTCCGTTGTCCAAACCTTTGCAGCAACAAGTTTCATATAGACAAGAACTCAGAGCTCTTCTAATGTTTTCAAACCATACCATATATATTTTGAAGAAAACCATAGTGAGGTCTGAGCCAATGTCAGTGAAAACTTTCTCTTTTTCCTGCTGTGAGGTCAGGATCAGGCCTACAGACAAAACTGGAAGGAAAGGTTTACAGACAACCTCTCAAGGAAAACAGGAAAAAGGAAGGTAGAAAAGAGTTCACATGAATTAGTGTTGTACTCAAAACCCTCTACAGGACTCTTGAAGCATCCCTGCTGCTGCACGCACATGTGCTCGAGGGAAGGGGTACTGGGAATAAAGTGCCAGAAGTAAGATGACTCCTGTTCACGGGTATTTCTGGTGACAGTGGCTTCACTGCAGGATCCTCCAGGCCACTGTTGTAGCTCTACCAAAGATGTGTTAGCGCAATGAAGCAGAAGTGTCACGTCACTTATGATGAAAGAGGACAAGGCCAGTAAAGGGAGGCAAAGGAGGGGATGCAGCCTAAGGATCAGAGAGTGGGATGCATTCTCCATGAGGCAACAAAACCACTGCCACTCATTGAGTTCAGCAGGACTCAGCTCCCACGTTGACCCACGGCCAGCACAGCAAAATACTCTGGCACAGTTCAGACTCCTCTACTGTGGATGTCTCAAGGCCTGATCCTAATCTCCGTTGCAGAATACACCACGGACACCAGTAGCTCTGGAGTTCTGTGCTGATTTGAAGTACCTTTACCTAGACCGGCAATCCTTATTGCTGAAGAACTTCAGACATTACCTCATGCATAAGTATGTTGCAGTGGTTAATCTGTGAAATATTTTTAGATAACAAAATTAACCGGTTCAAAACTTAATTAATCCTATTTCCTTCCCAAATGGTTTCCTTCAAACAGTACTTGAAATAGTTTTACTTTCCCCCATTGTCTGTCTAATGCACTGATGAACTTCTCCTTCTGAGCTTCTCCTTATTTTAATTGTCTGCTCATCCAACCATCCCTTCTGATAATTAAGGAAGTTAATAATATAGTGATCTTTAAAAATTAAACTTCTTTCCCTCTTAAGCAAAAGCAGAACTTCTGTTGTTGTTTAAATTGGTGGGTTTTTAACTTTCTTCATTTGAAAGAACAATTGTTGCCTTTGGTATTAGTGGCAACATTTGGAAACCCACTTGCTGCAGAGATGTTGGTGAAAATATTACTTTGCATTAAATAATACAAAGGTTTTTCCATTAGATAATACAATAAGGTTTTCTGGGGAGTTTCAGTCAGCAGATCTTATGGTCACTTAATCAGGATAGACTGAGCAAAACAAAAGGCAAAGAAAATCATAAACCAGTCAGGAATAGCAATGCCACTCTTACCGGCCAGTGTCCTCTTCTGCCTGGATGATCCCTAAGGCTCAATCTATGAACACATCGCCAATCTCACCTTCGTGGTCACTAATGCCTGGTCCTGTTGTATCCTTTTCTGCAAATCTAATCAACACTCAAGAAATGGTTAAACATTTCTCCCTTGCCTCACCTGCCAAAAGCAGCTGCCTTGGCTGCAATGTGGAGCCCAGGCATGTGTCAGCCTCCCGCGGCAGGTCCGTGGCATCCCTGCTGTCATGCAAAGCCAGCGTCTCATCGGTGTTTCTCCACTGGAGGTCTCTTGCTGAGGGTCCTTCTCCTCAGTGCAGCCCCTCACAACATGCACGTTGCAGAGCAGGGAACCGTATCTGCCGCGTTACACATCTGGCTCCGGGGGAGCTTTGGCAGCTGCTTGCGTACAGCAGAGCTGGCCCCTGACACCCCTCTGTGTTGCAAGTTACTGAGCCAGATCTAAATCATTTTCATTTTCAAGGGGGACAAAGGCGGGATTCTTCCATCACGCTCCACATCAGACGGACAGCAGCCCACTTGGAGTTTAAATTTTGCCAAGGAGGAAAATGTCTTCATACAAGTGCATTGAAATGTATTACATGTACGCACATAAGTACGAAAGACACAGCTACACACACACACACACACACACACACAAAAATACATTTATAGATAGATAGATAGATCGATCGATCGATCGATCTGTATACATAGCAGCTCATGTTTGCCATATGAGAGCTCCCTGGCAAACAGCCTGAACTGGTAAGAATGGGGTTGGCACCAGTAAACTCAAGGAACGCCTTGTGGTGCGAAGCAGGCTTAGAGCAGGCAGCAATCCACCTTGCTAAGGCCGTAAACCGGAATATGCTTAGGAGAGTAAAACCCTGCTAGCCTTCATACAAGCACTTTCACAAGGCCCGTATTCGCCTTGGTACTGGCTGAGCCACCTTGTACAGTGAGCAGGAAGGGACCAACACTTTGCTAGAAATCTTTTACTTCTTGATCAAACTTGCAGTGGGAAAGGCTTTGCTCAGTCAGGGTAAAGAATTGCTCAGCAATGGCCTGAAGGAGGAAAGCAGACTGCAGTCCCTCGACCAACACAGCGACAGGGAGAGGAAGAAGCTGCTAAAACTTAACAGAAAGCTGCTAAAAGATCTCAAGTGTCTAAAAACTGCTATGGAAATGCAGAAGGGTTTAAGCAGCTGACAAAGATTACAGAGTTCTATGGAGCTTGCCAGGCAAGATGAAACAAGAGAGGGGGAAAAGGTTAATCGCCAGCAGGGTTAAAGGAAATTAAAAGTATATGTGCAAAAAAGTGCTAGGAAAAGACAGTAGGCCTAGGAATAACCACTGAGTGGGATGGTATTAACGACGACTCAAAAGTGGCAAAGAAGTTAGTGAAAGTTGGGCTGCCTACAGATCTAGGCATTCGTCGTAGTACCAAAAATCTCCGTTAAATGCCAATAAAACTTCCAGCCATCTGGTTCTGAACCATCGAAGCTGATCTCGGCTCTGATGGCCCAGAGCGCACAGTAAGTCACCTCCTAGCCCTCCTGCAAAATGGCTCTGAGAGGAAAAAATCAGTGTGGTTACAGAAAGGTCAAACAAAATGAATGAGCTCATCAAGCCCAAGTGCATTGCATGCTGGAACAAACAGACCCAGGGCGAGTGGCTGAGCAGCAGTGGCCTTAACCAGTTCTATTTATTGTCAGAACCTTGAGCCAAAACCATGTTATTGCTCTATAACAAGGAGGAAATAATTGGTTTGTAAGCTGAATTTGTATTCAGATGGTTTGTGTTAGTTCACATCATACGGATAACAACGGATAACAGTGCTCTGCTAAATACCTCATCTGTGTCCAAGTGGACTTCAGCCTATCACTGGGAATTTATCAGTAGAATCAACTAAAAGTTCAGCAGCATGCGTGTGCGTTCCCAGTCCCGTAAATACTCTTAGAACAAAAAACATCTTAATTCAAATATAGCTCGAGTATCACCTGTCCTTCTTAAAAGTGAACATTGTGCTACAAAATAAAAAGTGATGCATGCCTAAAAGTATGTGAAAAAGAGAGTGCGGGCAAAGAGGAAAAGAAAGACATTGTAGGCATGGAAAACAATTGCACACAAATTGCTTTAAAAGCCCTTTTTCCTATTAAAAAGAAAAAATCTGAACGGCCATGTGGAAGACCTAAACTGCAGATGACAGAGAGCCATCTGGACGACGTGGCCCTGCCGTGCTGTACTGCACGTACTAAGAGAGGATGAGGAAGATAAAGAGACAAGGAAGCTTGTCTTCTTTTGGAAAACCGGGTGAACAGCTATAGAATAAGCATTTTCTCCTTGCTATATCATAGCGCGTCATGGGGATGAATGAGACTGGAAGTCAGCTCCACTGTGCACAGCTTGGGAGCACCGAGGATGGGCAAGGAATCTGACGGCCACAGCCTAGTCTGGCTCTGCTGCGTGAGAAAGGGGCTTATTGGGCTCAGTGTACCTGGAATCACATCTGACTCTGATCAGAGAGATTTGTCTTTTGCCTGCATAAAACTAGCATGGAATGTAGTGTAGTGACACAATCATTCCCAGCAATCCCACTAATGTCAGAAAACGAACCAGCCAGTGACTTGATGAAGGAAAATGTCTCTGCTGTTCCTCACAGATATTAATGTATGCAGGCTTTTGGGGTAACCTTTACAGTACTTTACGTATTCAGCACCAGCAGCCAAAGAGGGCGGTAGTGTAAAATTTCCTGCAAGAGGCCAACCTTCATCCTCAACGGCTGAGCGCTTATTTGAACAGGACCTTGATTTGTTCTGATGAAGGCAGCTGTCAAACCACTCAGGGAGCTGTGCTTCGTAAGCAACCATGATATTTAAACCTCACGACCTTTTAAAAAGTGTACGATCTGGCTTAAAGGGCAGCCTTCCTGAAATAAATGACTCTGAAACCTCTTAGGTCAGTTTTTTTTAAAAAATCCATAACAGACAGGCATCACATTATTTTACTAGGAGAGGTTTAATCACTAGTATCTGGCAATTGATTGGTAAGGTACATTTATCTACGAGGTGTTTGTGCAGCACCATGCACACCCTTATCTATTATCCATACCCCAAGGAGTTACTTAGCGCAAATAAATCAATGCAATTTATCGATTAAATTATATAAATACTCCTGGAACTCGAACAAGTGAAAATTTCTGCAGTCATTCTCAGGTCTCTCATTTATGGGTTGGGAGCTGGCAAATCATGATCTGAAGAAAGCCAAGGAAGATGGTGAGCTCAGTGTGGACCCTGCAGCTGGATTTCTGTGGCCGTCCGTTCTTTCCGGCTTCATAGAAGTCCTCAACTGCATCGCTGGTCCGTGCTGCAGTCCAAGTGAGAGAAGGCATGGGGTGATTTTCTCCTCTTTTGGCCAGGCTGCAGGATATCTGCAGAGCACGCTGGACTCCTTTGGTGACGGATGTGGTGACCGTAACAGGCTGCAGTCTGGGGCCTGGGGCCTGACCAGCTACAGAGCAAACGGATGCCCAGAAAGCACCCACAAAGTCACAGTGCTGTTTTCCTTCAGCCCCTTGTTTTGAAATTCCCCTTGTCGTCAGGCCTGTGCAAACCCTGGCCAGGAAGACGTTGCCTGTATCCTGCCATCTCCCTCCCTTCCCCTCCACCTGGCTGCTGTTTCTTGCCTCGTGCCCTGCGAAGTGCTTCGGGCGGCCCCTCTGGTCACGCAGCAGCTGCCCGCTGCAGTCCTGCCCTGCCAGTGCCTAAAGACACAGCATCCCTAAAGCAAGCAAATAAATCCTATGTGCATGGAGATATCAGCTCTTGAGCATCTCAAGTTGAACATCCCAAATTAATTGACATTCTTGACTGAATCTTTCCAAGTCTCTGTTGCTTATCTATAAAGTGATAATGTTTCTCCCCTGCCTTACTGGGCTTCACAGACACAAATTAATTAATAGTTTGCATGTGAAATAAACAAACACGACCGGAGTAATGAGTGTCATGGAAAAAAACCCAAGCAGAAACAGTATTTCATCTTTACAGCAAGGCCGAGCAGCATGCAGTAAACAAGGGCTGGGGCCACACACTGAATGACGGGAAGAAAACAGGTTTTTGAATCGCCGCCCACTGATTTGCATCAGGCAGTCTGCTCAGCGACTGAGGCAGGGCCCCTGTGGAAGAAACAGCATTTGATCATGTAATGAGCCATCGCTGGAAGGCCAGGAATGCGGCCCACGGGCTGCATTTCAGGATAAGACTTTTCCTACTCCTCGCACGCTTGACTTTGGAGTTTGAATACCGTCACATAAACTTGTCTGTTAGCTTATATAATTTAATAGAAACTTAATAAAGTTTATGAAGCTTATCTGTACTATCGCAGCTCCATGCGGGACTGGGGCCTTTGAAAGTACATTCATTAAACGTGCAATGGTTCAAATTATCCTGACAAATGCAAAACAAAGATCTATGTAATTCACTGCATCTGGCAAAGATAAAATTTTACATGTCATAACAACACATATCAAAAGAACTACGTAAAACTCACCCATAATTTAAAATGTCACTGGAACGGCTTCATAATTAGGGCAAGGTCTTTAAAATGCTCCCTGCGGAAGCCGAAACCTCTGCGACAGATACTCAGCTGAATACATATAGGTAAAATGTAAATGTAATAAATCATACTTGCGTTGTATGGTGGAACTGGAAGCGCCAAAGTCATTAACAGAGCCTCTGTGCCCAGCAGCACCACGTAAGCTGGAGGTGGCCTCCACATCCTGCAGAGGTGCTCTTGCTAAATACCTGGGCCTGCCCTATAGATCGTGGCTTCTTTTATAGACAGAGGCCTGCTGAGTTTGGGCGTTGCACACTGAAACTGCAGCTTAAAGATAGGCTTTGGATGCCCTGCGACTTCACAGGACATGGTGGTCCTTACAGCCCGTCTCCCATGCCAGACCAAGGCAGAGTCACGCTGGAGGTAGGGGAGCACCACGTGCTACAACAACTCGTGGGACCTAGAAGTGTCCTGTCCTTCATTAACTTGTTTGTTTAGCAGAGTTTTACAGGAATTGAAGAGAAGAAATGACAAGCGGATGGTAGGGAACAACTTTGTGATATCTAACATCAAAGAGCAGAGATAAGAGTTATTATTTACACCTGCCAAGTCTCTGCAGTACCCAAAGGGAGAGAGCAGGCGTGACCTACTTGCAGAATTAAGAATTCACCAGGAAACGTGTTTTAGGATTCAGGAGACAGTCCGCCTTCTAAATCCAAATTTCTGTTCTGAAAACCCAGCGTCAGCTTACGACTAGCCTTGAAATGCTGCTTCGTTATCTGAGCTAAAAACACTCTCCTCCTGCTCCAGCTTGTGGCATGTCTCCGTTTGCACCCGGTCACTTCATGATGTGTTGCAGGTGATGCTGAGATGCAGCAAAAGGCTCTCGTGCAAGCAGGGGCTCCGGTCCCAGAACAGCAGCCCACACGTGGCTCAGTGCAGCTAATGCGCCTTGCCAACAAACTAGGGGGAAACCCAAGTCCGCCTGCCAAAGCACAGCAGGGCTGAGATGTGGGGAGCTGGAAGGAAGGAGTCAGGGATGAGGCCGTGCGGGTGGCTGGAGCTGCCAGGAGCTGCAGCGATGATGTGCACGCCTCAGCTACCTGAACAGGACTTGGCAAGAGCCGGTGAAGAGACACAAGCATTCAATTTGCAGGTGCAAAATTGCAATTTAATATCGCAGGTGCAAAGTTTAAACTTGTGGAGCAAACTTTTTTGTTCTGCTTGCGTGGGCAGATTTCTGTCCTCCCCAGAGGGTCTCTCCTTTTGCATCATACCCGTGAAACGTGACATCCTTGCAGGACCGATACTACAACTTACTTTCATTATATTCCTTCTTCTGTGTGCAAAGGAACAAGGGAATACTCGTCTGTCTGAAGAGGGCCTGACCCTGAGCACCTGAGCCGCGCTTGTCTGGGGCGAACAAAGGGCTCAAGGCTCAGCCCACAGGCCTGTTTTCTCTCTCTCCTCTCAGGAGAGAGCAGATTCGCAGGCATGAGCTTTCCCTGGGCTGGAGAACAAAGCGAGGCAGCGTTACTGATAGCATCGGACCCAGAGGGATTCCTGCAGAAAAAGCACTCTTGAAGCAGGAGAAGGGAACAAAAGGGGAATGTTTCACCGTGGAGAGGGATCGGGACTAACCACAGCTGATGGACCAGAGAGAGGAAAGACTGGCCTGGTGATGCCGAGGAAGGGGCATCCCAGGTACCAAAGAGGCTTTGGAAAGATTGCTCAGGCGTGGTGCATAGAGGGAGGGAAAAAGGTTGTTCAACTGATCCGTCTGGCCACGCACATTTGTGCTCTAGTAATTAAAAAGCCATTGAGATTGGAGCTCTTTTTCTGAACTTGAATCTTTTTGCTTCAGCTGTTAGGTTAGTTTAACCTGAAGAAGTGGGTTGTAGCCCAGTGTTGGAAAGGGAAAAGAGCAGAGAAGGAGGGAACAGCAGGGGAAAGGCTGTGTTTAAAGAACTGGAAGTCTAGAGTGGAGGTGTCTGTCTCAGGCCTCAACAACTGTAACATCAGGGCTCTGCTCTCAGATGCAGAAATGTCTGTGCATCGCAGGCTGCCCAGAAACCTGAGCAGGGGAAAATTTCCAGATATTGCTCAGTTTCCCAAAGCTTGCCAAGACCAGGAGCCAAACACATCAGCCTAAGGATAACCTGCTAAGCTTGATTTCTGGCTGCTGCCTGTCCTGCTGTGTTCACTGCTCTCCTGCAGCCTCATCACAACCCGTGGATCCCCCTGTCCCCAAATCTATGGCACTGGATAAAAAGAAAACATGAAAACCAGAAGCACCAAAGTAGCAGCTAAAATACCAGCTCTCCAGGCAGAGGAGAAAAGTTGAACAAACTCCTAGTAAATACATTGCAAAACCCAAGTAGATCCTAATTTTCTTATTTCTAAGCTTCTGACTTTTAAGCTTATTTGGCTGACCTCACGGTCTGGGAGTTATAAACTTAAGCATGTTAGCATCTTGATTTATGCTGACAGGTCATCAAGTTCATTGCACCGCTGCATTTGGCCATGGAAAGTCATCCTCTAAGCACAGGCACCGTGGGCATCACAATTAAAAATAAACAAATGCCCATTACAAGCCCCAGAGCTCACAGCTGGGCAGAACTGAGCTCCACTCCGAAAGATGCAAACACGGGAGATGAAGGAGCAGGGCGGGAGGCCTCATTCATGTTCTTGTGAATATTTATGGAAAGGTGCAAAGGGAGTAATTCCAATGAAAATCAACTGGGGTTTTCTCCATCAGCTTCAGCAACTTTTGCAGCTATGGGATTCCCTGTGGATTCACCCTCCCGCAGGTCTGCCGGTCGCTGCGGGGCTTGAGACCCACATCACTCCATGTAGCACTGCCTCCTTCCCTGGGGCACCAACTAAAAAGCCTCTCCCATGCTTTTTCTACAGCCTCTGGGGACCGCTTACAGCCAGCTGTCACCAGTCCGGTACTGGAGACACTGGGAAAGGAGATTTTATGTATTTCATGTTGAACTGCTGAAGTCTGTATTTCCTTTGTTCCCGTGCTGCAGCTCGAGGCGCGATGCGTGCGGCGGAGGCCCAGGCTGGGTGAGTCAGCCACTCCGAGCGCTGGGGATGGTGGTTTCCCCAGCAACGGGAGATGGGAGAAGAAGAAAAAAACCCTTCAGAAGAGCATTTTCCCCTGTAAACAGGTTCTCATTCTTCTCAGCAGCCTGCGTGCAAACCTACACACACACACACACACACTCCCGTCACTACAAAAGAAAGGCTTGATTTGCTTATCTGTTTGTTGCTTTGCTCAAGTTTTTTATTATTTTTGAAGGTAAAATGCAAAGCAGGAATTGGCATGATCAAAAACGAGCAATCTGAGACCTCCACGTATGTCCTTTAAGCAGGAAAAGTGAGAGATGTTGTCATTGTTTTTAAATCAAAGGGTAACTATTAGCAATCCCTTACAAACACATCCACGACACTACAAAGCTAAATTTAATCACAGGTCCCGACGCCGGGCTGCAGCAGAGCGGTGAGTTACACAAAAAGCAGCAAGGAGAAGCATAAGGAGAATTATCAGGTATCTAGTGAGTTTTGTATTTGGGAACATCCCTCTCTAGCCTCAAGGGCTTAGCGACCTATCTCTGTCTCTTCCAGAAGACTCAGAAATGCTGGCAGAGATTGCCTTGTTTTCCTCCTTCTGCTCTTCTTTCTTGCCCCAGGGGGAAAACTGCATCTGAAATTCCTTTCTGTCTGCATTAGAATCGACATCCCTCGGTTATCCTCACCACATCTAAAAATAGCACGGGGAAATCCGCCTGAGATCAAAGCGATTCATTTACAAAGCGCTGTGCGAGGACAGAGCTCCACGATTCTCATTCCCATCACATCCACGCCAGTCGGATGGCAGGGATCGCGCCCGCGCTTTGAAAATGCGGGGATGGCTGCCTGCCTCACCCCGCCGGCTCCGAGGAAAAACAAGTGGGAGGAAAATGATTCGGTCAGTGCACGGGGGCTGGTGGGGACATGGAGAAAGGGGGTTTCTCTGCACATGTTGCAGATGGTGCTCCCCTCCGGGCTGGGCCTCAGCAGCCCCGTGCAAGGTGGAACAGGAGTAAAAAGACCACAAAACGAGGTACAGCTCAGCATCTGCAGAAAGGAGCATCCAGCCACCTCCAAACATGTCAAGGGAGCCAAGCATATCAAGCACATGAAATTTGAACTAACGGCCGAGCCCGCTCCTCCTCCGGTGGCCAGCCTGCCCCGGGAGGTGGTGCAGGACCCCTCCGCGCTGCAAGAAGATGCTGCGAAGCTTTCCTCTGAGATCTTCATGCAAAGCCCCAGTTTGAAGGCTTAAATATGAGTACTAATTAATTGAACAACATATAAGCAACAGAGCTACAGTATTATGTCTTTGGGATAGCTAACCCCATGCTTTCTAATGCAAATCTCAGGATGATTTAGCAATTTGCATCATAGATCCTGATAGTGGGATGTGCCCCAGGAAAACTTCTGCTTTTTCTTTCTTCTACATAAAAAGGTTTATTAACAGTAAAGTTCTGCAGAAAAAAGCATCAATTATAGTAAGTGAGACACTTTTAGAAAGTAGACACTTTCAGAAAGTAGAGCATGAAGTAGAATGGCTGCTGTTCCTTCTCACATAGAAAAGTAAAGGCATCGTTTTTAGCCAGTTCCATGATTTCTGAACACTCAGGGGTAGCATTACCTGAAGGTCCGTACCTCCCACAAAGTGCGGTGCAGGGCTTTCAGCCACACAGGGCTTCTGTATCTAAGCAGCAGAGACGACTTCGCGTGGCCCCGGCTCCAGACACGTGGCACAGTGGCGTGGTTGCCTTCCCTCCCGATGTGCTTCCCCGGGCTCACCGGTGTTTGCAGTGCTGCTGTCCTCTGGCAAGCATCTCCTCTTGGCTAATGGCAGGCAAGGCTTGGTTCACTAACAGCGTCTTGCCAAGCTGGAGACACCAATTTGATTTTGAGGAGATGGACTGGAGATGCATTAAGTAAAAATACACAGTCTTTGTCATTAATGACTTATATGGTCTATATTAATCTTTGGCCATCAAATATAATTATTGGAATAATAACTAGTTCATCATAAAGCTGAAATAAAAATTACCTGAGGTTTTTCAGTTTTGCCAACAGCATCTTTCAGCTGGGCAAAATATTCAGTGAATAGTTTGTTTCTCAATTATAGCTCCATTTTTTTATCCTCGTGAATGATGTCCTGATACTTCACTATTCATAAATATAAGAAGTCACTTCCCACTTTACATTAACATAGTGCAGCCAAAAATTATCCTTATAAATCCTTCAGATATGGATTCTGGTGTTTGCTGAGTGCAGTAAGCTGCCATGTGAGCTTTCCAGCCCATCAGCCGGACCGCATTGCAGAGGCCGTGCTTGTCGGCTGGACAGCCTCAGCCCACCAAGGATTTTAAGATGTCCAAGCAAGTGCTTTTCAGGCACATCCATCGATCCGAGTGCCTCCCTGTCATGGTCCGCTCTGTGGACACGTGATGGTTCATTTACTGTGATCTCAAAGTGCAAAAAATCAAGGCGACCATGCCAAGGGGTTATGCATCAATCAAACAGTGCAACTTTATTGTTTTGCCCGTAAAGCGGCATGCGATAGACAGAAAGAGCGACAGGTAGGGAAGAAAAGGTAAAGTTAAGACAGGAAAGAGAATTATAGCTACCACCACGGGTCCAAGGCGTCCCTATGGCCCCAGGTCCAGGCAGTGTCCCGCCGGTCCTTCCGATCGTCGTGATCCTTGGTGGGGAAGACCTCCAGAGTTCGGTTGCTGAAGAGCCATCTTTTACGCTAAGCTATATACCTTGCTCCTCCTCTGTCCCATGGATTGTCGCCAATCTCCGCCTTTCTCAAGCGAGATTTCCACGCATGCTCAAGGAGGAGTGTCCGAGGCGTGGTTTGCCTTAAAGGTAGGTAGCTTTGGACCAGGAGGTGCGTTTTCGTGCAACAGTTGTGATCCATCTTCTTGACGGCAGCTATGCGGCCTTATCACAGTCCCAGGTAACGGAGGGCGGCATAGTACTTCTCGTACCACGCAGCTCTTTCTCTCAGGGTGTTGCTCTTCGGACCGAGAGCGGCACAGTACTCCTTGTAGCATGCAGTTCTCTCTCTCAGGGTGTTTATGTCTTGGTATCAATCCAAGTTTCTGATGGCGAGGTTGAGACAATACTGTTCTTCGGACCGACTCTTAGACTCCTCCATATCACCATCCACATATTCTCCCCTCACTGAACGTCCCCGAGAAGGGTGGTTTGCTGGTGCTGTTTGAATGTCTCAAATACCTTTTTCATGGGGAGTGGAACGACAAGTATTCACAAGACGGTATTTGCAAATGTGATTGCAAATCGCTGCTCCCTAACACATACACTCAAACCCCCAAAACATTAAAAAATAAATATTTCCACATAAAAACCATCGCCATCCCAGTTTTCATTTCTTTTCCGATGCTTCAGAGGCACAAAGTTTTGTTGAGGAAACTGCTACTCATCAGAAGAACATTACAGTGTAATGACAAGGCCATCGCAACGCCCAGCACAGCGCTTTCAGACACTAACCTATGTTTTTATTTACATGCCAGAATTTCACGATAGAGAAAGAAATTACAACAGACTGACCAGGACGCAGCTTTGAGCTGCTGATGGCAAGTGCTAATCCTTCCCTGTGAAAAGCAAAGCCGGAGCTATAGCAAAGGGATTTTGGGGAAAAAAAATACTGGACATTAAGGAACATGCCGAGCCGGTCGGAGGGCTCTGCTGCAACTCAGTGTTTCCAGCTCCTGGCAGCACGGGAACTCCTCAGCCTTCCTGGAGCTGCACAGACAAAAGATTTGGCAGAGACCTCACTGCCTGCAGCCCCATTTCTGCTTCAAAGCTCACAACTAAGAGAGTCTGCTGCCTGACCGCTGTCCCCGGGGCAGGCTCTGGTTGGGGGCTGAATGCAAAAATTGCATGGCACAGTCATTCACTTGTTTTATGTGAGCTTTGTCAAGGGAAGTCTGGACGAGAACGAGATCCTGTGCTTAAAGGCTGGGATGTGAGCGGGCTGTACCTCCGGTGAGGCAGGGCTGTGAGCTCCAGGGCTCAGGAAATACCATGGGCATTCAGCTCCCCCCACCCCAAACTCACTGTCCCATTGCCTTGTATAGCAAATAACACATTTTTGTATGGATTTATTGCCTTACCTGTTTGGGACATTTAACTATCTGAGAGATTGTACTTAAGAAACCCCTTTAAGTAAATATTTTCTTCTATATAATTTTCACAGCAATGAGGCAGACAGTCCAACTAATTAAATGAAAATGTGAAGTTTATTTTTAGACAGTCTAAGCTGGTATTGGTTTGTAATTAGAACATCAGTGAAGAACTGTGGGAAGGACTGGTGACCGAGTCATTGCTTAAAAGGTCTGAAGAAAGTTTAGGCATTTTTTTCGGCTCCTACTTTGTTAGCACTGCAAATGCCACATACTTTCATACCTTTGACAATGAGATTTCAGCTTGTCCCAGGGCAGACCTTAGGTGCACTGGTTGCAAACTGCATTTCAGTTGCAAAGAGAGTGTGCAAACAAGCCGGAATTGAGAATGTCAGAGAGTCCCAACTGACTTAAATAAAAACATCATCAGCCCAGACACTCAGCGTGTCCATCCCTCATCTGCTGTAAAAACTCTCAGTATGGCACAGGATCGTTTCTTCCCGCATGAGTCGCAATCACAAGGTCAGGCAAACACCAGGAACCCCCAAGCTCTTCGTTAGGTGTTGGGAAGAGGCACAGAAGGAATGCTGTGCTCACCGGCTGGCGACCGACTGGAGTGGGGTTTATGTCTGCTCGTGTAGACATGGTTATTCCACATACCAGGCGGTTTCTGACTTCTCTTGTCCTACATGTGGATGGAGTTGGGGGCACAATGTATTTGCCATGTGACTGTAAAGGAAAGGTAAACCAGCCAAGGCAGAGCCCTCTTAGAAACGCAGTAGGAGTTTTACATCTACACATCAGCAAGTGGAGGAATGGTCTATTTTGTTGTTCCAACATTCTTGTTTATTGCTAAAATTCATTATGCTGCCTTTCATAAATAAGATGCTAAAGGCTTGGGGAAAATCGATGCTAATAAGAACTAAACTATATGAACATTGAACAGGAGCAAAGGGGTATTTTGCCTTTGATTAAGTCATTACCAACCTCCTTGCAGTATCAAATATTTCTCTCTTAAATTGTTCATGAACAATCGTATGCCTTCAAATGCATGGACAAAAACCATTGTTCCCTCAGCAAAGGAAAAATATCCATAACCCACCTTTGGGACTGCACTTTTGTTTGCTTTGGTGGTTTTGTACGTCATTAGGACAGTACCATCCCTTGGCTTAACAGTGCCTGGGACAGAGTAGCAAAACACAGCAACGGAGGGAATCGATAGCAGGTCTGGGATTTAGGATTGGTCAATATCCTAAACCTGAGAAAGTCACTGATGAGTGTCCTCTTGAGAGTTTAGAATTAAATGCTTCAAAACCATTACCGAATCCTCTAATCTCCATTAAAACCTCCAAAGAAAACCAAACTTTGCAACCTGAGCCTGGCAGCAGCAGCCTTGTTGACCCTACATTACCCTTAGTTGCTGAAGACAAAGCATGGGACCTCCAACGTCTGCCCACAGGGCAGGGACAGGGATGTGCTCCTGCCTCACACCGCTGCTGGCAGAGGACCAGAGGAGTCCAGGTCTGTTCTTGTCAGGGCCATGCTTCTTTTGCTTTCAAGAATTAATATATGAATAAAGAAGTCTGGTCTTGGCCTTGGCAACCCTTTGCAGTGCCAGAGTATCTTTATGCTGGCGTAGCTTTCATCCAGCAATTAAACCAAGGCTGTACTGACCCTCCTCTGCCTGGGCATGAACCACTGAATTATAGCTCGTCAGAGAGAGCAGTGACATTTCAAATGTATCAGTAATACCCGACGGGGAACGACTGCCCCATCATACATTGTAAAGCAGTTCCCTTCAACATTAAATGAAGATCAGCCAGGCACACAATATTAAAAGCCCACTTCCTCCAAGCCTACTACAAAAGCCAGAGCTACATCACCACTCACCTTTCCAGCTAGAATAGGCAGATCCAGAATCAAAGGGGACAATGTGCACACACTGCAGCCGCGGTGGTGCTTTGCCATCGCACTGCAGCACACCCCCACGATGTACAGCTTGCAGCCAGCCAGCTCCTTGCACTGTCCTATGTGATTGTTGGGGGGAGTTGGGGGAAATTGCCTATGGAAAATTGGGATCTACAGCAAAGCCGCTGGCCACTAGGCTCTCTAGGCTTAAGACATATGAACTTCACTTGTGCAAGGTGGAAAGGGGCTGCAAAGACCAGTGTCCAGGGGCATCACAGCAGGGAACCCACCTGGAAAGGTGTACGCTGTTACACAGGTACTTCTTCGCCCTGTGCAGACAGCACAAGAAGAAGGGATCCAGCTGCTGCCACCTCTCCTCCCACCATGGCATCCCCTCTGCTGGCTCCAGCATCTCCCAGTCACCCTCCACACAGGCAGAGGGATGCACCAGGACCTGCCGCGAGCTGCGGATGGTTGCCATGAGCCTGGCACCTCCTCCAGGATTCCAGAGGAGGATTTGGGGGCAATTCTGTTCATTATAGCCATTAATGTGCTGAAGAGACTCGAGCTGCTGTGCACCCCTGTCCTTCCTCACCCTCCACCCATGCACTTCCGTCACGGATCCATTACACGCTCCTGCTCACACCTGCGTTTCGCAGAGCTCCCTGTAAAAGAGGCAGCTTTTAGCAGGACTGTTTGCTGTCACCAGTGTGATACACCGAGAGGATAAACAACACATGTAGACACTTTGTGGGTAAGCTGTAGAACAAGATTATCAGTATTATCTCCATGTAATTGTGACTCCTGAATTTAGTGATCTCAATTTTAAAAAACCCACAGGATCAAAACAGAATTTGGCAACATGTTTGGGCTAAAAATTGGTGCTTTGAAATGGGAAAATCAAAAACTGTAAAATCTTTATTGCCATTTACTAGGAAAAGAACTCAAATTACAGGAGACATGGCTTAAGCACCAGTGGGCTGCAGAGCACAATGAACAGCACACTGATTTTTGCCTGCTGTACGCCGGTGGCGATGTGTGTGCCTGCACGGGAATGGGCTGGGCAGGCGGCACCACTCCTGCCTGCGTTTTCCAGGATGGGGCATGATAGAACGAAGTGGATGATAAGACCCACACTGATACTGAAATGTTGGTTACCTGGCCCTAAAAGCAGTCAGTCCTGAACTACGAACACCAATATGTGTAAATACAAAATATTTGTACACAAAACAGTACATTTGGGTTTAAAGCAGGAAGAATCTTCCTTAACTCTAAATACAAAATGTGTGCAATTTGTACATCTAGCTTTAACCCAAGCAGAATCTTTATTAACCATTTCTGTACCTGATCACTCAGTGATCCTTCACAGGGCTGTTGGGATGGCAGCCAAGAGAAAAATCACACTCATAAGTGCTCTGTCCCACTTAAAATTGCCTAGTGGCAATGCCAGCTAGTCTCCGTAGGTGTCAAAACCGCATGTCCAATTATAACTCCCCAAGAATCACGGCAAGGAACAGGCAGACGGCTATCATATGCTTGAAGTATCGTTTCTCCAGTAAAGCACCATTTGTTTGCCCTGTCAAATTAAATATTTTCCTGTTTGATTTTTGTGTGTAAGAGCGAATTAGGAAAACCTGCCGGTGCTGCAGAAACATTCTGCGGCGCCTTGGCAGGGTCTCCGCCGCCGCAGCCGGAGCGGCTCAGGGGGCCCAGCTGCCCAGATGGTGATTAGCAGCATCTGGCCTTTTGGCACATCGCTTGGGCACCCCGGATGGCAGCTGTGAATTTGCCAGAGGGGAGATCTCAGCGCTGAATGCGTTAGTGGGATTGTCTTGACCTCCTGCGTGACATCTCCATTTGACTAAGCAGCCTGCGAGAGGGGTATTATTTCCTTTCCAGTGTCAAGGCTCACACAGTTTCAGTCTGCCACCTCCACAAAGGGGGCTTAAAATAAAACCATATGTGCTGGTTTCAGCTGGGATAGAGCTAATTTTTCTTCTTAGTAGCTTCAATAGTGCTGTGTTTTGGATTCAGTATGGGATTTTGTATGAGAACTCTGCCTGACGGACTGGTTAAAACCGTGATACCATAGTAGACATTCCTTTATGATTAGAGCTAAAATTATGAGTTCAGATTGAAGCAGTCTTGCCTTGAGATTCAGAACAGCTCTTCCTTCCTCTCTATCATTTGACAGCAAAATACCCGTAGTAAGAGGGAAAAAAAATTCAAAATCCTAAATATATCGTTGGGGTCTGAACTCAACCGAAATATCTAGCTGTGGCCAAACCCTGGCCGAGAAGTGGCTTGTTTATGTATGACTGCTAAATTCCCTGCCCCAACAATTGTATATGCTCAGTGGATAATGCAGTCACCGTACTGTGCACCGTGCGATAGTTGCTCTCCAGAACCTCGGGCTAGAGCCTCCCTGCTCGAGGGGGACGAGAGGCTGAGGTCTGTGCAAGCTCCAGGAGAAGGTGAATTGGAGGAAGCAAAGCTCATCCATGCCAGCTAGATGCAATGGAAGCAGCTGCATTGCTTAACCAGCGTGTCTCCTGAAATAGTACAACAATGGTACTCCCAGTCCTCTGTTTTAAACACATACACAAATTATTGCAATTATAATAAGCTATGTAAGAAACCGTCTGATGTTAAAAAAATCTATGTACTCTCTCCTAGGCATGCAGTACATGATTATGAGAAGTTATGTCTACAAAGTTGATCTAATAAGTGAACATTTATTGGAAGTTTTTAGAAAGTGCCTAGTTAGAGGAATTTCCTTACAAGAAACTATTTAATCATTTTACCTTTCACACATCTGTTAAATTGGCAATGTAGTCCAAACAGAAATAATTTTGCTGTACTTCAGAGTTACCAGGCTTTAATGAGTCTCTGGAGGTATAGGGATGGATTTTGCTGCCAGCTACCATGCAGCCTAATATTGCAATGGAAACATCGAACTAGAGGAACTCTGTGTGTGTTCCTGATGTCAGGCTGCTACACGATAAAGTTAGCACTCACAAAAAGGGAGGAAGAGGCATCAAGGATAGACATGGGAAGGAAATCCAGCAGCGAGATCCAGACCTACTTTCTCAGCTGAGTTAACCGAATATTTGTCTTGCTTATTTGAGAACGTGAACATGTAATGACATGTTCTGTTCAGAATTTTAAAAAAAAAATAACACGCTCTGTTCAAACTAGAATAATGACAAAAGACAGAGGCCCCTTCCAACCTATATTGTTCTATGATCCTAAGGAATTAATGAATTAAATTGTAAGTAACTACTTTTTAGAGCAAAGAATGAAAAAAAAGAAAAAAACCAAACCACTGGACTGCAGTTTGCTTCATTTAGGACAAAATACCCATCTCTCTTAACAGCCCTGCGACAAAATTCAGTGCACAGGAAGTGGGTGTTTGCACCAGTAACACTGTACCATGAAAGCAAGCAAGGGTACGGTGATGGAGACCCCCTCTGTGCAAAATAAAATGTCTTAAAATTATTTGGGGCACCTTAAAAGCCACGGGAAAGATTTCTCCTAGTCCACCAAGAAGATAAGACACGGCAGCAAAAGCTCTACAACGCAGCGATCTCAGCCGCTCACCCACGACCGAAGGCACTTAGGAGGCAGAGCTGCAAGAAGTTTGCAGCCTCATAAATCTACAGCGTGGCCTCCTCCTCTGGATGCCCTCACATATTAACAGTTGCTTTATAATCAGCTGAACAGTTGATAAGTGTTAAAAAAAGATCTAAAGCATACCTAAGTATGGGATATGATCATTCCTATTAGTGTAGCTCCACTTGAACAAGAACTCATCTTCAGGAGGATGAAGTGCAGAGGCGNCAACGCAGCGATCTCAGCTGCTCGCCCACGACCGAAGGCACTTAGTAGGCAGAGCTGCAAGAAGTTTGCAGCCTCATAAATCTACAGCGTGGCCTCCTCCTCTGGATGCCCTCACATATTAACAGTTGCTTTATAATCAGCTGAACAGTTGATAAGTGTTAAAAAAAGATCTAAAGCATACCTAAGTATGGGATATGATCATTCCTATTAGTGTAGCTCCACTTGAACAAGAACTCATCTTCAGGAGGATGAAGTGCAGAGGCGATATTGAAATCTAATCAAGAGAAAGACTCTTCTCCTGTTAAAGCAAATGCCCTCCCCCTTGCCCCATTGCCATGTCTGCAAAAAAATTGCTAAATCAGTGGTGAATTTTCAATTGAAAATCAGAGTTCACCTTAGTCAGTGATATTTGTGCACTCAAGCCACAATCATACTTTAATGAAGACTTCTACTTCCCTCTTTCAAAGGCTCTCGTTTAAGCACATGCTTATCTTCAAAAAATGGAACAAGAAATCAACAGGATGCAGTAATTGAGAGAGAATTGCAGGCTTACGCTTCAAATCTCTAACAGGAAATGGAAGACTAAAGACAAAATTAACTGAATAATTTCTCAAGCTCAATATACATTAGATAATTTATATCTGACAGAGAGAGTTATCCGCTGATTTTTTGCTCAACCTCAAGAAACTGGAAACTCATTAGAGAGAAGAGACTTGAGATAATCAGCTAAAAGCCTTTAGGCTTAGGATTTCGAAAGTTCAGAGGAGAAAGCATGCTAATTTTTTTGAACCTTCAGAAGAATTTCAGAGCGCCCTCTCCTACCCGGGAGAGCTGCAAAACGAAGGCAGGAAACCACACATGCAAACTAGAGAACAAAGAAATGCTAAAGCCCTTTCGAAATGGCTGCAAAACAGAGCTGCCTTGTCCCAGGCTTTGAACACAAAGCTCTCATGATGTGTCTCCCAGTACCTTCCCCCTCGCTGCCTGTGTCTCATGTGTTGGCTGCGGGTGCTACCCTCCTCCCAGCCCGGGCAGCACACACCAAAGCAACAGTGAGATGCTCCATGGTCCCTAAAGCAAGAAAATGCTCCGAGTGCAGAGCTGCACTGAGGAGCCACAAACCTCAGGAAATGCTGCCTTGAACCAGAAGGAGCACTTTTCAGGTATGGTCCTGACACCGCAGCCTCCTCCCGGACAGCCTCCCCGAGCCCAGTCCTGTGCATAGCCTGGTGTCAAGGACCTCATGGATCGGCGTTGTATCAGCCATGAGGACAACACAGCCGTGCCCTAGACAGGAGGCCTGATGCTCCCATGACTGCAGAGCACCGGCACAATTGCATCTTCACATTCAACGTTTGAGGTCTGCCCTTTCTACAGAGGAGCCCTTGTCTGAGGTTGATGAAAAGCGCTTCTCTGGCAGAGGACAATGACACCAACATCGGCTCAGCCCTACAAAACCCACTTGCAAGAGATGAATGAGAGCATCAAGTGCTGTAATAAACTTCATTAATTCTAGCCACTTGGTCGAATGCATTTAAAGATTTGTATTTGGTTAACAAGGAATACCAGATTTGGTCAGCTGCTGTCCATTGGGGGAGCAACTGCAAAATTTACTGCCGCTTAAGTCACCTTTCATTAAGGATCTCAATTAGCTGATTTGTGAGAACAATTACAGTATGACTGCTGAAATCAATAAGTACGTTTCAGAGCAGACAGATAGATTGCATGTTCTTGCCTAGCTTCCATTTATAGAGGCCAAATGAGGCTATCAATGGAAAATCTTATAAAGCTTTAGAGCATCTTAGTTAGAATCTAGTTAGAAGCTAAAATGCCCGCCTTCATTCAGCCCCTTGCTTTGCCAGGGTGAGATTGCGGTGCTTTTCTTAGCATCTTAAAAAGGGTTACCATCGAATGCAGCGGGTTTAAAAGATTCTGATTAAACCCATTCATCTCAGATGAGATGGGACGGAATCAAAATCAAATCCTGGGAAAATATATTTGCAGAAAGCAATGCATATCAGGTAAAAATTAGGATCCATACACAGCAGCCTGCAAAGTCTAGGGACATACCTGGCAATTGTCCGCTTCTGTAGGGTTTAATACATTACAGCACGGAGAAGAAAACCAAGGAAACCATCAGTATGCTGAACAAGACCTTCCCCATCCTCTGCAAACCATGAGGAATACACACTAATTCAGGAATTAATCTCATGCCAATTAAGGCTCTTCACTAGCCATGAAATCTATCTTTCCTGAAACCCCTTGTGTAGCTCCCCCAGCATCAGGTAGGACTCAGCCCTACAACTGGTGGCCTCACGGTAGGTTCATGAGGTGACTGCCACGCTGGGCATATGGACACGTGGCACGACTGCCACAGTCCTGCACATGGCGCTTTCGCTTTGCAGCCCAGGGCTGCTGGGACCCTGTATCATCCCTGGCAGCCACTCTGACCCAGCATTTGGGCTCCCCTAACCCATCCCTATTTTCACAGGTTTAGATGCATCATCAAGTGCGTAGAGTTTATGAAGTCGCCTCTTGCCTGTTGAGCATCCCAGGTTTTCATGAGTGTAATTTCTCCCTAGCAAAGAGAGGTCATAGGTCTTCTCTTTGCTGGCTATGGTATGGAGGTTAAACTAAGTCTCAATAGCTTGAATTTGCAGGCCTAAAACAGTGGAAACAATCAGTTACTACAGGTGGGAAAATGTGCACTACTTGGGTTATACATCTGAATCATACTATTCACAATGAACAATGTGAATACAGTATTCAGAAAGTCTAGCAAGGAGTGGGTCCTTACTGGTTAGTTCCTACGTGAACAAAGTATCTGGACAGAATATCAGAATGACTTTCCCTGATTCCTTTTAATTCTCTATTTACACATGAAGCATAATATAAATATAATTCCTTACATTCGGAACAACGATATTAGTTCTAGACAGTCAGTTGAGGTGGGGATACTTGCAGTTGGCAGCTCTGAAATCATTGCAAGATTGCTTCAGGCTGAGCCTTTTGCAATCCAAGTACATCATTTTAGATGGCACTTTTTCCTATAACAGCTGCCTTGGCTTTTGCGCCGCCAAAAACCATCAAAGGTGGGATTGGAACAGGCTTTCAAAGCATAAAGATCATTCCAGCTACAAATGTTCAGCAACAACGAAATGAATGCATGAATGAAATGTCATTTCTGTATCCAGGGCTGTATTTCCAGGAAACTACCATTTAGCATGGTGTCTATTCAAGCAGTTGTTAGCCAGCTTCTTCGTCAAACTCTGACCTCCAGGTTTGCTAACCCATAGTACCATTCATGGGCTTCATTCAAGACTAGACTTACATGATCTGAACTTTAACGAATGAGGTTGAAACCGTCACCTGAAGAACATGAGATTTTGTGTTATGGGCTGGAAATGACAGAGGAGGAGAAAAACCTGGTGTAGTCACTGAATAAAGGATGATTAAAAGACAGCAGTGTAATTTGAGCACGTCAAGCACGGTCATCTAAGCACCCCACCACATGCAGGGTGGCAAAGCTTCCCCTGTAAAGCTTTGCAGCCCTTCGACCCTCCCCTGCCAGGCTCTGACCTTTATTTTGCTGAGCGCCGCAGCAGTGTGTAGGTGCGTGATGCACCTTTATCATCATTTGTGATGGATTCAAAGCCAACCGTAGTCAGAGAGTAGGTTTGCGTGGCTTTTAAGAGGCCTTCTGCCTCAGATCTCAAGGGTGCGGAGGACCAGCACAGTCCACCTTGCCCACCTCCCTGATCAGAAAAGGCCAAATCCAGTCAAAGCCATGTTCACTGATGCCAAACAAACCACAGGCTCCCACATAGACACACCAGCCCGTGGTTCACCACAGGATGTACTCCATTCATGTATTCTGGCTGCCTCAGCATGAGAAGTCAAGCGCAGATTAGATCCAGCCTAACTGTTAAAGGGAAGCAAATCATCCATCGGCTCAACTCTGCCCAGCTGAGAAAGCCCAAATCTGTCTTCATGCAAGACAAACCCTGCAACCCGAGTGAAGATTTTTTACAAAAGTGCCTTAAGTAACTGAAGTTTTTCTCAATCTTGTTATTAATAAATGAAAAACAAAAAAAAACCCTGCTCATCTGATATGTGGAAAAAATCTGGAAAACTATGAGGTCAATTAAAGCAACGTAAACTAGGAAGCTTAGGAGCTTCTGGTGAAAACCTTAGCCCGGTAAATGCAGACAGCATTCAGGAACAGAATTTCTTCTGAGAGCAAGATTTTAATAAGGCTGAAATCTTCAATTAGGCTGAAAATTGAGGAAGACAAGAAATGCCTGGAAGCAGTCCAGTCTGCAGAATAGCCAGACGTCGCAGCACAGGAGGAGAAGAGGCTTCTCACACCACGGCCACAGTGTTTGTTGCCAGCATCCTCCACGCAGGTATTTTTAGATGGCTCCATCGCTGCAGTATCTCCGCACGCCCAGGGTGTCTTTAACCAGAAACATCACCATGCACATTCTCTCCCTGCCCCTGGTTTGGGGAAGGGAGTGCTGGGTTTGGTGCTGACCTGCTCTCTCTCCTTGTTGCTGCTTTGCTTGGGGGTACAGGGCAGAGAGCCTGCGCGGAGAGCAGACAGGCAGACAGCAACCTCACTGCAGGATAGCTAAGTCGAAGATGTCAGGTTTGTATTTAGCCGTGAGACCCTTAAGGCATCCAAAGAGGCTTTTGACTCTTGATTAATCTCCTGGGGATGCTAAATTTAAGCAGTTTTCTGCAGCTCTGCATGAAGCAAAATCCCCATTATTGGCAACAGGAATGGCCAGTTACGGACATCTGAAGTTAGAGGAGTTTCAAACTAAATCATAGCTTGTAGCCTCAACTCTTTTTCTTGCGATGAAAAGCAGGGAAAACACTTTCTGCGAGAGGACTACAGGCTCGCATTGCACAAAACCTCCAGTGCCTTTTCCATCTTGGGCTCTGACTGCCCTCGTGCATCGCCGCTGCAAAAACGGCGAAGGAGTGAAAGACAGCAAGAGTGTGAATAATCTTACACAGTCAGTTGAACCCACTCCTACTAACATTTTGGTTCACCAAGAAAAAGCACAAGGGAAACTAGAACAGGCATTAAACAACAGATTAACTTTGCTGGCACAGTTTTAACAGAAAGATATACCCTGAAGACAGAAAGCCATGTCCTATTTGCAGAAGACAGTTAGCTGAAAGGTGTTTATTTTCCTTGGTTCTGTTCTTCATCTGCCCCTGAGGCAATCAATACATGTTCTGACAAATATCTGAATACAAGCACACACTCATGGCACTCCGTTTTCCCGCAAAATATAAATGCTGAACCAAATTACAATCTATTTTACTTAATCATGAAGGCATGTGTAATTCACCGATAGAGCTACAACCATCTATACATCTCTTTTTATGAACAGGCATGCAGGCTCTCTCCTAACCTTCGAGTCTGAACAGATATACTGTAAAATAAAGCCCGCAAGACCCTATTTTCATTCCCCAAGATTTCTTGCGTGACATCTTAGTGCCCTAAGTGAATTTCAACTATGGAATAGGATTTTCCTGTCTCCCACTATTTTTACTATAAAAGAACTACTGGACGAGCCCCACTGCACAGGTTTTAAAGACAGCTGGATGTCCTCGTGTGGCACATCCGTACCTGAAGCTGTCCTTGTTTCTGCGGGTGGTGATTGCCAGTAAGACACATGCAAACAAAGCTGTAGGCAAGAGGCCTTCATTGACTCTACCAGTGAGTGATAATAACCTCAACTTCTCCGTGACTCCTTTTTTTTCTGATTTCCTCATCACACTATGGTCACATCTGCAACTCTGCCTGCGAGGAGGGGTCTTGGACAGACCTCAGCGAACACAGTATTTGCTGCAATGACCCTTTTTTACTACCTGCAAGCATCTCATCCAGCCTAGAGCCCACCAGAGGTGGTGGTCAGTAAGGATGCTGGTCCGTTAGCACTGTGGGCAATGCAATCCCAAGGCTTTAGGCCAGTCAGTGCAGTGGAGCAGGGACAGCTACAAACCAATTGCTGCTTGAGTTGCATTGATCAACCCTAACACTGTGACCGTAACCATGCTATGTATAAAGCAGTGCATAGTTACATGGCATGGAGGGACTAGCTTTAATCTGTAAGTTAAAATATGAGGGTAGCAGCCATTGTCCAAGCTAGACAGAGTAATGGCTTTCTAAGCGGGAACTGAAAGAAATGCTAGTTTCTTAATACATGCCAAGAGATGGGTGAAAAAGAAAACATTTCTTCATCCTCAGACAGGACTCCTCTAGTTTTGTTCTAGACCTAATTAGGTTTTAAATGAGATTCCAGCACCTATAATAGCTTATTCTGATTGTTCTTTTTATATCATACAGGCATTGAATATTCATTGTGTTCATATGATTAAGTACCAAATCAATAGATATGACTAGTGGACCTGTTAGAATTTATGCTTTGCCTTACAAATACAAAGAATGAAGTCATATCTGATGTACAGTTCAGCCTCCCTCTTTAAAGAGTCATTGTGACTGACATGGCTGGTGATCACAATGAAAATGGGGGAGAATTATTAATTTAATGAAATTTCTGCTTTTAGGATTAAACTAACCAAAAGGGACTGCTACAGTACGGGATGAGTTTCTAAGGCTTTATAATGGAAAATGAACAATGTGACAAAACAAATGCAAAGCGTCACTGCTCCTAAAGCAGTAAATTCTGGAATCTGTCCCCTGGCAATGGGCGCCTGGGTAGCGGGAAGGAAAGGACCACAGCTGTTAGCCTGATCAGGCCCCGGGCAAACAGTGCTTATCAAAAGCAAATCAATAGAGAAAGGAGAAAAAGAGTATTTTTCCAAGTGCAAAACATAAGTTCTCACCCATGTAAAGCAAAGAAAAAGTCACTACGTCTTCCTAGAGAAAAGAGTCTGCCAATTCAGCACTCTCAAAGAAGGGAACCTGTGGTGATATTCCTATTCAAACTCATTGAAACGGCAAATGTTTTTCATTCCTCTATCTCACATGACAGTTGCTGGCTCTGCCCATGGTGCAGATCCTTCCCACCAGAAGCACAAGCAACTCCCTGCGAGCCAGAGCCGCTCGCTGGCCCTTGCCTGGCCTGCAGGTCTCCACTGCTGAGATCGCTTCATCTGTCCATCACCAAAATCACAGCACTAAAAGAGAGAACGCATTTGACCAAAACATTTCTAACCTTACACAAGGATGAAACAACATCCTGAAGCCACGAAACACGCAGCTTGCTGAGAGTAGCCAGTGTGCGTGTACACCATTAATGAAGGAGCAGCAGCTCCTTGGCATGTTGGTTTTAGAGTCAGGGATTTTGCTCCCAGTTTCAATAACTTGAAAGGCAGAAATTCCCAGCATGCCCAAGTGATTTGAACATGAAAAGAAGTTCAGATCATACCAGCACTACTGAAGAGGCACCAGGCAAGCCGTGCACGGATGCTGCTCGTGCACAGTGAAGGGCACTGCCGAGTAGAGGCATCGGCCAGCGCAAGCGGTGGACGGCCGGGCATTGCACGGGCTCCGGGCAGCAGGCCAGCAAAGTGGCACCAAAGTGGTCCTGTTTGGACTTACAAACTCTTCAGCTGCCCTCCTATATGGCCTACAAGTGTTCTGCAGCCCCAATGTTGTCACCAGTCCCTTCCTTCACAAACAAACCACATCCTCCCTGTTTAGGAAATACTGCCTGAGCTAACAAGGCTGTCGTGCAGCAGAGTTAATCAGGTCGCGTTTAGCACTGCTGGCTGTCTTGCCTCCAGCTTCCAATCCAGTCGTTTGAATTAAACTTTAGATGTGCACTTGAGGTTCAGAAACAAAATGTCGATAATGATAATTCATACACTGCAATGACTGCTCTTCTTCAAAGTCAGGTGATGCTAACTGAAGGGCTACACCAAAGCAACAACCGCAAATTTTCTGTTAACTCGGAAGAAGGGACATGGGGCAAGAAGGAAATACAAGTGTTATGTCCACGGTAACCTAGACACGATTTAGCTGCCCTGGATTGCTTTTTAGTACACATTTTCCTTGTCTACAGACTACAGCTACAGCTTCTGTCATCTCTACTCCCACTGGGGTTTCTGCAGTGTGTGACCTTTAGGTTTTTCCCCCGGTTGGGATCTTAGATTTCACCCAACAATTTTTCATGGCCTATTTTTCTTTGACTAAAACATTGTGAATTTTGTTTTCAAATACAATTGGAAGCTTTGGCTTCCACTTGGAGTAGTAGAAAATGTAGTATTTTCTTTTGTTACCGTGGAATGGAGAGAAAGTGCCTTTCAAGACTTTTGAGAAAGAAATTACCTCATGTTTGTACACTACCCCGCAGAATCTGGACTTGCTCTACAAATCAGACCATTATAGCATGACTCACCATACAGGAATAAATGAACTTTAAGGTAACTTGATTGGGAAAATCAGATTAACACAAGCAGTCTGGATTTTTGTTGAATGCCAAAGGACATTCAAGCAGTGAGGGAAACATGGCACAGGGAATCTTGTCAAACACACACTTTAAATGACCTGCAGAAAATTAGCCAAAGTGTTACTGCAAACCTGTGGAGAGGATTTATGTGGCCTAAAATGAGATAGGCATCCCAGACGGAAGTTCTGAAATATTTTTCATTACTGCCCATTTTGAAACAACATCCTACGCTGCTGTTCATGGCAAGGTCCAATCCAGATGTCTTTAAATTTCTAAACCATGCCTAAAGCTACTCCAGCCTGCTGGCATGATGTAAAGAAACTGGAACAACGTTATTTGCAGGGAGGGTACTGAGTCCTCATCTCCTGTTCGCATAGGAAGTTACCAGGGAATTGGGCAATCTGAGTTCACTGTATTTTTCACCGTGTTTTTCTGATGTTTGAATGGGGACACGGTGGGTGCACGGCAAGGGCAGATTCACCTTCAAGCAGGATATTTGACTGAGCTGAAACCCAAATACTTTGGTACAATGCAATACCAAATACTGTGAGTCAGCACGCCCAAGAGCCCTCTACATCTTACATTGCTTGACAGGCAGCCAGTGCTGTATTTGATCCTTGGGTTTCCAGTTTTTCTTTCTGCAAGGAGGTGGAGGAACATGTTGTCCAGAATTTCAGCCATTTCTCTTGTTCAAAAGTGAAGACAACACGAGAAGTCCCACTATTCCTCGGGAAGCTGCCACACATGCAGAGCAGCACCCCAAGAAAGCTGCCAGATACACTACATGCAGCAGTGAACCACTCTGTCATCCTGGCAGTACCACATGCAGAATTAAACAGCTTGCTTTAAAATCAAGAGCAGAACTTACTAACAAGCTACAAATGAGTCATGCATACCTATAGTGGAGTTTATTAACCAAGTTTATGTGGCTGACCGGCTTATTTAAATCCAAGAAGGCATCTATATGTGCTGTAAAAATATCCTTCAAGCACTATGGCCAAGTTTTCTGGTAACGCTCCTTCATGCCTGTGCAGGAAGGTCTCTTTGCTGGGACTCCAGCTGGTGGGCAGCACATTCCCCTGGAGCTCACCCACTCACACACAGTATCACGAAGCCCAAATGCATAGAACTCTGCCTTAACATTGGTTCATCTCTTCCCTTTCTACAGCCCTTAAGAGCCATTGCAGAATTAATAAGATGGGGGCGGGGGGAAGGACTTCTTCCACAAGGCAGTGATATAAGACAAGTATATAAACGATTTTTATAGAAAGTGAGGACTAAACTAGATTCTGTTGTGTAGTTGAAGGAGGCGTAATTCTCTGAAACATCAAAATCCCAGGTTTTCTGTGGGAAAGTAACACCTCTTCCAAAGGGCGGAACCAGGACAGCCCAAATAAGGCAGCCAGTCCTGCAGTATCCCAAATACCACATTAAACCAGGGATTTCCACATATACTTTACTCCTACACTGCTGCTATCTGTAATAGCAACAGCCTCGCACATGTTCTGGATGACAAGGCATTAGGTGTCATCACCAGCATCCTCCCTCGCTTCGCCGGGGCGCGCGTATTGCTGCCAAAGGAGGCGACCCTCATTTAAGCAGCAACTTCAGCAATGTCATTGACATCAGGACCTGGGTCCATGCTCACCACCTATCGCACCAAGGCCTGTCCAGGACTCAATTTTCCCCAGGGGAGAGAAAGGTGAAGGGAAAATATGCACCTCCTCAATGCCCAGTGTCTTGTGGGCTTGGTTATCTCTGGACTGCAACTCTGTCACTGCAGCGTAATAAAATATGATATCTCTAGCTCCACGTCCCCAAAATTACAACATTGCTCTGTGACATTACTGCTCTCTGCAAAAGCTGTAGGAAATGTTCTTGTCCTGGAAAAAGCCTAGAGGATCAGTTTGGCTCCTGTCCCAAGTCCTGACTATCATGTCTGGAAGTTGTTCTTCCCTTCATTTTGCAGCCTGCTATTCCTAGAACTCTTTTCTTTGATTTTTCCATGAATCCCATATGGGTTTTCACAGCACATGCAATCCTGCTGTCCCCTCTGTCAGCCCAATCCCATCTCTGACTGTTCCTCAAATGCACTGCCTCTTCCAAATGGAGTTTTGATTAATCTGGGATTGAGCAACCCTGGCCATCTGCTGCCATCAGAAAAGGGGTGAGGCACCACACCGTAAGTCATGGTTTCTCTGGTGCCCTGTAAGGAAAGACAAGGGGCCAAACCGCACAGTCCTTGCTCAGACTTACCCGACAGGTTTCACCCCTCCATCTGGACACTTCACAATTTCAGTATTTCTGCAAAACGTGTAGTTCAACCAATTAGCGCAGAATGTGTGGTCTGCTCCATTTTATATGTTCCAATACAATAGAAAAGCTTTGCTTTTATTGATGAATCTGACACCTCAGGCAGGATAGTAATTACGTTAAAAATTCTGTTCCAACTCCCACCGATGCATCTATTTCTGGAAGAAGCTTAGTCTTGTTTAATTCCCTGTCTCCAGATAAGTTGGAGTGTGAAATTTTAACTACATGAGCTACTTTTACCTAGAGATCTACACTGTGTCTCTCTCTAGCTGGTGAAAAAACGGTGCAATTTCATTTTCTCCTCAATTTGTACCAGCTGAGAATCTCTCCTCTTAATACTATGTTAAATTATGCTTTCATCAGCTATTAACTTTCATGCTATATTCAGGTTGCTCCTGCTGCTAAACACCTTGGAGATGCTGATACAACTGGAATCTTGTGAGTCAAGGATTCTCTTCTACAAGGAATGAAAATTAGAAATCCGTTGGAGGAAGATCGTGCAAGGGGAGGGTGAGGGGGACAGAAGGAGAGGGGGAGAGGGGACAACATTGTTGGAACATACAAAAACAAGAAGACAAAGAGCATTACTAGCTACCCCAAGAAGAATTAAGCAAGAGTGACCAAGGTGGGATTACATGCTGTTAATTTTCCTTCAGACTTCTATGGTCCCATATTAAATTCAACATGGTCTGGTTATCACTTTGAGCAATGAGACTATTAAATACGTCAAGTCATGGGGTGACAGAAGCAGCTTATGTACTTGGGCCTTTGTGGGTGAAAAACTTTCCTTTTAAGCCTGGCAGGGTTTTCTAATTACAATTTCTGAGCCTGTCGCCTGTATGTTTTGGGAAATCAGCACTTGAAGGAAGGAGTTTCCATTCCCAGACAAGGCTGAGTTTGTTTCCAGTCACTCTGATGTTTGCCAGGTGTAAGTTTAATGACATTAGGTCTTGCATAGGGAAAGCCTTCCTGTCTCTTGCAATATGCAAGAGATAAATGGGATGTAGGAACATCACGAGAAGCAGGGAGTCACTGCCAGGATCCCCGAAAAATAGCCCAAGAGCCAGCATGAGCTTTGTACAGGTGCTGTTACGCTATCACTTGTATCCCAGCACGGCATCCAGGGTCCAAGATTACCTCTGCAAAGTCCAGTCTGCAGGAGCAAGCTCCAGTCTCACCAGCACACTGGCGTGGCCAGGGTGCAGCATCAGGTCTGTGGGATCAGCTAAGGTGTTCTGGCTCCCTTGGAAGTCAACAGAAAAAATGTGTGGGCTGAACGGCCCTCCAGAAAAGCTAATTTCTTCCTGCAGACTACCAAGGAAACTAGATTTTAGCTAAAGTTGGGCAAGATGAATCCCAGTCCACTTACCCAATGCATCCTCGCTGGAGCAGAGTGACTTTTGAACTCAGGTTTGTTCCTGACCTGCGTGTGAGCATGAAGAGTGTGACGGCAGAAAGCACATCGACCAGAGGGAGTAAGAGCTCCTAAACCACTGCTTTACCTGCTTTGACCTTTGCTTCCTGGGAATCTTCATGTAGGGTGCAGAACAGACTTGCTGCGGAGCCATGCCCAGAAATGAGGCACTTATCTCAGCAGGGCTGCTCTCCTCTTCTTCTGGAGGCGAGCCCGGGGCCAGCATGGCCTCTCTTTCAATAGGCAGGCTTACTTATCAAAATGCTTTGCCCTAAGAAGTTCCCGAAATTTCATTTCAATTTGATTTATATATGGCACTTCCTCCTTTTTGAATGTAAAAAGTTTGATGGGGGTTTTGTGACGGTGCCTCTTCAGTTGAGCTGCGTTGGAGAGGAAAGATAAATAAGCCCCATCTACAAAAACATGCTGCACTCACTTTCCTCCTATTACACGTTTTCAGCAAGCAGATAAGTGCAAAGATGGGTTACAGAGTACGGCATGTGTGGTGTGGGTGAGAGCTGCTCCCTTGGGTGACTATTTTTTTTTTTCACTTTTGCAGCCCTGCTCTTGGGTTAAATCACTGTGTTTCCTTTGCTTCCCTGAGTAAAGGGAGATAAGAGCATTGCTTCTCTCATTTTCCTTATCTCATGAACGTCCTCTTTGCTTTGCTGAACTACATCTCTCTCTCTCAGCTGGCTTTGGCACNTTAAATCACCGTGTTTCCTTTGCTTCCCTGAGTAAAGGGAGATAAGAGCATTGCTTCTCTCATTTTCCTTATCTCATGAACGTCCTCTTTGCTTTGCTGAACAACATCTCTCTCTCTCAGCTGGCTTTGGCACGCTGATGGCAGCGGCAGAGGGGCAAGGGGAAGGCGTGCGAATTTGCAAAGCGGAGGGGCTGGTCACCTCCTTCCCACTGAACTCATGTTTCCCAGTTATGGAAAACAGATTTTTTTTTTTTTGCACTTTCAGTGGTTATCACAAGATTTCAAATATTGAGAAATTTGCTCAATTGGTAGATTTGTATCTGCGTTGGGGTTACAAATGGAGTCTCTGTTTTGCAAACCACGCTTTACTAAACAAGCAGTAATAGGCTAACTGTACAGTGAAAATGCTTTCCTCTGACATGTGAAATTAATTTATTTATTGGTAGAAAACAAAACAAACCACTTTGAAATGGAAATATTATTGTGCCCTTTAGATTTTACTTTGATGAAGCCTACAATGCTGTTCCTGTTAACCATCTGTTTAAATCTTTACTAAATGGTGTTCCCATATGCAAAACAATCACATCATCCTCTATAATACAAGGTTCTATAATTGTTCCAAAACAGAAATACTAAGCTTTAAAAATCATGTCTCCTCTATCAACAAGATTTGTTGTAGGTTGTAAATTATTTTTAGTTTTACTTGAGTCCTAGCAAGGAAGCGCAAGTTGCAATCACTCTTCATGTGTTTGCTGTAAAAGATTTCTGTGCTGCAAAGAAATCTGCAAATATGATTTGTTCTTTCTTTGGTGAGTAGGTGATTTGAAATGATTTTCTTTTTTTTTTGAAGTCTTCCCAGAAGCTGAAAAGATGCTCAACAACTGGGCCAGTTCCTTCAGCCTTTCCCAAATGTCAGTCTGCTGGCAGAGCGGCTCTCTCCATAGCAGCATGCTGGTGTGCAGTACCAGCGGTTAGAGAAAGACCCGGGAAGTTTGCACGCAGCGTGACAATGACTATTTCTCGTCCTCTTAATTCATCTAAGTGACTCCCTCCTGCAAGGAGTCAGATATTTTAGGGACCTCTCCAGCAGAGGTATGGAGGAAGCATTTTGGCTGACTTGACTTAACATAGACTTCAGATCTCTGTGGCTGGAAGCAGTTTGATTCTCAGAGCCCAGCCTTTTCCTCAGAAACCACGGCACAGAAAGTCAAAGGAAACCTCGAAGACAGGACATATCAATCTAAATGTTTCTGACTTCAGGTTTTATCTGGCTTTCAAAAAGTGCCTTCAGGCAGAAAGGTTACTCTTTTATCCATGGTATAAGAAACAATATATAATTAGCTTACCTTTCATTTGTTTCCTGGAAACATTTTATGCCAGTGAGTCACCTCCTTGGAGCTCCATGTAATCACACACATTTGCCAAATGCCCTTTTCTAAACAAGATTCAACTTTGTGCAACGACAAATTCAGTTAAGAAACTGAAAAAATATTATTATTTCCTCTATGAAAAAGCAAATTCTCCAAAGCAAAGCTAAAGCGTTATCTCCATTTGTCCTCCTGCTCCTCCTCCGTGATTCCCATTTGAAGCTGCCTTACAAATTTTGGGTCAAACTTTGCTCTCACATACACCCGCCTAGAAATACTCCACTAACCACAGTCTTGAGGTGCTTGCCTAGAGAAAGCAAGAGGGTCTGTGGAGAGAAAAAGCTTTCTGAATTCTCATTTTTGCAGGCACAGCTGTGACACCACTCCATGTGAGCTTGGCCCTGGGTTTCTCTGAGAAGCAGGGAAGGAGGAAAGCAAACGAAAACAGAAATATCCTTCCTTACATGAGGTACGTGTCCACCAAAACCGTGGGATGGAGCAGGATACTTGTGCTGACCATGCCGATGCTGGAGTATTCTTGTCTGGCACGATTTGCCATCACCTTGCACCTCCAAGAACCTGCCTTGGTGAAGCTCTTAGGATGCCATGACTTCCACCTCTTACAGGGCCTCTCCCAGACTGGGACCCCCCCAGTGCCACATGCCACCAGGCAGGAGAGCACCGCTGTGTCCCTGCGTGGAGCTGGGAAGCGCGGGCAGCCTCAGCTCTGCAGGGAGCGACCTACCATGCCAGTCTTGGGGCCATGCTGCTACCCCATGATGAGATTGGGGGAAGGCTGCTAGGACACATCCCAGTTGCTGGCAAGCACTCCGAGTGTTTTCTGACAGTTTTCTAAGTCTATTAATTAAAATTCTCCATTTCGCTCATTTTTGCACCAGGTGATTTAAAGGCCAGTTAGCACCAGGACCCAGCTCCTGCTGCAGTTTACTTCCAATGGGGAATTTGTACGAGAGAATCACTGCAGCATCACTTTCTGTGAATGCTGTGGGGGGATCAGGGCCCACTCACACCCAAGAACACTGGAGATCTGGACCGATTAGATCTCTGGTTCCTTCCAACAGTTCCATAAACATCCACTCCCCACAGCAGCGCCGCATTTCTGGGTTGCAGGCACCAACCTCCTGTTGGACGATGCCCGCTGTTGCTGACAANAAGAACACTGGAGATCTGGACTGATTAGATCTCTGGTTCCTTCCAACAGTTCCGTAAGCATCCACTCCCCACAGCAGCGCCGCATTTCTGGGTTGCAGGCACCAACCTCCTGTTGGACGATGCCCGCTGTTGCTGACAAGGACCCAAACCCCCAGCTCAAAAGGGCTTCTTTTGCTAAGCAGAAGCAATCCTACATCTGTGACATTTGTCTGGAGGACGCCGAGAAAATGCCATAAGCTACGTCTGCCAAGAACATAGCTGGCAGGGAAATGTCACTAACAGCTGGTTTTGTGCTGCCTTCCTTGGTAGCAAAGCAACAAAAAACACAGGGAGACCTCTCCCTCTCAGGCACACGCAGATCTCCAGTCTTCAATGCAGTTGCCGTTTGCAGACCAGAAATCCCACAGCTGCCTGAGAAGGGAGCAAAGCGTGGGCAGATCGCCGAATTCATTACCGTCCAAAATTCCTCTCCGTGTGCACAGGCTGCAATTCCTCCCTCCATAAAGAATTATCAATAAGTGATTGTCTCCAAGCCAGAGTGGAAATGGAGGTCAGGCAAAAGAGACCGGCCCAGTCCCTGAGTGAGCTCTCTAGGATCTTGCAAAACCAATTCTTGGTTTCCCTCCCAGTTACAGGCTGGCTCTGGCATGTCCTTTATTTTCCAGTATTGATCTGTCTAGAGTGGTACAGAGACAACTTTGGGGAGAGCTGGAATGAGCTTTTGCTACATTAAGCTATATTTTAAGATGGAAGTTTGCATCCAGCATGACAATGTGCATGCTAAATTTCCCACACCAAAAAGTAGCTGTTTGATGGAAACTGGAACTGCTGACAACAGTGAGAATATAAAGCCATGTCAGTCACTTAAATTACACAGCGGCAGGCTCAGATTCTCACACTGAGAAAAGGAAAAGTGATGATTTGGAGCATACAATGAAAGCAACACTTTGCTTCTTGAAATGGATTAGTTTTCTTTAAGATTAAGCCAGTATCCAGAACTGCCCAGCGTGTGCGAATGTTACTGCCAAAGTCCAGTTTATAACAACAAAGTGGTCATCTAGTAACACAGAATACTACTGTGACTCTGCATTAAAGTACTTGCCTAAATGTAACAGTCACAGTTCAGCTCTCAGCAAATGCAGTTTTTTCTTGCTACAACACCCTTGAATCACTGAGTTGGTTTCAGCCCTTCCTTACTTTCCCATCCCATGCACACCAGCACATTCAAGCTGGCCTGGCACAGATGCGCCAAAAAAGCACATTTTGAAGTGGTGTGCATGAGCCAGGCTGGGGAAGGACACCCACTGCACCAGCCGTTGGTCCTGTGTCCAGGCCACCAGCAATGGGCCAGCCACAGCCCTGCCTTAGCTCTTCCTGCTTGCAATACTCATTTCTCAACCTTAATGGTACATGGAATAAGACAAAAATAATTAAGAAACAAATATTGGTGTCTACAGAAAACCCTCCCCTCAAGGCATTGCTTAAAGTTTCAAACCTGAAGGGCAATTTTAGGTCTAGGGAAAGTAGAAAAAGAAATGTTTTTAACACCGTCTTTCATAAACTAGCCACCATCCGCAAAAACACAGCATCCAGCAAGCGACAGAGCCCTGCCACAGACGGGTTTTATTTCCAACACCTTCGGCAGGGAGAGCAGGGCACTGCGACAGCCATGTCGGCGCCATGCACGGAACCCGAATGTCTCAGTCCCGTCACACCTGCGCAAGACTCGGCTCTCACTTCTTGAAATCAATGGCAGCTCCTCAGCCCCTTGCTGGCTGTGCTTTGCTCCAAGCGCGATCCACACTCACGTTCCACAGGTGCCTTCTGTTTCGGATAAATTTAGTTTGGTTTTGTAACAGCTATTACGGTTGCATTCAAGAGTAGCTGTTACGTTAGCAGACGGCAAAGGGAAACCTTGGGATGCCACAGAGGGGACCTCCTCGGGGATGTCCCATGTTATCCCATTGCCATGGCAACAGCTCCCACCAGTGCCACTGTCCCCATGCAATTAAATGGAAAATGTCATCAAGCGGTGTCCAGGAGCCTGCTTGCTGTGCACAGACAGCGGCTGCTGCTCCGGCAGCCTCCACAGTCCTCGCTGGGAAAAACCTTGGCCGGATCTATCAGCTCTGCAAAACTCCCATCGCCATCACAAATGCAAAGAGAGCATTAAAAGCATTTTGGGGATTCTTTCACCTCCTGAAACATCTGCTACCTCAAGCAATGCCCATGCTGGCAGAACGATTAGAGCAAACAAACAGAAATGACATTTGACAAAGTCTGTAATTAAATAATGGAACTTTTTTTGCTACAGGATATTGTAACGGCGAAAAATATAAATAAGCTCATAGAGAGCTTAGGGAAAATCATGGAGCACATCTCCACTGCACTACCACATGCTGGTCTGTGGGCAAACGCCACTCCAGGAATACTCAAGCCAAAAGAGCTGGTGGCTGGAGGCTGGGGAGAGGAAAACTGGGGAGGGAGCCCTCTAAAAACACCCTGCTCAGATGCTGCTTCCCAAGCATCGGTACTGGCTGTGCCAGAGACAAGACACAGGGTGGGTGAGCTCCAAGTCCAGATCAGGACAGCCTTTGTGTTTCCCTGCTCTGGCAGAGATCTGCGGTTCAGATTTCATCGTGCAGACCATGTGGTGTTGCTAGCAAAGCGTGCAGGCACCCACTGGGGCCAGCAGCAGCAGCAAACCCACAGCAGCTTTGTACTCTTTGCTCCAGCTCCACTTCCCAGGGACGCGGGAAGCACCACCACCCCAAGCACACCTCCTGCCCCTTCCCTCTCTCCCTGCCCCACAAATCTCCCTGAGACACACGTGCTTTGTGCAGCACGCCAAAACCTGGGCTGCAGGAGCCCCTGCTCCCCACCCAGGCACCTACAGCAGCTCAAAGCCAGTGAGAAGTTGAGCTCTGACAGCCAGAGCAGCAGCTCAGAGACTCATCCACGTAGAGGTACCACCAAGGTAACAGCGGCAGGGTATGCTTTGGGTCTCGGGGAAAAGAGAGTGCAAAATGGGGAAAAAGAGAGAAGGGGAAAATGTAGGTTTACAGACAAGTTAATCCTTTTCATCATTTAAAGACATTCAGGTAGTGATTTGGAATTGCCTTTGCCTCTAATAATTATATATTTTTCTTGTAGACTGACCCAGAAAAGACTTTGATTTAAACGTGCAGTTTAGTTGTAATGAGGGTTTGTTTGAAGATACTAAACAAGAATGTCTCATAATTGTAAAATTTTTTCCATTCTGACTCAGAGACAGCTAGCCTGAGGCTTACCTCACAGCAAATTTAGGCTACTTTAAGATTTATCAGCTGCATTTATGTAGTGTTTTCTCTTGTTATTGCATGCTTTAATCATGTGTGCAGATGCGATTCTAGCTGTAAGAAGTGAGCTCAGAGCATAGCATGGCTTGTTCTTACTCTCCAAGTCAAAAAACTAAGGATTTGCCCCCACCATTGCAAAACAGAATCTAAGGGAAGTCCCTTTTCTGTGCAGATCAATCGTTTTCCATGAGGGCATGAAGCCATACAGCAGCAACACAGCTGAAGGAAAATGCTTGCAAAGAAAATACCTTCCCAACACCAAACCAGCTCTAGAACTGATTTATTCTTGTTCAGGTAAGTTGCCCAGGCCTAAAGAGGAACACTTATTTCAAAGGTAGTGAAATCCAGTGGCCCTAGCCACCTTTGGAAAAGTCTCCCCTACTTCTAGCTGTAGCCCAAAGCTCTTCCCTTGCTTCCCCTGGGAGAATTAAAGCAGGGAAAGGTGACTTCTATTGTGCTCATTGAAAAAGCAATTTCCCCACCGCAAATGCAAACATGCACCCTACTGAAGACAAAATTCATGAGAATAAGGAAAAACTGACGTCTTCCTAGCAACTCTCTGAATCATTCTGAGTTTGCCCAGGTCCCTCTCTTGGCTCCCACACCTTCTGCGAAACTGCTTGATTACCCACACGTCACTCGGTGTTCGGGGATCCCTCGTCCTTACGAGCTGGTGCAGGAGCTACAACAGTGACTAACCACAGCGGTGCCACGTCTTTTCCAGAGAGGCTGAAATCCTTCCTCTGACCGTCCCTTGGTTTCCCACTTGTCTTCGCCGTGCTATTTCTTGCCTCACTATTTATTTTCTAGATTTGTTCGTATGTGAGTCTGATGCATGCATATGTCCATACCCCTCTGTCATGCTATAATGAGTCGTCTCACACTGCTGCTTCCATATAGCTGCTAAAAGGACTGTTTTAAATAAATACTGAACGTAGACTCGAGAGCAAGGAAGAACATTTTTGACTGAAAGGGAAGGAAAAAGCAAATTAACTCGTGTTCACAAGGAAGCACTGGCAGAGCATCATCCCCAAGAGCGAGATCGGGCCTATTTTGACAGGCTGTTTTCTGTTCACGAGGCAGACTTGGTCACTCCTGTGACAAAAGCCACCTGGTTATGGTGCTAAAGTTATTTAAAGGAAAAAATTTGGAAGGAAAGAGCCACATGTGAGAGCTCTTAGCCATATATGCCACAGGGATACGGACCAGTGGAAAAGTTGTCTCAGTGAAACAGCTGAGCAATTAAAAAGGAAGTTTTCCCAATAAATATTTAATAGTGGTTTCTAAAAAGCAGAAAGCAACAGAGATGCTGACGGAGAGGCCGAGATAAGCACATGAAGCCTGGCTCGTATCCACAAAAGCAACCGAGTGCAGCTGCCCGTTACAAGCCAATGCTGTGTTTGCAGCCAGCCACGGCTGCTGCCGTCAAAGGGTTAAAAATCAGTGGTGCCAGCTAAAAAGAAAAAAAAAAAAGCTAAAATTAGAAACCAAAGGGACACTTGACTGCAGGCAGGCAATGCCTGTAACCCAGGGTCCCCAAGTAAGCCGCTTGGCTGGGAGCGGGATTAATAAGGGGTGAGGGCTGCGGGCGGCTGCTCGTGGACCCTGGGCCCCTGGGGTGAACGGGGCTGCCCCTCTCGCTGCTGGAGGCTGTGAGGTGGCAGGGACAGGCTCCCCCTCGGGACTGCCTGTAAGAGGAGAGATCTTTGTCCGGTCCGTTGCTGGTGATTCTGAAGTCGAGAAATGCACATTGAAATAATCAGGAAAGCAATGTGGTTACGGGCTGCGAAGGCGAGTGGTCGCGTTCCTGGATGCGCCAGGCGCTGCCCCTATGTCAGCAGTTATGAAAGAGCCAAACAGGGCTCTTCAAAGAGACAAACTGGTGTCATTTTGGTTTCCTATTTACCTATGGGAGAGCAAAGACTTCTCTGTTGATGAACCCTTGAGCAATAACTGGAATGAGGAAGGCAGAGAAGATGAAAGAGAAAACTCAGAAAATTACAGTTGCCTTATTATGATCGAATTTATTTAGAACAGAAATGAATCTGAGCCCTAAACTAACACCTAAACACCCCAAAAGCATGGATGCAAATATCAGCTTCGAAGGTACAAAACTGATGGTAAGTAGGTCTAGACTTTACAAGGGATTTAATTGTAAGTGGAGAATTGTCCGTTCAAGAGATTTTATAACCGTTTCTTGTCTCTGCCTTTGTTTGCACGGCTCTTTAGTTCCCCGGGGCAAAGGCTGGCCCCCAGGATGCTCCAAAGGGAAGTCTGCCAGGGTTCAAGTCAGTGCTGCTGGACAGGGTATGGGAACAAACACTCAAGGAGACGAAACGGTCCGCAGCCTACCAAGCACAGGGCGGGCAGGGAGGACACGGCAGAGCAGCGCGGAGGGATTTGGTACAGGCCCCTGGCTGGAAGGGCCAGTGCCAGCAGCACACACATGCTGTGGTCAGGGCAGGAGGAGCGGGGAGAGGCTGCATCGACAAAATTAAAGTAAAGCCACATTCACTACCAGCAAAGCGTTGTCAAGATTGGGGATGCTATGGGGACAGCAGAAAAGCAGGGCTTTAAGGGCAGTTGTAATAACAGAGCAGGAGGGTGGTACAATGCAGAGCTGGTCCACAGAGTCATTTGTACCCATGGATGAAATCCCTCCTCTGTCCTAAATATTGGAGCTGCTGAGGGTGTACCTGTCTGGCAGCCAGCAGAGTGCACTGAATTCAGAAGGTCTCTGCAGGGGACGNGGATGCTACGGGGACAGCAGAAAAGCAGGGCTTTAAGGGCAGTTGTAATAACAGAGCAGGAGGGTGGTACAATGCAGAGCTGGTCCACAGAGTCATTTGTACCCATGGATGAAATCCCTCCTCTGTCCTAAATATTGGAGCTGCTGAGGGCGAACCTGTCTGGCAGCCAGCAGAGTGCACTGAATTCAGAAGGTCTCTGCAGGGGACGGGGCACCACTTCTTAAAACGATCACTGCCACAGACGCGCCACCCCAATGGGGTTTTCTTCTAACGTAAATATATAAAATGGGCAGTTTGTCTCAATTGCCTGTTCCAGAGAAAAGTAACTGTGAATTTTAAGTGATTATGTATGTATCTAGGCTTATACACACACGGCAGGATAGAGAGACCATACTGAAATTAAAAAAAAAAAACAAAAAAAACCCCAAAAAACATTACATTAGGGAAAGGACTTATTTTGGCCTGTGAGATAACTGAGCTCGCAAATAACAATGACCAACTGGCATATTTAACATCCTTCCTCCCCCATTTAAAATAAATAAATAAAGCAGACAAACAAGCCTGCCATCCTGCCAAAGCCGCTGGGAAACAGGGACAGGCGAGAGGAATGGTGCAAATCAATCTGTATTACATTACCTCACCAGAAAGACTTGAAAGAACTACAGAACATTTTCATTAATCTTGAATGCTGCTGCTCTGTGTCATCCCAAATCAGATCAAGGGGAGATGAAGCCGGTAGCCACTGCCAGCACAAAGAAAGAGGGGAGATGGACCAGACTCCTCACCATGACCAGGTGGGAGGAAAGGGAAGGAGATTTAATGCCCAGCCCAGGTTATTCCAGATGAGAAAGAGTTTTGCCGTGACTCAGGAAGGGGGACTAAAAAGAGAAGCTCCTCTGAGCCCAGTGGTCCTCCAGGTACCTCTCTGGACAGCCAGGAGTAAGTGTTGTATTGAGGCAGTCTTGCCCATGCTGGACCAGCACTGCATCTCTGCATGTCCCAGTTGAGATGTGTGGGTTCGCAACTCCCCGGGGAGAATGATGCAGAGGGTCAGCCTGGGAGCATGTCCGGGGACAGCGGGAGCCACCACACAGCGGGAGAAGTGATTGTGCTCCTGCATCTCCTTGGCAGCGAGCAAGGGCACGGGGTACCTCCATCACTCTAGCCAGCCCGCATGCAATTGGAAAACTCCTTGCATGTACCCAAAGCCCTTAAAACACAGGATCCTCACTTTCCCAGTTTACCTAAGGACTATTTTAAAGGTGGTCATAGACAACAAGAAGATTCCCATGCCCACATTAGGCTTTGTTTTGCTACTATACTGAAGTCGATATGCTGTTAGCACCAGTGCAGCTCCTAGCAAGGAGAAGGTGGGCTTGTTTTCATAGGCAATGGAGCATTTGGCCTCTCAGTCCACAACAATACGCTCCTTAGTTGGCCGTGGACCCGTGAACGAGTTAACCCCTGGCAACACAAGCTGTCCCAATTAAAAAATAAATGAACCTGTGCACACAGGCCCCCAAAATGATTTAATTCTGCCCCCTGGGTTGAATCTCAGCTAAATCTGACACACTTTCAAGTGTCTGCCTTTCAACGCATCTCCTGCCTCTTTCTTTGCAGCTGCCACAGTGTGAATTGCCCCAGGTTTATGCCTCGAGTATTGCTCCTATTCATGTGCCCGTGGCATTAGCACAGAGACATACTGAAGGTAGCTGGCTTTTTCAACCAGAAAATTTGTAGCTGTGGGTCATCAGTAGGAGGTGGTAGGCAAAAAAAAAAAAGGCAAAAACCCACCCAACGCAACACTGGACTGTTATGTCATAAAGCACGTCCTGCGTGATGCTTTCAGTTCAATGCCTTAAATTCCCTAGAGAAAATAAACATGCTGAAACCCAGTGTATAATACAAATCTGAAGATTTGTTCATCAAGATGGGTTAGACTTATAATGGGCCAACATAATTGGCTAAAGTACCGAGCTCTAAATCTTTAACACTAGTAATTGTCAGGCCAAAGTTGCAAATGCACCAAGCGGTCACCTGGCGTACAGACACCCACTCTCTCTGCTACACAAGCACTCTTTGAAGAAGATACAAGGAGTCAGAAACAGGCACAAAAGGAAAGTGGCTTCCAACACCTGGCATCACTTCAGCTCCCTTGCACGAGCAGCCTCAGCGCACATGTTCCAGGTTGGGGCTCTCTCCAGAGTTACTGTCACTTCCCCACTGCTGGAAAACTGGGCAATATTTCATAAGCTACTCGTTCAGTCAATGTTGCCCTCTTTTGTTCATGGAAAAGCTCTAGAAAGGAAGTCTCAGCATCCTCCTGTGCACACATACACACTCTTATTCGCCCTGCCCGTCAGTCCCTCTAACCTATTCACTTTTTGGCCCATGTTGCCTGTGAGGAGCCCATTATGGAGACACCCGAAAATCAGCCAGGCACCAGCTGACCACAGCTGGGCCACGTACAGTCCCAGCGCATTCATTTCCACGTGAATGCAGAAATTTACAGTTGTTTGTTAGAACTCAGAATTTTCTTTTCTTGGGATTTTTCTATCGCTAAACACACAATTTTTGACAGAGGCATGAAATTCTGGTGCAAAACAGTGAAATCAAATAGCCATGAGAGTATGGCTTTCCTCATTCACTTGAGAGTAACAGAAAAGTACCAGCATTGAAGTTTTCCACATCATTCCACTGGTACTATTAGCCAAAGTTTTAATGCCTCTCATTAATGAGCTTTGAAAAACAATAAATAGCTACCATGGAAACTGTACTCTAAAAGCTACAATATTAAGTTGGTACTACAAATAATGCACTAAACCGACAACTGCAAAAATCATGTTCATCCTTGTCACCAAAATAATTACTGCATCAACCAATGGGAAATTCCTTCCTCTCAGTAACCATGGAAATATTTAAAGGTTGCCAAAGCCCTGCAATTATGGATTTCCCAATAGTTTCCCATTTGATGTGGGAACTCAGTGTATCGTGCACAAAAAATCAGGGCTTCATGCCACAGAATGCAAAAATGTACTTTAATTGTCACAATGGAAAGCGGTAGTTGGTCAAAAGACAGAAACCAGAACTATTCAAAATCAATTTAAGACTGCCACCAGCTTGTGGGATGTGTCTTATCTGCCTTGTTAGAATCAGAGCCATATAGCGTACCTATCAAAGGTTGCGAAACAAGGCGATTCAATTTTTTTCGAGAGCGAAGCTATCATAGTTATGAATATGGATGAGGCTGCAGGCAGCGGGACCTCTGTGCAACCCATCAAACATTGATGGAGCAAGTTGAATGGAAAAGACTCCGTCAAAATTACTTTGGTCCCTGACCAGCTACTGGAGCTGCTAATCTGAGGAGGCAGAGCGTGGCAAGAAGGGCTCGTCCCCTGGGTGCCATGAATGGGATGAGGCTGAAGCTGTGAAAAGCAGGTCTAGGTGACAAGAGGAGGCACCTGCGCCCAGGACAGTACTACCCTGGTCCTGGGTGCATCAGCACCGGGCTCCACAGTCGCGTAAAGGGAAGAACACTCTCTCCCTCCTCATTTTTCCCATTCTCTCTGGTATTCCCTTTCCTCCTTTTCCTTGCAGGTTGTCTCCAGCAATCTTCTATCACATTCACCTCTCTCATCTCCTCCCTTCCTTCCTGCTCCCCAGTGCCAGCACATCTCCACATTACCGTTTCAGTGCCACAAGTGCCACAGCACTTTGTCCTTTACATTCAGTCATTCCCAGCCCCACAAGAGTTCCTGCCATCAAGAAGCCTCGGAAAAGCGACATGGGATCACGTTATGCCATCTAGACAGCACCTTTTAGAGGAAAACAATGACTTCGTATGAGGAAAGGCTGAGAGAGCTGGGTCTGTTCAGCCTGGAAAAGAGAAGGCTGAGAGGAGATCTGATTAATGCTTATAAATATCTAAAGGGTGGGTGTCAAGAGGATGGGGTCAGACTCTTCTCAGTGGTGCCCAGCGACAGGACAAGGGGCAATGGGCACAAACTGGAACACAGGAAGTTCCACCTGAACATGAGGAGGAACTTCTTTACTGTGAGGGTGACAGAGCCCTGGAACAGGCTGCCCAGGGAGGCTGTGGAGTCTCCTTCTCTGGAGAGATTCAAAACCCGCCTGGATGCATTCCTGTGCAACCTGCTCTAGGCTAACCTGCTTTAGCAGGGGGGTTGGACTAGATGATCTCTAGAGGTCCCTTCCAACCCCTGCCATTCTATGATTCTATGATTCCCTTTGCAGTTCTTTTACTTCCCCAGCACAGAGAGTTCAGCCTAACAAAGGGAACCGTCCCCTCCCCACCACTTAGCTGCATGAGTCCTCTGCTGCGGGAGCAGATTCCGCTAATTCTTGCAAGTAGATTATTAAAACTGAGCTAACACAGCAGCGTGGAAAAAAAGAGGGTGATGAAGGGACCTGGTGTCATCAGAGAAGCAGCCCAGCCTCCTCTGGTGCTGCACAGAGGCGAGGAACTCCCCATCGTCTCAGCTCTCCCCAGCACAAATGACCTGACTCCAGCTCTTCCACAGGGCACACGTGATTTCTCAGCAATAAAATCTCCAGCAGACTCAGCGGTCGACTTCAGCAAGCAATGCCAATCCATGTATTAATCACCGCAGTTTAAAGCAATTCCCTCAATTTTCTTGTTTTGCTTCTCCTTGTATCATTATCCTAGGACCACTCTGATTCTAATTGAGCCTGCACGTGCCAAGTGAAAAGGAAATCCCAGACACGCTTGGTATAAAAGTTGCCAATCTCCATCTTTGTAACAAACCATCATTCCACAAATCCTTTAAGCGCTGGACTGTCCCAGCTCTAGGAATACTGCTGGAGGGCAACCACACTCATTCATTCTGCTTCTCACACACGGGTGCAAGTTAGTAAGTACATATAAGAAACATCAGTCCTTTAGCTGTCAGTCCTGTCTCCTCCTTAATGCCCCTTCTCCAGAAAAAGTTCCTCAAAGAGTGTCGAGCAACAAAACAATGGGGGAGAACATGCCTCGCACTAAGGCATTTCTTCCCCTTTCACTGCAGAGCTTTGGGTGCCTGAACCTTGCCTTCTGATAAGTCTATAAAATAGACTTAATGAAGCACTGCCGCTGTGGATCCAGAGCACTTTGGTCACTGATTTGGCCTTTTTTTCCCCCACCTCAGAATTGCCGTTAGCTCACTTCAGACTTACACAAAAGAGCACACTCCAATCCCTTTCTCTCCAAGAAGCTAATTCACAGTCTGGGGTTTTTTGTTGAAAATACAGAGGTACGTAATAGAGTTAATCTTGAGGGAATTTTGCTTGCGAAATGACCTCGATGGTCTTTTTACATTTTGTATTCTGTCAAATCATTCAGAAGACTGCCTCGGACAAAATCCAGACTCTGGCTATACAGAAAAGCATGCACGAAGCACAGCAGCTCCCATGTGTTTTCCTATGTCGGTGTCTGTAGAGATGCGAAACAGAAAGAGTCCGCTGCTGAACAGCAGTTCTTGCCCCACCATGTGCCTGACTTCATGATGACGAGGCTTCCTTTGGGGACAAACCTTTCAATGATGAGGAAGTCATTCAGTTTCCCACAGCAGCACATTTCCCCAAAGCTTCTTAAGGGTTAAAATGATTCCAGAAACCATGTTCCATTCAAATACACCTGGACATAACCCAATACAGACCAGGAGAGTTTGGAAACCTGGCGGATGCTGACTTTTTCCACTTACCGGCTGGCGAGATCTCTCAGGACATCAACAGTGACTGATGTGACACTCTTGTTAGATGTGGTATTCCATAAAATGCCTTAGAAACATGAAAATCCCAGGTTTGCAAACGAGACAAGACGGTATCTGCATATGCAGTGCCCTACCACAGAGCAAGTGAACCCTGGCGTCTGCCTGCGGCTCCGTGCAGAGTTGTTTGCATTCATACACTAGGAAATGAAAAGATTTTTGTGGTTGACAGGGAACAGTGATTATAGAGCTGATTTGTAAATGTAGAATTAAGCCTTTATTGAATTTGTGATTATTTCTCAATAGCAAATCAGGTAGTTCTTTCATTTAATGTGCTGATTGCAGGTGACTCACCTTTCCAGTCAAATCAGGGTTTAATCAAAGAATAACAGCCTAAAGCCACATCATTGCTGAGCTGAAAATGTGAAAGAGGCTGGTTAGGACAGACCTACTACAGTACCTCCTGCAACACATGGCAGACGCTACAGTGACCTGCATCAGGCACCCTTACCCTTACAGGGTTATGATGCAAAACCTGGATTAAATTAGAAATAAAATAAATATGGCAAGTGGATAAGCTAAAGAGCGTGTTAATACCACATCAACAGACTTTCTCAAAGCTTCTCTTACACAGAGAACAAGTGGCCTTGAGCACTTATAGCATAACACAAACCACCACGATGCACACTGACTTTTGTGGGTAGAGATACCCTGAGCGTGGGTAATTACATGAATTAACATACCACGATGAGAATAACAAATTAATTCTCAAACTGGAATGATAGTTAAGCCTTCCAGCGTACAGTTATCTTTGTATAAGAACACTAATATTTTCATTTACTTCAGTGGGGCAACTCACAGGCTTTATATTAAGCCCGCTCTGAGGTGTTTGCATGCTTTAGTCACACCAAGTATCATTTTACTGCTAAGATACCCTCGAGTGGCTCATGAATTCAGCAGCCCCTAGATTCCAGTGCTGCTGTATCTATCACCAACCCTGCATGACATACAGTAATTATAGGCTGCTGTCAGACTAGCAACGTCCTCAACAAGTAGAGCTGAGCTCTTGAACATCAGTGTGCCAACCAGACAAACACGGAGCTCCTCTAAAAAGAGAGATTAACTGCAAGAAAGCAGGCCAAATCCTGCTCTCATTTACCCCTCTTGGATGGGCTGCATGGATTTGGCTGCCAAGACAATTTGGCAAGTTGCAGCCCTCCAGCAGCACGGGCTCTCTTGCCCGGCTTCTGTGAACAGAATGGAAACACACGAGCGGAGCTGGAGGGGCCGTGCCCACCGGCTGCTGTGCCGCTTGCTCTGCCACCGACGCTGGCACAGCTCTGCAGATGGTTTACACTGGGAACCAATTTACATGTGTTTCTAAGCCAGATTTCCAGTTCCGGTTGGCTAAAAATGCTTCTCCCCATCAAAGTCATGCAGTACAGTTCAGGATGGTTATTTTTTTCTCAGGGAAAGGCAGAAATATTTTTTCATCTTAAGTAAAAAGCAAAAAGAGGTTCTTTCAAAAAAACTGAGACTAAGCCTGATAAAATTTAGTGTAGAAGTAAACCAGTAGATGAAGTCTTAGAAACCAGCTCCCTGCAGACAAGGTAACGGGCCTGTGTAATTCTCATTCAGAGAAGTGAATCAAAAACTGAAACAACATATTTCATTCAAAGTCTCAAACAGGAACGCAGCCAGGTTTCACCAATTGCTGTGCCAATATTTTCTCTGATCGGGTGCATTTGTTACTGAGGCTATTCATTTTCCCCCTTTTCTTTTATCGACAGGGATTCCAAGATTTAGTGGGAAACCGCCCAGCTGCTGAACACAGAATATGGACATAATAGGTCTAATTTTGCTCTGACATCTAAGGCAGCCCTGGGGATTTCAGGGTGGTCAGGTCCTGTACGATCCTACTGTCTACCTTTGCAACCATACCCTGGGAGGACAGAGGAACTTGGCTTCGGAAGTTCAAATGGAGGGAAGCAAACTGTGGTGGAAGCAACCTCAGGGGATTTTACTGCTCCACAAACAAGGCAAGGTAAGTACACAGCTGGCTCTCCACATGACTGTGGGTCCAGCAAGATAAAGGCAGATTTCTCCACCGCAGGACTGACCCCACTCAGCCGGCCAGAGCTGAAGCAGGAGCAGCCATGAGCTGGCAAAGGGGTGGTGGGGAAAATCTCCCTGGCAAAGAGTAAGGAGGAGGAGAACAGGAGAAGATAACTTTTTTCCCAGATGAGACCAGCCCAAAGGTGCATGCCTAACTCAGCCAGCTGTACTCAACACTTCAGGCTCCAGCCTGTTCAGGCTGGATGTAAGCATGGGCAGGGCTCCAGCCTTGTCCCACGTTGCAGACAAGTCCCGAACGGGGGCTGGCTCCAGACCTCCAGCCAGTCCCTGATGCTGGAAATGGGGAGGTCTCCCTGCTTTACAAAAAAGCAAAACATAAAGCAAAGCAACCCAGAAAACAGGGGCTAGCACAGGGCTCCTCTCCACCTGCCCCACTTGATCCTGCACACCAGCTGGAGGGACTCAGCACCACTGCAGACCTCCTCCTTACCTTCTCCCATGAGGTGACTCACACAGAGGGTAGATCCTGTCACATGGCCTGCAAGCCCAGATTAGGAAAAACCCTGCCACTTATCCTGGTGTAAGTCAGGAGGGAAACCCCAGCCAGCCGGGCATCCCATTGCGGGCAGAATAGCATCGTGGGCAGGAGACTTCCCCAGTGGCTGCACTGCAGAGATTCTGGGGCAAGCACATATCACTACAAGCCAATTTAACTACCAGGCATTTGAGTATTTAGCCATTTTCTTGGGAAAATTTTACGTCCTGAAGTATTTGCCTACCCTTGTGGACAGTGCCAGAGCTGGTCCTGAATCCACGCAAGCAAGAGCATCCCCCACCAGTAGCTTATGGGGGAGTACTTCATCCCACCCCCAAAAAGGCCAGTTTAAATCTCTCACAGCTGGGTGCTTGGACCCCCGATCACATTTTGAAACACAAGCAGACCGCTGTGTTTAATCTGGATGAGGTAGGCTTTTACATACAGCATCAGTTTGTGACCATATGCTAGAGTAGCTATGCTTCTATTTATACAATTATTTTATAGTGTCAAGGGTAGTAACAAAAGATGAAGTGATAAAAATAAGTCTAAGCAGGGTGCATGCAACAAGGGTTGGGGTTTATATGGAAGATGAGGCTGTGTAAAACTAAGAAAAAAAGAGCTTCAAGGTTTTATTTCTTGTAAATCAGTCAACAGATATCTCAAAGTGTAGCCTGAGAATTTATAAACCTATTCTATTTTTTATTTTGTACTTAGTCAGATTTGTAAACCAGCGGTGTTATTTCTAAACTTATTTTATGGTGTGCAAATCCATTTCTTGACTTAAAACAACAGTTGGCTCTTTTTGTGGCTTGTAACGATCTCTAAAGTTGTGGGGTTCGGGTTTACTGGCTGTTTTAGACATCTGTAGCAATATACAGTTTCAAAACCAAGCTGTAAAGAAATGCAGATGTGAAAAAAAAAATCATAGCATGTAAGGCAAGAGGAAAGCAATGTTTTTCTCACCAGGAAATCATTTTACAAATGGAACCCATATTTCTGTAAATAAACATCTGCCTGCTCATTAGCTTCACATCAACCTATACTGAAATATACATCAGAGAAGTCTGTCAAAGCAGTCACAAAGGAAAAACAAGAGCAGAGTTTAAAAGCAAAGCCTTCAAAAATTGTTATGCTTTTCAAGTCTAAGCAGTAAATAGGACAGGAGAATGACAGGAGAGCTGGCAACAGAATCGCATGACTAAAAAAACCCTATTTTCTTCCTTAAAACATAAAGCTTATGTTCGGTCAACAGTCCACAAGTGGTTTGCAGAGAAGGGAGATAGACATAGGATCCTGACGCACTGTAAACTCACAGCCCTCAAAAATGCGATCGAGAGTCCCAAACCAACTGTCAGCCAGCAAACAAGCCCAGCAGACGTGGTTGGTGGACGGCAGAGCACATCAGACTCCAAATATTTTTTGCTTTTTGAGAAGCAAGGGATGAGTCTAGCTTCTGAAAGAGCACAGGATCAATACCAAAGAGAACATAATTAGGAGATATAAAAAAAAATGTACTTAGAAATACAGAACAATCTGTCATTACTGAGCAAGCCCTTGCTGAGTCACGCACAGATCTGCACGGCAGCAGGTGACATTTCTAAGGTCTGTGCCTCGCTTGATGAGGCTCTAAAACTAACACGAAGGTCCTGAGGCGCAGGGAGGGGCTTGTCCCTCAATCCACACTGGAATCAAGGGAACCCTGTTTTGCTACCAAGTGGATGCCCATGCCCCATAGTGTCCACATCTCTCCCAGGCAACTCCCCTGCCTCTATAGGGTTACTTCCTACCCAATATCCTAATTTCCCCCTCACCAAGTACTGGGTGTTGGTTTGGGATTTCTGAAGCAAGATTCGATATGGCACTGGAATTTACACTGGAGGAAATTACTCCCCCTTAGGAATCAAAAGGGATGATATGGGGGATGCTCTGTTCTACTTTCCAGGAAAAAAAGACATGTAGCGATCTGCCCCCACAGTGCCCCAAGCATTTCTCTCCCGATGGAGAAGTAGCTTGCCAGTATAAGCACAGAGTGCTCCAGTCTGATCCAAAAAAGTGACTGAGCATAAAATCTGCAGGACTGATCTGATGCTCTGCGACACGTATTGTGGCTTTGCTGGGCGACACCAGAGTGCTCATTGCTTTGCAGGACTGACGTGTCTGCCCTGAATTAAAAACAAAACAATCAAAAAAAGCACTGCAAGCTTCCCTCTTTAGCCCCAGATATTCAGAAATTGTATTACTTTTAAAATTCATTTCATAGCTCTCAGAAGCACATTATCGTTTTCTTTAACTTTTTAGTTTGCACAAAGGAAAACTTCATGTTCCATTTTGAAGAACTGATATTTTGTATAACCACTTCCCCGGGCTTCCAGTCTCAGAAGAAACTATAAGCAAACACTGAAACACTTGAAATAGTCTGAAGTGGCTTTCGCAGAAATCTTAGCGTCTCTCAGTGAGACAAAGCAAACAGGGATATCCCTGGCCAGCACAGCTGCTGCACTGCCTGTGCTAAAGCCCAAGGGCATTTCACAGCTTAAGCAGCAACTCCAAATTGTTTACTATTATTAAGAATAGCATTTTTAAAAGCACTTAGTACTGGTTTAAACCAGCTCCCATTGAAGACAACAGCAGAGCTGTCACACACTCTTGCAGGCAGAGATAAGTAATGTCAGATGATGCTAACCTGGATGGTGCAGCACGATTCATCTCCCCATGGCTGAAGTGAGAAGCATGCAATGGACTCCACCCCTGTAGCGACCGAGTATCATACTTCAGAAATTTAAAGTTACTCTCTCTCTTCCTCTGAAACCTGGCAAACATCTGACCTAACATGTCAGGGACTTTTGAAATAACGAGGCAAAGCAGAAAGTTGGAAGCTCCAGACTTTGTACCTCTGATCTAACCACCAGTTCAGATATAGCTTTTCCCTATTATTTCAGGCATGCTATGCTCCTTAAAATTAAGGTTTTATAGTTAGCTGGCTGTGATTTTTCTTAATTCTTATTAATATTTCTCGCCTGCATTTTTCCTTTCATTTTCCCACTGCTATTAAAAATGCATCATTTTCCAGCATGTCATTGCAACCTACCTTAAAGAAAAAATGTAACCAGAACAAACTGATTAGGTAGCTCTCACTTCAAAACATTCTGGATGTTGTTTTTCAGGCAAGTCTAATTCCCTGGTTTGGGTCTCTCCCAATAACTCCTAACCAGCTTTCCTCATGCAGTCCTAACCATTGCACCAGTTATTTGGGAAGGAGAACCCAGGGCAGAAGGAGTTGCTCCAAACTAAGGTGGAAGCCAACAGATGAGAGCTCGGTCCAGCCAGGTGCACTCTCCTTCAAGGCTGCAAAACAGCTAAATCCACGGCCACAGAGCAGCAGCTGACAGGTTTCCAGATGTCCCTGTCACTACACCGTTGCTGGATCAGACCCAGAGTACTCGGCACATTACAGAGCTGATTTTCCTTCCAATGCTGGAGGCGTTGGACATGCACCAAGGACAGCTGGCTGTGAGTTTCCTGAAGTTATAAAACATCAATATCTTATGGTCGTTCACGAGATATTAGTCCAAGGGCTGCACTGAAGTTGGCAATGAGCCAAGGCTAGATAGAAACTTGTTCTGGGATCACATTTACTTCTCAAGACTGATAACTTCAACATATTTCACACAGTTTTGACAAATCAATCTCTGTTTTGCTGTCGTAACAACGTAGCTCTGTGAATTAGTCTGGACAAGCATTTGTCCACTGCCCAGGTGTGGAGGCAGTCGCCGAGTGAAGGCGTTTCCCAAGAAGGGAGTGGCAATCTTGCAGAACAACCTGCCTCCACTAGCAACTTCATTTATGCCTGAAAGCCTTATTTGAAATGTATGTGTACACTCCCCAGAAGAGAAGCTGGTTTTTTTTCCTTGCAGCTTCCTGAGTTTGGCGTTTTCACCTTTCCTTGGCAGTAGTAAGCAGTTTCATGAATAAAGCACACGCCATATTAAGAAGCGTCTTCTGGAAATCTGTATTTCAGTTTCACCAAAACTCTTTCAAACTGTGTGTCTAGAAATCCCCGAATTCACCCTTTGTGAATCAATAAATTTCGACCACCTTAAACTGGTACCCATAAGGCAGTAAACCCAGAAAAGGTTGACTTCAAAGCAAAGTTAACACCTGCCAGCTCAGAAACTGCTGCCAGATTTCCCAAGTAGCCTGGAGGAGGAGCACAAGGTCAAGCTTCAGTGCAAACACGTCAAGATATTACGGGTTATTAGAAGTTACTTAGGAACTTCTGAATGACCCTTTGCCCACCATTAGCTACTATTGTGCTGTATTTTGGCATATTGGTTAAATACTTCAAAAAACTTATCCAACAGGTACAGTCACCCAATATGTTACTTGTTAACACTGTTAATAAACAGTGTTTTTAAATTATTGGCAAAGGAAGAGAAGTCTTTGAGCAGGTAAACACTAATCTGGGGCAAGACAGCTGTACAGTACATTCCCTCCCGTGCTGCTCATGAGAAAGCAGGGTAATAACTTCTGCAAAGTTTAATACATCCCCATGCTGATGGAAAGCTAGTTCTGGATAACGGCCTGAAGAAGCCCCGAGAACACATGAATCATAATAGAATGACTAAATAATGCATGCTAATATTGCCTTAATAAAACCGAAAGCCGCTAGGTTATGAATGATCAAAAATAAGTGTAGAGATTGGCAATCTTGGGGAATCTTCCCACCAGAATCAAGGGCAGAGACATCTCATGCTTTTGTAATCCACTCCTGCCCTATTTCCTGTCTATACCTTGAAAAACAGCTCTATTTTCAACACAGTTGGGGAATAAATCATAAAACCGTAGAATCATTAAGGTTGGAAAAGACATTTAAGATCATCAAGTCCAACCGTAAACGTAACACTGCCAAGTCCACTACCAAACTATGTCCCTAAGCGCCACATCTACAAGTCTTCTGAATCCCTCCGGGGATGGTGACTCAACCACTTCCCTGGACAGCCTCTTTAAATGCTTGACAGCCCTTTTGGTGAAGAATTTTTTTCTAATATCGGATCTAAACCTCCCGTGGTGCAACTTGAGGCCATTTCCTCTTATCCTATTGGTGGTTACTTGGGAGAAGAGACTGACACCAACCTCACTACAACCTCCACAACTACCGGTAGTTGTAGAGAGCAAATAAGATCTCTCCTCAGCCTCCTTTTCTCCAGATTAAACAACCCCAGATCCTTCAGATGCTCCTCATAGGACTTGCTTTTTAGATACTTCACCAGCTTTGTTGCCATTCTTTGGACACACAATTCTAGGTGTCACCACCATATTTTTGTCCCTCTACTTGGCAGAAGCAGAAAGGTTTTTGCAGCAGGAAGAGTTCCTTCCCATTTTAGCAGTCAACATTTCTTCTTATGAGACTATGTTACGCCTTTTTAGCATTCAGGTAACATTCTGGCAACTACTCCACTACTAAGGCAGACTTAAGCACAGATTTACAGACCTACAACAACAGGGGAACTTGCAGCTTTTCCATGATAAAACACTACAGTCAACCTGGAAGCATCACTGTACACGTACAACATGCTGACAGTTATTCCAGGCAAGTAGGCAATGGAAAAAGTAAAAAGCGAAACATCCAGTACCGGTCATGGTCACCCATACATTTTTATTGGGGCAGTAAGCGTTTGCCTTACATTTGCTGGTAGTTGTACAGGTTACGTGGCTAAGCTGCTGAAGCGAAGGAATATTGCAGTAGGTAACTGCAGCGAGGTCTTGGTCAAAAAGAGGGATGCTTGTATGCAAAAGTGTTCAAATGTTAGGCTGGAGTTGTGGAGGGCCCAAACCTCAACCACTTCCCAAAGACAGACACGACCTTCCTGTAAAATAATACTAATCACAAAGAGCAAAATTAGAAGAGATGCAATAATTGGAAGAGCAACATAAAAACGCAGGAAATATTAACAGCCAGCTGCCTTGTAACCAGCATCACATACGCTCCCAGAGGGAAGGAAAGGAAGGGACTGATCTCCATATGCTACAGTCTTGGGGAGGAAAGGGAGGCAGAAAGGCAAATAACGACATTGTCAGGTGCTCTACCCCCTTGTGAGCGTGTCTGTTGCTTGAGGAAATTCTGTATTATGCACTGATTATACATACAAGAGGATTTTGCTTGGAAGTAAAAGGCATGGAAGGATTTTGATACATGGACATTGTAAAATATTAGCGATATTAAAAGTGTTATTTGCTGTCAGTTTAAAGCGCGCTGCTTCTTTACATAACTGAATAAATGACTCCATTATTCATATTTTTACAGCTAGATAAATATTTTAATTCCTGTTTACTGCCAGCAGCTTTAACTAACTGCTTTCTGTAATCCTTTTATAAATCTTACTTGTAATACCTTATATCTGATATAAATTCTGAGCTTTCCTCTGGTACTTTCAGCAATTTAGATTCCAGCTGCCTGCCATGTTCTGCAGGCCAGAACAGTCCTATTGCTGATCTTTTGAAGCCTCCTTCCACGTGACATTGTAGCCCGAGCCTGCAACAAGGATTTCAGGCAGAAATATTGCCAAGAACAGGAAACAAGCAGTCTGCAGAGGCGCTTCTGACTACACGTTGACTGAACACACACAGCTCTTGGAAAGGTGTTTTTGCCAACTGCAAGTGCATGAAACAGTCTAAGAGTTGGCAGTTTCCTAAGAAACTTTCCATAGATTTTTTTTCTCTGGATTTTGAATTACTTTAAAAGAAACAAATATACAAATATGTATATGTACGTTACTTAAGCAAACATCTTCCTGTGCCTTCTAGCAGGTGTATCTACAGTGCCAGTTAGGGATGACAGCAATAGAGGGCATCTAGGGTTACAACTCCAGAGTTTCACAGCCCAGGACTGTAAGGACCAGCCTGTATCTCTAATCCATTACAGCAAAGGTAATCAAAGAGTTGCAGGGTTTTTCACAGCATGCTCAAATCATACTGAATAATGAAGGGCTGCCACTTTGTGAAAGGAAGTAAATGCTCCCGAGTTAGTGTAATCAGTTCATTTGCCCCCAATTTGTTGCAATTGCTCTGTAGCCCGCAAGCTAAGACTTACAGCTGATAAAATCAAGATGTTCTTCAACAAGCACAGAGCACTTGAAAGGAGCTGAAATCTCAGAGCTCCAAAGAGCATCACATCCTCAGGTCTAAAGGCCATGGGTCTCAGGAGCAGCGATTTTCCTTAAAGGCCTCCAGCAGACTCTCGTTTGGGCTCCTGTATTTTTAGGGGACTGTTTGTGCCCTTCCCACATGCAAGCTGAGCTGGTCTCCTCTTAGAATATTGTCTTCACTTCTGACACCTTTTTGGCTCCCAAACCTATGTTTCTGTAGGTATCTGAGACCATGACGACCCTGGGTAAAAATGGAAGCCCTTGGGGTCTTCATAAGCTACCCAGGACATCACACACCACTCATACAAGATGGTCGGCAGCTCCCTTAGCGTTTCACTTCATTGGCTTCAACACACCCTTCTGCGGCTGAAAAGAATTGCAAACTCACGATGACATCTCCTCTTGGTTGCAAAGCCACTCTATACTCAGGACAGCATTACTCTCATGACCAAACTTCTGTTCATCTCAGCTGGAAGAAACAGTACTTGCAAGTCCCTGCTGGGGGAAATCCACTGCAGACTCTGGTCATAAATTCACAGTATCGGAGCTCTTCCGTGGACTGGCAGAGGATGTCACAAGCATCTGCTGCTTTTACCTATATAACAAGAAAAAGTAAAAGTACGTGAGCTTTTCTTGCAGGTTTTATTTGAGACATTACGACATCTGGCTGTTGCCGTTAGCGAATAGAGAACAAGTGTTTTGAAGCAATGTGGTTGAGCAAATGTACTATATTGGTTATCTAATTTGTTACCCTGAGTAAATTTAGACCTATACCTTTTAGATTGTTAAAGGAAGATGGATCCAACCCTAGAACTGGCTTTTTGGAGCCAGCAGGAGTTTTTCCTGTGATGCCAGTAAGCACATTTGCTGCCTAATGCTCCAGCCAGGTGGCTCAGAGGACCCTGGTGCTGCTGGAAGAGCCCTTCTGGCACTGGTAGCCTGTGGGTTTGAGACTGAGTGAATGCAAAACGAAAAAAAACCTGTAAAACTAACACTGAATTAACAAGCCATTGGCAATATCTGTCAAGAGTAGAATATTCGTCTTTAACATAACTGTCTATAAAGATGAAATATTTCAGTTACACAAGAAACAAGAAAATACGAGAATATTCTGTCACACTCGGATGCTTCACTTACCGCAGTGATGAATCAATATAATTGCCTGGTCCAGTATTTGTACAACACTAAATACAGTGCTGGATCTATTGATCCTTTACATGAACAGCTCTTTGAACCTCAAGCGAGTGCCTTTTTTCATCTGCTTGCTTCTTGCATTTTAAATCGAAGCAGGGAAACACATTTAAATGTCATATTCTGCCAGGAAGGCTGCTTCTCTGTGCACTTTTTTTGTTCATCTTTGTCGTGGCCGGTGTTAGTACTCAGGCTGTGTTTCTCTCATCATTTCAGTTGCCAGTGGTGTCCTGAAGAACTTTTCAACAAGTGGGAAAAATTTCCATGAGGTCGGATGGAAAGACTGCTAAGGTATTTGATGCTCCCAGCTACAGAAAGCCTTCAGAGAGTTGGTAACCAGCTGCCAGAAGCCCAGCACTGAATCCTCTCAGCTCAGGGTTTTTCCCATAGAAAACGTGCTCCTATAGAACCTTTTCTGTCCAGTTTCAGTCAAGCCCTGACATGCTTCTGCTCTGCTCAGCGCCAGCAGCAGTGCCCGCAGACAGGCATCGCTCCAGTCAAGCATCCCAAGTCTTGATGAGACTTGGGTCCTCATCCCAAGCTCCAGTGAGCACTGTGGTGTGGTGCTCCTGGTTGCACTACTCCTGCACCATGAAGACCTCCCGGTATTTTAAAGGTTTGAGCAGAGAGGGGTGTTTCTCAGTGTGGATTTTTGATGTGTGGGACCTCATCAAAAGGAAGAGATGAAAGGAAACCGACCTCCAAAATCTTCGATTTTCCAGGTGAATTTTCCACAGCAATCACAGAGGGAAGATACTGCTATATTTGAAAATCTGATTGGGGGATAATTAAACGCATTGTCAAATAAACATAGTGAGAAGCAGGCAAATTTATGCAAACAGTATTTCAAAATTCATTGGGCAGAACCAGAGAAGAGTAACATTCCTGTAACAACACTGGATATTGACTACATTAACAAGGAGTGACATTGTGCAGCTGTACAGACTTCACTCTGAATATCTTATAAAGGACTTGCAATCCAGCCAGATAATGTTCATGCTTTAATTTTTATCCAGCTCTGAATTTAAAAAATCTTTCTCTCAGAAAGAAAATTAAAGGATTTCAAATGCACGGTTTGATTCACAGAACTAATGAGATAAAACTCCTGACTGGAGGTAAAAAAACCCAATGCATTGAATCAAGGGGAAAGTTTCCTTTGAAGAATTTGATATCAAATCAAGATTTGACCTCCTGCTAACCTCATGGGTTGGAGACATCTCCGCCAGAGATGCTGGCTTTCTCTGAGACCTCGGGTCCAGCTGGGCCAGAAGGGAAGATCTACAGATTACAGAGAACAGAAGTGCCATCACCCAGCCAAAGCGGGAGCACAGGGCTTTCTTGGGAATTGCTTCAGGAGTCAAAGTGACATCTTGCTGCTGTCTCAGATGTTGGTTCTAACACTAGATCATCCTCAAAATCTCATTTGCCTCTGCTTACACATAGAATCATAGAATCATAGAATCATAGAATGGTAGGGGTTGGAAGGGACCTCTAGAGATCATCTAGTCCAACCCCCCTGCTAAAGCAGGTTAGCCTAGAGCAGGTTGCACAGGAATGCATCCAGGCGGGTTTTGAATATCTCCAGAGAAGGAGACTCCACAACCTCTCTGGGCAGCCTGTTCCAGGGCTCTGTTACCCTCACAGTAAAGAAGNTTGCCTCTGCTTACACATCCTCCGCCACCTCTAGTGCTGCTGCTCCGGCTCATCCCCTACCTACAGATATATGTTCGCTCACCTCGCGTCAGCCATGCACACATGCAGCGGTGCCACAAGAGGTTCATGGGTCACCTGCAGCTCCCAGTAACACTGATGGCATCTGTGTGCCCCTGAGCCACCAGCTACAGATGGGATGAGTCACCCGGCCTCTGCTGCCACAGCTGCTTCAGAAAAACAGTGATGGAATTTAATGTCACAGACCAAAACCGGGAAAAAACCTCCCAAACTGTAGATGTTTGAAGCCCAGACACGAGGGAGAGGGTGAAAGATGATGACGCTGGGAAGAAAACCATTAAGCACGAGGGATTCTCAGCAATATCCATTCTGCCCCTCGCAACCCCCAGCTCCTTTCCGACTACAACATCATCACATCAATTTCTGGGCATTACTCCATGGGATGAGAAAGCTGTGAAAGACTGTGCATCATGCAAGAAAAATATGGGTTTTTAACACAGCGTGCTAATCACATCCGTTCGTTGTACTCCCAGCTCTCCAGTGAGGTGGCGGGAGGGCAGGTGGATGCTTAGCTCTGGGGCCCTTTCTAAACCCTCCAGCACAGACTCATCCTCAGCCCTTCAGGTGGTGGGAATCCACCCAGAAACTCCTCCAGCAGCACCTCTCAGTCATCTTAACAAGCAGGTGACCCTGGCAGCCCTCCTGCATCAACACTTGGGAAGCTGTGGCCGACCTTGCCATGACGTTAGGTGTGTTGTGGAATCTCCCATCTTCCCAGCACTGCAGTGGGTGAGGGGAAGGAGCATCACAATGATAAAATATTCTTACCGTGACAGCGACCAGGCTGTCCGGTCTGCACAGCACTCCAGAGGCAGCAGGTTCAATAGCCCCTGCAAAAAATAATAATGGAAGTTCATTCTTTGCAATTACACAACAGAAAGTAAGGAGACTTTTCGATATAAGCAACAGAGCCCCTAGGTTAACGGAGATTAACAGCAAAGCGGTTTATTAAGCGTGAATCATTTCCTACTTATTGTCCACAAACGCATTGGAGTGTGCTTTTCTTTTCTTTTTTGTAAGCCAAATGTGTAATTGGCATTATTAGTTTCCTCCTCCTCCTTCCCTCTCCTTTAGTTTTTAATTAGAGCATAGAGGGGGGAAATGCATATTTGATATGAAGAAGAACTGGGGAGGGAGAATAATAATTCTGACTGTTTCAATTATTCCTACACAAGATGAGCCAGATTTCTGTGAGAGCTCAGCCTCCACAGTCAGCACCGGATCTGAGCCGAGGCCAGTACTCGGTGTGCTCTGCAGGGCTGAAGCGCTCGAGAGATCCAGCCTTCGCTCGAGTGCAGAGTGGGTGCAGGGCTCTGCCTTGGTTTGATCTCAGCGCTGGAGCCAGACCCTTTCAAACCGTTGGCCTCACTTGAAAATTGCATCTCTGGGAAAGGAAAACTTCCCACCAGCAAAGCGCTGCTTTAGGTCCAATGTCCTTTTCTTTGCAATGTCTTGTTATTAGGGGTACTTCCGTGTGCTCGAGGGAACCATCCTCCAGCCTAACGTTTCTGTCACCTTCAGACAGTCTGCTTGATGTAGATGGATCTGTTTGCCCATCTTATTTGCTTCTATTTGCTCTTTCAAGACTGCACCTCCCCACCCAATCTCATTCCCTTACTCAACCAGCCTCGCTGCTGACAGGGCATGCGCGCACCTCAGTCATTTGCCCCAAGCTGAACTGTGCTCGCTGGAGCACATTACAAAATTGCATGCACAGACCTTGGGTCAGGGGCTTTCTCTGCCTCCATTTTCATCTCTCTCTAGTTCAGGAAACATTCAAGATTAGAGTGAGAAAACTGCAATGACCTTTCAAAACCTGTTCAGTTTTCAACATCCAACAAATTCTTAAGGAATGGTTTTGTGCACAACGCACTTAAGTGTTATTATTCTTCCTGAAGTAACAGAAATATATTTCAGGTGGTGTACAGTGTATGCAAAACACTATCACATGTATGCCTATGGAAACCACAAGATACAAATGCCGTATCACCACAGCTCTGTCCGTTAATTCCATATTGTTTTACCAGCGTATTTACTCCAGCAATTGAAATGTTTAATTCCAGCTTGGTTTCATTGATAAGACTTTATGACAAACACATTTTTTCAAAGCAGGTATTAAACTGACAATCACTTTCAACCTGATCTCATAACCAGGAGGTTTTCCAAGCGGTGCATTTGCAAAGTCAGCGAGGAACAAGCTGAGAAGGGGTTTGGACCACTCTGACGCTTACTGTAATGCAGGAGGAGATGGGGCTGGTGCTTCCAGAACTGCAAAAGAAAGTTATGAGTGCAAAGCACTAACCACTCAAGCTCCGTTACTAGCATGGGCAAGACCAGCCCCTCTGCCATCCCCGAAAGGCAGCCAGATGAGCCTGCACAAGCAAAGATGCGTGGGATCTTCCCATGACCTGCCAGCCCTCCTCCCCAGCCTGCCCGAGGTCCTGCGTGCCGGCGTTTTAGAGCAAGGTTATTGGTTGTGTTCAAGAATTATACTTGAAAAATGAATTTCTCGCAGCTGTGAATCCAGCATGCACACAGCCCACTAAATCATTTCAGAGCCTGCCTCTAATTAAATGTAAGCAAATATAGACATGGATTAGAGAAATTCAAACCTCAAAGAAAGATGAGAACTTGTAGTTCCTTCACAAGTTTAAATCTCTCCCTATTTTGCAGAAGCCTGAACACCTTGTCAATCCTCTTAAATGCAAGCTATAGACTCTTCTGAGGCAACACACTTCCAGGAGGTAGTTTATCTCAAGCACGTAATTCATTTTACATGGTATTAATTCTTTCCCANACCTCAAAGAAAGACGAGAACTTGTAGTTCCTTCACAAGTTTAAATCTCTCCCTATTTTGCAGAAGCCTGAACACCTTGTCAATCCTCTTAAATGCAAGCTACAGACTCTTCTGAGGCAACACACTTCCAGGAGGTAGTTTATCTCAAGCACGTAATTCATTTTAAATGGTATTAATTCTTTCCCACAGCCAGCGCTGCAGCTGTTCCCACACTGCCTGCGTGCACCACGTCTCGCTGGGGAAGAGGAGGATGTTACCCAGAGATGTTTTGACCGTCAGCTGCATTTCAGATCCCAGCGCTGCATTCTTTCCCTACCATTACAAGGCCCACTGGGACAGCTAAAACTTTGCTCACAGAACCCCCGGGGCAACAGGTTTGCACCAGGTTGATTTTAAAATCGGAGAACTCACAAAACATCCTATTGAACTGTAGGGAAAGCGAAGTAAAAGGCTGAGGGTTACAGACAACAGATTCAGTTACCTCAACTAGAAAACCTGGAAATCTTTTCCCTTGGTTGCTCCCTTGCTACCTGCAGAAGTGTCACCTCCAGCCGGGGAGCAGCAGGGACAGCTTTTCCCTGTACAGTTACCCAGTTATGCTACAGGGAAGAAACTTTGTTGGTGTCCCTGTTCCGTGTATGCAACAGAGGGAGGAAAAGGTGGCTATCACCAAAGACTATGCAACTTGCTCACTTTCCTTGCTGCCAGACTAATGAAGACATCTGACTGTAAGAAACAGCAATAAAAAAGAAAAAAGAACACTTTGTACACTACTCCCTGGAAACCAATAACCCGCATGCTCTATCTGTTATATGCAAGCTCCATGTGACAGAAAAGCTTAATGTCAGAGCTTTAGAAAAGACCTTTTCCCCAATGCAGAAGCAAGAAAGCAGAGAGGCAGGATTTCTGCTAGCTCTGACCAGACTTGAAAGAGTCCCCAAGCTGCTGACGGCTCTCAGGCAGTTCCAAGGATGAGTCGGTTCTGCCTCTTTGGGAGGGAGCCTGTGAAACCTGGCTTTTGCTTTCATCATCCTCAAACACAACCAATTCTTGTATGAGCACGGGTGTACTGTGACATTTTGGGACGTGATGCCAGCACAAATCTGTAGGGTACTTCCAGTACAGCCAAAACAATTTATGAGCAAAGCAGGAGCATGCTAAGCAAAAAAAAGCAAGGGCCTGGTAGCATCTCCTTACTCAGCTTGGTGCTGCAGGGAAGCAGAGGGCATCAGCTTGTTGCGCCCTTCATTTCCAGTTATCACCTTACATCAAAGATGTGCGTTTGAAAGCAGTGTCCTGCTTTAAAAAGAAATAGATGCCCAAATCAGAAATCTGTTACCTCCTCAAAAAACAGCTAAAGATTGAGACTGGTGGGGCTGCAGGAAGTTCGCATGCTTCACAGCAATGACATTTAGGGATGCTGCACAGCAAACACCGGGAGCACTTTGGTAAACAGAGCTGATTTGTTACACTGCCTCTGTGAGGCTAAGCCAGACAAAGGCTGCGCTTCAGAAGATGGTATCTTCTACCGTCCCTTGGATGTTTATTGTCCCAATCCAATTTAATTCATCCATTTGACTTGTAAATGGACAAAGCCTGCAGAATTTGTAAATTAGTAGAATTTGCCCAGCAAAAGTAAAGGTCCTCATTTTGTGTAATAAAAGGCTTAAAAGCACACAAGCAAACTGTAATGTGATAGGGAGGACTACCAAAACCAGGCATTACTGATACTCAAGGTGCTTAGAAAGTTAGAAGTCTCTGCAACTTTTGATAGACAAAAAGTCACTCATCGTATCATTAAAGTCTAATGAGTATGAAGGCAATTTCAGAAACACCAGAGCACGTACATGGTCTTGATGCGTTATTCTTTGAAGATAGCTTTTGATGCTTTTCTAAACAGAATAATTTTTCTGCGTAGTATTTGATGTTGATATGCAAAACACAACGATGACATTAGGAGTAGAGTCTCAGCATTAAGAAGAATTCTCCCTGCCTGTGACCTTCTGATTGAATAACACAGAGGAAATCAGCTAACTCCCCCCACCCCATCCTTCAGCCACAGACTCTCTTCTAAAACTTGATACCTAATCACATACATTCAATCTCTAGTCTACCTCCCCAGTAGAGCATGCATTGAAATACTGTTCTGCTTCGCTGCTCTTATTCCAGGATGGTCCACTCCTTACAGCACCACCATATGATGAAGAGATGTGAATACAAGTCCCTGCTTTGCAGGTTTCCTGTGAGATCTCAGACACGTCCCAGAGCCTCACTGGTTAGACAGGCAGAGCTGAGACTGCCCCAAATTTCAAAGAATGGTTATTATTGGGTTTGTGAGCATTTGTTTTGCCCAGAGTGGGCTGTGGGGGCCTGCCAGTGCATCTGCTGGCTGTATCCCATGGGGAAATGCTGCATATGGCACATTCTGATTTGAATACCTTAATGGCAAGGAATAGATTTCTTTTCCAGTTACAGGATGGGCTTATCAAGTCAACTTTTTTTCACCTAAGGCCCCCAAGCTCCCTTTGGAGAAGCAGAGAATCACCTCCAGGACCCTCAGTCACCAAAGCATGGCACTAAGCAGAGGGAAGGGTCTGCTCCAAGGCAGAACTGCTGGGGGGCTCGCAGCTGTTCTCCTGAGCATCCCCAGTACAATTCAGTTTTGCAGACTGGTGCCAGCCCATGCACCCCTCTTTGCGAGCACCCAGGCCACCTGAATAGGAAAACGCATTGCTCTCTGGGCTCATCTCATACACAGCTGCCTCTGCACTGGCAATCTTTTTCTCTCATTAGCTCCTTCGTCATCACAGTCTTCTCTTTCATTCTTTTGATTTTAACTGTGCCACACCACTGTCCCCTCTGCAGTGCTCGCCTTCCCCTCGCTGAATAGGAAGGACCCAAACTGCATGTTTCTAGCCCAGGTCTGAGCACTAGGGCTCCAAATCCAGCCTGCTCTCCAGGGATGGAGCTGAACATTCCCTGCCAAGCATCGCCACCTGCAGCCCAGCCCATCCTGGCCTGCCCAGGACAGATGCTGGCCATAAAAGCTTCAAGAGCAGCAGGCTGGGGCGCTTGATGGACGACGCTCCTCACTGCGTTGTTGGCCTCTGGCATCCCACTGGAGACGAGAACGGTGATCTCATATTATATACACACAATGACTCAACTGCTGAAGTTAACCCAGCCCCACGCTATTAGCGCCGTAGGTTTAACATCTTCACCAGCACTATAATTGATGATGACAGCAGTGCTGCATCTGTGTCCTTCAGCACCACAGGGGTACTGTAAGACCGAAACGCTGCAGAAACTGCATTTGAATAGCTATTACCATTGTGCAATTTAAAACGAAGTGCAGACCGTCAGCGCAGGGGGGGATCTTTTTGTGGTTTTGTCCAAAAGAAAACCAGAGTGCTGTTCTGAGGAAACAGCAAATTATCTGGCATCACACGCTGACCACATTGCATGCTAAGTGAAGGTGAGGAGTAAAGCCCCTGTTGGCTGCTTAACCCTATTTAGAGCTCTGGTTTGTATTTAATCACTCTGTTAAAAGCCAGAAGCATTAAGGACTGAACAGACCTCCTCTAGTGAATCTTTCCTCTGAGCACCATCTCCTCCAGCCCTTTGGTGAGGTCAGCCCACTCTGGAGGGGGTGACAGAGGCAAACTCTGGGGCTTAATAGAGCAAAATATAGAGCAAAATAATAGAGCAAAACCAGCTTCATGTGCAGCTTGAGCTGATCTGGCGCACTACAAACACAGCCACGTGGTTCCCCAGCTTCTGTGTCGGTGGGAGAGGTGGCTGTGGGATGTAACACTGCAACTATTGTAACAGAAATATTCATAACTAGCAGAGAATTTTAGCACTAGCATTAAAAAATATATATATTTCTTCTCTCTAGAGTTTACATGATGAGAAAATATCATAGTTGCATGTATTAAAACTCAAGACAAGTCCAAATGCAATCAGGTCTTATCTTCTACTTGAATCAACTTTTGGACACCTTGAGCTGGTTTGGAAATGGATTGGTTTGGGGATTTTTAATTGGCAGGAAAAGAGAAACAGATTTCATTAAAAGCCTACAGCAAAGCCACATTTGTTTTGTATTTAGAGTTAAACTTCCCATGTCTTTATTTTTAAAATAATGTTTCCAAACATTACTTTTGCCTAAGTAAGTAAAGTGTTGAGGATTTGGTTTTTTATTTGTATCAATCGCTGCCTTGTTATATTGCTGGGATCAAAATTTAGTATCTCATTTTTGTTTTAAGACAGTGGTCTGATAGTCGGAAAAAGACTCTTTACAGAAAGAACCCTGCTGCCTCTGCTCGGGAAGGTACAGTTGGTACCAACCTGGCCGCACACGGATTAACACCACCACCCCCCCCAAATGCATAGCAGCTGATTTCCCTGGCCATTAGCATCTCCTGGGGCTTTGCCCAAATCATATTATTCTGGCAGAGAATGATTTGGAGATGAAAAAATTATCCACCAGCATATGCGACTGATCACACTGCTTGCAGACCTATATAACAGCCCAAAGCATCATGTTATAAACCAGGGACCTTGTGATGACAGCGCACTACACTGAATTCCCAAGAGCCCCTCACAGGACCTAACAAACAGTAGCTTGGATTTATTCTGTGCTAAGTAGGCTAAAGATGCAACTTTACTATGCACAGACTGAGCATTTTGTCTCAGTCACCACCACGCACATCATACGGACATCCCTGTGGCAGTTCAGCAGAGTCCTCTACCAAAGGGTACTTAAGATGCTAGAACACGATTCTGGTAGAAGGATGGCGAACACTCAGAAAGCAAGGAGCAGAACTAAATTGTCAGTTCTCCTCAGAGAGAGGAGCCTCAAGGTTCCCTACAAGATGTTCTGCTGTTTAGTGTATTTCCTGAGGGGCTGGGAGAAAAGAGCAATGAGCAGCAAGGCAGCAATGCTTGCAGGTGACACTGGTGTTCAGATTAGCCCAGATCTCTGCTCTGCTAGAAATAGTTTGGTCCACTGGAGTAAAACCGGCTATCCATAATTACAGCCACTTCCCTGCTACTGCCAGTGAAGCCCGTTTCTGTGGACTTCTGAGGGCATGCCACCCTCCTAGGGAGAGGGGGAAAGCCACAGCAAGGCTGAGGATATGTAGCATAAAAGCAGAGACCAGAGCTTCAAACACCTGGATTTTAGCACTTAATACTTACATAGTGGTAAATTAGGTTTTTTAGTTCTGTTCTTTAAGAAAAAGAACCCTTAGGAGAAGGTTTCCTCCACCTCTTCCATATATTATCTTATAAAACCCTACAGACATTCACACAAATGTATGTCTCCACTTTAAGCTCCCTAAGACATTGCTTAAGAAGAAAAAATCCACACAAGTAAAACAGTTATATTCATACATTAAATATGATGAAACACGAAGCACATATGAGACGCTTGTGAAATATTTATGTGCACATTTATTTTCTTGTAAATGCCTTCTGCATTAAGATTCTAGCTTGAGCCTTTGTGTAAGATGCAGTTTTGCCTGCAAAGTGCAGCCAGTGGAGAATGGCAAATATAATTTTTCTCTCAGTTAAGAGGACGACAATGATGCCCAATACATCAATGAAATTTCAGTCTGTGTTAGCATCACTGATGGAACAGGAAATTGGATTCCACTGGCTAATCCATTGTTAATGATTTCACTTCATAAATACACTTAGTCTTCATTATAACTTCTGCTGTTGGAAATAGCTTAAGCTTTGGGAAAAATATTCTTAGAAGAATCAATTATCAGCATGGCACCTTCTAATATTTTGATTCATTGATTTTTCACAGGTAAGAGACCTTGAACCCAGCTTGGCTGGAAGAGATCGAATGAGTTCCATTGCCTCAGCCTCCCGGCAGCAAACAAGGCAAGTTTTCATAACAGCTATGGGAAGGGCTCAGTGCACTGCAATTTCACAGAATGGGAACTCTTTATTAGCTTCATTAGTTCTGAACAGCGCCAAGTTCCGGCTGCTCCACAAGCTCCTCGTAGCAACGCGGTCTTGGGCCTAAACCCTTGTGCCAAGGACCTGCGCCAGCAGGACATGGGTGACAATGCGATACCGTAGCGTAGATGTGTCATGGGTTATTAATCTTGTCTGGTATTCTTCCCTGGCTCTAACTTGAAGGCCTCTGTTCCTGTTCTTCATCTCAAATGTTGTTCAGGCTGACAAGGTTTGTTACAGCAGTAAGTTCTGCTCATGCTTAGAGCTACATCTCAGACATATGTTAAATAGGAGGGTGTCTAAGCAGTGAGTCAGGACCTCACCACACTTCCCACTAAACATCACACCATAATAAAGGTCCTATTCCTCCCTACTGTATTTCTCTGTCTTAACGGTCTGTCAGACGTTCACAACAGCAAAGCATCATCTCCTCCAAGTCACAGAGAGAAGGTCCTTCGAAGGCTAATATCTCCCAGGAAGAGTTAGCTACTTGTCATGTGAGAGAAGGAGAATAAGCTCCTCTACTCAACTGAAAAAAGAAGATACCAGGGCATGGGTGTAGATCTAATCTATAAATTAAAGAAGCTAACCAAAGGTTCAAAACTTTTGGTGATGAGACAGCATATTAAATAGCCAGACAAGACTTTAAGGTAAGTTCAGTACTAGGTGGAAAATGGAATTGCCCTGGAATATGGTTTATAAACAAGTACTGACTCCACAGGCTTTGCTCTGGTCAGAGCCTGTTGAGACCCTCTGCGGTTTGCACTGGTCCCAGCCGAGAATAAGGCTCCATGCTGGAAGTGCTTGAAGGGAAGAGTAAGTAATATATAGTGCGGTATTTCCAAGCACAAAATAAAGTTTCATGTTTCCTACCAAGCTCCACAACAGATTTTCAGTATTATGCGTTACTTGGATTTTAGAAGGGTTCAAGTAAATACATCACAAAAAGCAAAGGAAACGTGTTTCAATAACACAGGTGTCCACATGAATATATGCATGAATCCTGGCACACATTTTTATTTTGCTAAGAATTGAAAAGTTGCCCTCTGGTGTCTCTTATTGCTGTTTGCTGTAAATCTCAGATGAAAACGCAAACACGAAAAGACACAAAACTCATTGGTAATCCTGAAGAAGCAATGCATCAGCCCAAAAGGCTGAGATTACCAAAATCTGCCTGAAGAATCCTTATGGCAATAATTAAAGAGCAGCTGGACAGCCCGTAATTCTGGAGTGCCATTCAAACTGGACATCCCAAGTAGAGACAACCCACACAAAGAGTTATCCAACTAAATGCATTAAATTCGTTAAGTTTATTCCACACATGCTCCCTGTTCCCCCACCAGAACCACCCTCCCCTGCCTCAGCCTCTCTCTTCTTGTCTTGTCATTTTACTGATCTTGTCCCTTCTCAGCCACTCTCAACCTCACAGAGAGAGAGCTCCAAGATCTGTAGGCCATGTCTGTATAGTTTGTGTCTTCTGCGCCATTTGCACCCTGCATTAAGGATATTTTGCTCTAGATGTATCTCTAGTTTGCTTCTTTCAACACTCCCTGTATTGCGTTTGCATTTATTAACCAGAATATTGTATCAGAGAGAGGGAAATGGATGCTATTTTAAACACAGCTTAATGGCTAAACTATTCATTTGATGATTCAGAAAGACGCAGAGGTCTAAGTTTTCCCAAAGAACACCAAATGCTCCAGTTATAAAATAGCATCTGAATTCCCCATGGAAACACTGATCTGATGGGAACATCAGTGGCAAAGAGACCGCCAAATACACACAACTCTACATCAAGTCCAATGTCAGCCCCTTGGAGCTGGGGAACCCTGGATGCTAAATGCCGGACAGGCTAGAGAGAAACCTGGTGGAGTCCAGTAAGGGCAAGTGTAGGGTCCTGCACTTGGGGAGGNCTCTTTTCAGTGGTGCCCAGCGACAGGACAAGGGGCGACGGGCACAAACTGGAGCACAGGCAGCTCCACCTGGACCTGAGGAAGAACTTCTTTACTGTGAGGGTGACAGAGCCCTGGAACAGGCTGCCCAGGGAGGCTGTGGAGTCTCCTTCTCTGGACAGATTCAAAACCCGCCTGGACACGTTCCTGTGCCCCCTGCTCTGGGGGCACCTGCTTTAGCAGGGGGTTGGACTGGGGGATCTCCAGAGGGCCCTACCAACCCCTGCCATTCTGTGGTTCTGTAAATCATTCTGCCAGAAAACTGCTCACCTTCCATCAGACGAGTGACTGTACTTGGTCACAATTTATTCTTGTTTGGCAATTTGCTGTTCAGCATAATTTTTGCAATGCCACCAGTGGCCCATGAGATCCTGTATTTGTTTGAGCTATGGTCATGGCTTTTTCCCCTTAGAAGAATTTTACCTTTACTGGAATGGAGTCTAGTAACCAGCTTTAATTCACAGGCATTTGCAGACAAACTAACGTTCGCTCTACCTGCACTCCAGGCTTGCAATGTGCTCGTTTGGGTGGTGTTTCCACTGATGCAACCACGTGTAAAGTGGTAGAAAAAAAGAGAGTAAGCACTTAACAACACTTTCTACATCCATCCTGAACTGTAATGGAGATGCAGTGCAAACAGTATGGAAGAAGACAAGACAAAAAGAAATTGGAAATATTTTAAAACAAACACAATTTTTACTACAAACCACAGATTTTGGCCACAAACAACACTGAAATGCCTGGTTCCTTGAGGTATCAGACCACAGCTAAAAATCTCTGAAAACATATGTATAAAGTAGCCTCATTAGCTGCATTTTGCTTTCTTATCTGTTTTACAGCTATTAACTTCTCTGACAGCGACGTTTGCTCAGATTAATTCTCAAGCAACAAAGAGCTAATGTGCTCTCTCCCCTCCTCAGCTGGGCAACCACAGCTCCCAGGTCATGACTGCTTCTTTACTCTGCTGCAGGGAATTGTACTATAATGAAGAAAAGTCTTTCTCTGTAAAGATACAGCAAAGGTAGCGCTCAAAGAGCATTACCAAATCACACAAACTCCCATTTCTGTTCTTAAAAAGCTTGTCTTCTACAAGGTTGCTATTCATTAAATAGCTTGTTCTACTTGCTCCACGGAGTAGATGTTCTCCTCCTCCAAACGCTGCATTTCTTTAAGATGGAAACACTAACACCCATACCTGTTACCCCCCTTACCCATGCTCTCAGAGCTGCTCAGGGAGCAGACTTACCCCAGGCAAGCTTCCTGCAGTCATCAAGGCCCTGATACCTCTCCAAGCTTACCCCAGACTGGTTTGAGCCACTGAGCTCCTGCAGCTGGGGGTGCAGGTAAACAGACGCCACTCACCACTGCTCTACCAGGAGACAAAGATCCTACTACTGGCTACATATAACACTTACCTCATTTTAGCCTAAATGAGCTCATTAGGTTAATCAGCCGCTTCTGCTAATCCAGCCCATGTTCACTGAAAAGGATTGGAAGTGATGACGAGTGCAGAGCGTGAGAGCTGCTGTAAGTGACTGGAACAGGGTGAGCTAAGTAGGTCTACACGAAAAGCCTATGGAAACGGGCAAAGTGGAGAAAACCACCTAGAGCGTGAGTGCCGTGAGGCAGCACTGCTGCTGTGCAGTGCCCTTAGACTAACATCAACAAAAGCATCCCGCCAGATCGGAAAGGCAGGAATTTTTAAATTATTTTTTTTAAATTTTCTTAGTAAGCAAACTTTTTTCTCTGCACAGGAGCCGCTCTGTGTGAAGCGGGGAGTTTCGGTGCGTCCACATCTCCTGGCACACATGGCACCGGTAATGATCCCAGCACGGGCAGGGGTGTGAGCGTGGCTGTGGAGAGTGCCCGTGGGAACGGAGCACGGAGACAATATCAAGCAGCAAAGATCTGCACAAACAATTTAGCAGTAGTTCAAACATCTCATTAATTTAATTTATAGGGAAAAGCTGTCAGCCTTAATTTTAGTTAAACACTGAACCACAGGTGAACCTTGCGCCTGTGAAAACCGCAAAGAGAAAAGCTCCACGTTTTCTCATCCAGCACCCTGTGGCCTTATTAACCCACGCCAGACAGGTGGGAGAAAGCCAGCACAATAACTTCCCGGGAAGCCCAGGACTTTTCTAGGCAGTACCACATCTGCAAGCGATGTGTTTGCAGTAGAAACATAATAGCAGCTATGTTTCCCTAACGTCATAGATTGTGAAGAGGCAAAGCAGCTGTGGCTGAAGGATGGAAGCTGCTCTCCCTGTGCTGGCTGGAGCAGCAGCTCTCTGCTGCGTACCGCACTTGCACCTTGCAGCTTTTCCAGCCTCTCCGCCATGCCTAGGGATCTGTTGGTTTGTAATTGCAGTGCAGGTGGGATAACAGAAGCTTTAACACTTACTGTACTGCCCTGCTCAAGTCCTCGCATCTGTGTATATATTTCGATGGGCTTGGAGTGAGAGCTGCATTTTTATTTCACTGCTTGTTAAATTAGAGACAAGGCGTTGCCCAACTAGAAGTTTCGCAGGCTCGCGTTTGGCTGGGACGAGGCTAACGAGCACTTCCCAAAGAGACAGAGACACAAGCCCTTAATGGAAAGCTACCCGTTGCCATGACTAGCTGTGATGATACTTCTTCCTCCAACCAGCTCTTGCTCAAACTCCCAGTGTTCTGGGTACATCTCTCGCTTGCAGGTTTACTTTCTTCAAGTCACCTGCTGAAAAAATGTGTTGAAAAAAGTAAACCTGACCAGGAAGGACTAGTGATGATTACTAGTGATAATTAGTAAAAGCGCTTGGTCAGGCAAAAGCTCCTTTCCCCAGGCCGGGCCAGCAGGCAAACACCCTCTGGGATCAAACCGGGAAGGATGCTCTGTGCCGCCTCCCGCCTGGGCGGGTTGCCGGTGCCAGGGTGCTGCCAGCGCAGTGACTTCTGTGGTTGCCTCCAGTCCCTGATTCATTTTGGACAAAGCAGCTGGAACACAACCCCATCTGCAAACAGCCATCCTGGTGCAAGATGGCCATGACAAAATGTGACAAACATACCTCTCTAAGACTTCAAGGAGGTCTTTTCTCTGGGTTCGTGTATGTCTCATCTTTGGAAGTAAGGAAAAAATCCAATATATTTCTCATAAGCACCCGTTATGTCCTGCCGGCTCTAGCCAGGTGCTCCCCTGGCATGATCAACCTCGTGCGGGTGAAAGACGAGCCCTGGCAGTGGGGCAAGGGCACGGCATAACCACCCTGTCTTTCTTGTGCTTCTCCCCCGCCAGGGTCCTGCAGCTCACACAGAGAGCATTGAATGCAATATTCCCCCTACACTGGCACATAAAATCTCTCTCTCTATTTCAGCAGTACATGTTTTTCACATCCTCCTTACTCAGTGCTTTGTTTTAAGAGTGCATCCTCCACAGTAATTTCATAGGTTTCTATTCCTAGCTTCAGGAGAAGGAAGGGAGAATCTAATAATATTGATGAATAACCAAGCTGCTGCTAAGAAGTCTGCCTTTTCTTTTATTTAAAAAATATCTGCTAAAAAAAGTAAAAAAGATGTGTCAGTGCAGACTGTAACGAATGTGGTAAGTGGTAGATTAGGGGCCATGTTCCCAGGTACATTGTTGACATCAGGGAAAGAAAACATAATACTGTAGCTCCAAAGCGCAGGGACGGTCTAGAAAACAGATCACTTCACAGCAACTATCACCCTGAAAGGTGAACCCTCTTGAAAAGCACATTTGGCTTCTGCTTTCCTTCGAACAAACACCCACGCATTTCCTGGGGTTGTCTTTCTTGTTGAGATCCACTCACCAAAGTATATCGGAATAAACACTGGCAAGATGAGGCTTGCAATGACTTCTGGCACGTCTTTTCCATGGGATTCGTGCTTGCAACTGAGCCTTCCCCTCGGAAAAGACAGTCCAATCCCTACCCAAACTGCACGGCAATAAGCCAGCTTACATGCAGACCCAGGACAATCAGCACAATGGGTTTGTGAAGAATCGCTCTAAAGCAACAGGAGACCGGATAAAATGGTGATGGAAGGAAATGGCTGCTCAAAGGAATGGCATCAGAGTTCGCACAGAAAGGGGGGAAAAAAGCAATAAAGAAAAAATGTTATTAAATTGTAACTGATACCTTTGGGGTGAATGTACAGCTGTTTCTTTATTGTCTCCAGGAGCAACACTCAATGCTTAGACCACAGCAGGGAGATAAAGGCAACAGAACAGGTCACTGCAGTTTTGACAAAATACAATGATCATTCTGTAAGTGCAAGGAACAGAGCGATACGGAGAAGTGAGCCCCTGTGCTCCATTTGCCCACTCCAAGCCCCAGAGCACTGCTGGGACTCCCCAGCACAAAGCAGCAGTGCTGCGGGTCTTTTGTACCAGCTCTTGCCCTAAAGGAGCTGTCTCATGTTTGGGATAAGCAACAGTAATATCCTCCATGAATTTAGACAGGCACAAGGCAGCCGATGCACAAGATGACAGACTGGTTTCTCCTACAAGTGCATGCCAGGCGCCAAAATTAACAAGGAAAATGAAGGAATTAAAGACTCAAATTTAAAAAAAAAAATTGCTATATTGCTGTCAAATAATCCTCCTCAATCCTAAGCGAAGGGGAACTGCCCATCCACAAACCACCTCCTTGATGACTGGGACTGTTGCGCACCAGCATAACCAGGAGTTTGCTGCAGGTGTGTTTAGCAGACGGGCATTTATGGCCCTGGGCTGAAGGGAGCTCCGTGGGCCCCCACAGCTGACGTTACCGGGCCAGAAGTGCTGGTTTCACACTCTGTTGTCCAGCCAGGGAAGAACCCTGATGCTGCCTGTCACTGTTTTGACTTTAAGACCTTTTCACAAAGCACGAGAAATTTTCTGGATGAGGAAGAGAGAAACTTTCCTAAGTTGGAGGAAATGTTACGGGTGGGGGGTGGGGGGTGCGCAGGGAATAACACAAGATGAACAGCAGCGGTAAAGTTTGCAAAAACACTGGGGAAAATCCAGGTGCTCTGACAAAGCCGTGATGTCCTCAGGAAGAGCTGACAGAGCCATCTACCGCTCACGGAGCTCCACGGCATCGCAGCCAGGTGTGCGCCAGCGCCCGGGCCGGTGGCAGGGACCAGCCTGGCACAGCCCGCTTGGATCGCAGCTGCCTGCACAGGGAAGCGTGGCAGCATCTTCCCAAATGCGACTTATATTATTAGGCCTATTACTTTGTAACATCAAGGGGAAAGATTAAAAAAAATTCCGTGGCATAAAGGAAAGAATAAGAGGCCGACAAATAATACATAAAACAAGAGGCAGGTATTTCTTGTAGCCTTCTGAAATAATTCTTACATGGGTATAATATACCATAAATATCAAAGCTGCAGTGCAGCCCTTATATGACAAGTCACAGACTAGTCAGAAAACACCGAGATCATCCATCCTGAACTGTAATGGAGATGCAGTGCAAACAGTATGGAAGAAGACAAGACAAAAAGAAATTGGAAATATTTTAAAACAAACACAATTTTTACTACAAACCACAGATTTTGGCCACAAACAACACTGAAATGCCTGGTTCCTTGAGGTATCAGACCACAGCTAAAAATCTCTGAAAACATATGTNAGCATCTCTCAGCAGAAAGTTATTTCTAGTCTTCTACTTTGCAAAGGGAACTGTCATTTCATTATTTTGGTGGGTGTAATGGCACATGCTGTACCGACCATATGTAATCAGAGAATTAAATGCTGGCTCAGATATGAAGACATAATGAGGTACACACATTTTTTTAATGAGAAAAATGATTGAAAATAAAACCTAGTACAGTGCAAAACACAGATGTCTCCAGCATTAAAAAACTTTCTGGAAATGTAGATTCTAAGTTGCCATTGTCACAATTGCTTAAGACTTTTTTAACTGCAAATCGCCACTTTCAACTTCTGTCCTGAAAAAAGTTCATACAAGATGCATGGCGCACATTCAGCAGGCCAAGTCATGAATTGGTGAGGCTAACCTGGGAGAACCTGCTTGTGACATTGTAGACTTCTGATGCAGGTTGGCTTTGGGTGCATCCCCATAGAGAGAGGGATCTGGGATCCTGAAGTGCTTTCTTATCTAGGTGCTTTCTTATCTAGGTGCTTTCTTATCGATGGAGGGCTTGTAGATGCAGAGACGCTATCCCCAAGCGGTCCTGACTGGTTACACGAATCCAAATTCAATTAGGGAGACACATTAGACACAGCCCTGCGTTCCATGCTGAAAACCTTCTGCTCTTGGCTGTGTTTCCTGGGTGATAAGAGAGGATGCAACAGGAGTCAGCAGGCAGGAGCTGTACTCCTGGCTTCCACTGGGCCTCCACCCTTTTCTGCCTCAGCATCCCCACCTGCAAAATGGGTACAGCTCCAGCAGTCTTCCACCAGCCTCTCCTTATTCTGTGGGAAATTCCTGCCCACAGATCACCTCTGTGGTTCCCACCTTGCACAGCCACCAAGGTTAACCCTGGAGCTCATTTTGTGTCCAGCTGATGAAATGGGAAGGGAAAAGCAGCAAGACAGGAAGGAAGAGCAAAGACCAGCAGGCACTTACAGCACTTAGCAGCAGGCAGGGGCTTCGCGGCCGTGCCAGCCGCACAAGCTCATAAAACCCAAGGGCAGAACGTGCTGTTCTCTCCAGCGCTCACGGCGCACACGGGGATTGATCCATTTGTGTAACACAGAGTCAAGCAGCGGCTGCTCCAGCCCAGGCACACGTCACCACAGCAGCTGGTACAAACAGCTTCCTTCCAAATCCATTGCTCTAAGAGCATCTGGAGACCCGTACCAGGTACAAAGGCTCCCGTTCTTCATGAACACTTTGCTTCGTTTGTCATTTTTCTCTCAAAACCATGTTATCTTACTTTCATATTGGAGTAGAAGGGTACTGAAAATACATATTCTGTCCTTTTCATTAGGGAAGAGAAGAAATACAACGGTGCTTATTGTTGACTGTAGAACTCCAATTTTTTAGCTACTCATAAAATTTTACCGCTTCAAACTGGTCCCTGGAGGGAGTCTGAACTCATCTCTGGCTGAAACTGGCTCTGTCTAGCTATCATGAGCCACATGTGGTTTCAAAGTGCCTCTGACAGCAGCCTCCAGAACAACGTAATCCATAAGTTTACATTAAATATTTATAGAACATTATTTTGTGCTCTTCTTGGTTTAATTGGTCTTTGAAATTCATTAAAATGTATTAGCAAAGTTCATTACTTAACATTGTTGGTACCATTTAGTATGAACGCGCTGCTAAACAAACAAGCCTGTCTGCACAGACCACCTTACGGGAGCAAAACGGCAAAATCCTGCCTTGGCTCATGCCAGCCTGAAGGAGAACAGGGAGCATAAGCCGACTTTGGAGCTGTAACCAAATCAGCACACTAATTCCAGGCTGGAGTACAGTTTTTCAGAAATTCAATATGGAGAAAGGCAAATGCAGTTTCCAAGGAGGAGAAAGACTGTTCTGGCAGACTGAAGTGTATTTTTTTATTTTTTTTTTTTTTCAGAAAACTCATGATATTTCAAATTAAATAAAGGCTTTTTAAAGCTATAACATGACATTTCCCAATTAAAAAGGAAGGAAGCTGTTAGAAGTTAAAACTTTGCAATAGACTCAGAACTGGCACTTGGGTTTATTGGTCTGAGTCGAAAAGAAAAACAGCACAAGATATTTTGGCAACTTCAAAACATTTTGCAGATTTACAGTTTCAATAAAAGTGCTAGTGTAAACGACAGAAAGCTTCGATTTCAATCTAGAGTGATCTCATTGTCTCTAACAGACACAGACACCACTTAGAGCAGGAGGTGGACCACCACCTCCCACAGCCAATAGTGCCATTTACAGCAGAAATTCATCAGGTGGGGCAACACATGAGCAGACTCTAACAGTCCTGCTGGAGGACTGGCAGGAAGGGGAAAAAAACTCTACCAGTATGGATAGAGCCATCTGGAAAAGTAAAGACAGCTGTCCCCAGAAACACCTACAAAGTTTGAGCACCATTTTTTTCCACAGAAGTTTCTCCAGTCCATTTTCCCAGTAGCATCATACAGAAAATCCCTAAAAAGAAATCCTGAAATGACAGAGAACTCCATGAAAAGCCAAACTAAGTCAAGGAAAAAGAGAAGAGACCTTTGCGCAACGGCCAGGGCAGTGAGAAGTTACCAATGAACGAACTTGCTGTGTAAATCTGGCACACGCAGTCCAAAGCAACGGCAAGGCAAGGATTGACTCAGTCACAGCTGCCTTTCAGCGAGAAGCAGCAGATGCTAAACAGTTGGACTGAACAGCAAGGAAACGTTGCTAGGACATTGCATTAAGGGCCAGGAGCCAGATGTTGGGCTACAGCTGGCTTGGAAGAGGCTAGGACTGCCAAGAAGAGAAACTGCTTTTCCCTGTGTAAAGCCCTGTGAGTGTGAAGAAAGGAGATTTTGAAGATTCACTGCACATACCCACCTTCAGCCTCTGTTTCTCCAAAGCGCAGCAACTAGCCATTGGGGGGCAAAAAAAATCAAATGGAAGAAAATCCAAAATTTAGAGGTAGGTTTACACAGACTAACTAGTTAAAATAAGTTTAATAGAGTCCCGTGTCTCTTCTACACGCTGTGTCTTTTTGCTCTAGCACATCCAATTTAACATCTATATCAGAAGATGAACGGGCGTTGTTGCCTTTATTACTCTGATTAGCATTGGGTTTTCCCACTGATTTTTCTCTTGTCCCTTACATCTGCTAGGATTCATTTCTAGGGTTCACACAACACAGCACGGTCCCCACCCCACCAGGGTGCTCCCTGCACTGTAACGGACTCAGCAGCCACTCTCTGCCGAGGTTTTCCTGATGGAGCTTTCAGCAGCTTGGAATAATTCCCCGTCACTCTGGATTTATACGTTGCTGTAATTAGGCACACTTGATAGACTGAATACTAAAGCACAAAGTTAAAATGCTCGGAAGTTTTTTTCAAAATCCAATTAGATGTCATTAAAATATTTATATATTGGGTGCAAGTTTTCCCAAAGGGCTCTCTTTTACAAATAACTGTAACACTAGGTGTGGGTCCCAGCAGAATCTATTCCGCTAATTGCTTTCGGAGCATTTTAGCATTACCATATTTCCAAATTAAAAGCAAGTTAAAAAAGAAAAGGATTAACTCAGAACGGAAAGAGTAATACCCAGACATCCAGACAGTTACCATTTATAGCACCGAACAAGTTGGAGCAGAGGAAAAAGCAAATTCAGAGTAATACGAGGACCAAGTGCCATCTTGTGGATCCACAGGCACCGGACAGGATACGGCACAGCAAGGCCAGAGGCAGGATTTAGGAGTCAATCAGACACAGCGTGGATTTGTATGCTCTAGGCACAGTTACCGGTATTACAAGAAATCACTTAACTGAAATCACTGACACGCTCTCCCTTTAGAAGACTACAGACATTGCCTTCAAGATTTACAGTTACCCTATTACTCTGGCTCCCACAAGAAGTCCATAAAACTTTTACCACCCAGTTCTTGCATCACAGCCATAAATTCCAACTGTTTTATCTCAGACAGCACAATCTGGGTACTGACTGCAAAGCCATGCAGAAGCTGCTGGTGTACAGCAGGGGCATTCACACTCCTGGGGTTAGGCAGAGCCGTAGCGCAGCCCAGGGCTGTAGGAGGGATTTGCCAGTCTCTCCACCAATAATTCACTTTATCCCCCTGCATTGCTCCCCAAGATAAGCTCTTGGGCACAAGTTGTTCTTCTGCTCCTACCTCGCCATCTCGTCATTTCAAAAATCTGTGATGCAGCGCTCAGTGGAGGGGTAATGCCAGATCTCTGGTACCCCAGAGGCGTGTGCGCTGTCGCTGAGAAAGTTGCTGAGCAGTGGTGCCTGACTGCATTGCTAAAGGGACCGCACTCTATCGTAAAGTAAAATTCTCAGGACTAGGAGAAGAAACACCTGAAATCCATTTTTCCCGCTTTTCAGAGTTACTGACAGTCATGCTACACACACACACACACACACACAAAAATCTGCTGATGGCTGAGAAGAGCCAAAGTTACTCCAACTAAAACATTTCTGCTGGAAACTGTTCCTGTACTTCTTTCCCAAAACAAAGATAGCAAGGCACAAACTAACAGTGGAGGCCTTATTCCTCTCATGTCTTCTGCTTATTTTCCAGAAGCAGATGCCTCCTTCTCGGAGGACTTCCGCAATCTGCCTACCCCCAAGATCCAGTAGCTCCCAGCAACCTTGTGGAGTGAGAAGAGTTTTGTACTGCTGTGCAAGGTGAGACTGCACACAAACAGTATGGTAACTGAGCGTATGTTTATCCAACAAGGAGGAATTTATACTTTTCTCTTTTGTTCATTTGTCCATTACTATTTTACCCTACATTCTCCCCACTCCTGTTTTTGTAGCAGCCAGAGAATGGCAGAAAACTCCTCAGCAGATGGTAAAGGACAAAACCCACAAAGCAGCTACTCCAGCCGAGGAGAGGGCAATTTAGGAGTAGGCTGAGAGCCCTATCCTCGTGCTGTCGAAGCAGGAAAGGTCAGGCCAGATATCCCTCATGGCTTACAGTCTTTATTAAGAGCCCTATGGCAATTACCTGAGTGTAGAGAGATATGATTCAATCTGTTTTTCTGATAGAGCTTCAAACAAGAGACTCTGTTAAGAGCGATGGAAATCAGGTCTCAGCTGACTTCCAGCCTGCCTTCTCCCACGCACACCGCGCGAGCCACACGCTTAACAAATCGGCTCTGTGGTTCACGCACCCTCCAGAGCAGGACCAGCGTTTCTGCTGTGCTGCAGGTACAGCACTGGTCGCTCCATACCCAAAACCTTTTCCTCATGAAGTGGATTAGAGCTGTTCTCAAAACCACAGTTATCTTGAACTTGCAAGACAGCAAAGGAATAAATAATTTAAAAGTTGTGGAAAGTGTCCATTTAGATTAATGCTAGGCTGAAAATAGTGCTTCTCTCCAATTCACTGGATGGCCGTTATAACATTCAGTCCAGTTTGATGGAGTGATATCCCAGTTACATGAGGTTTCTCAGAAAGAAACGTACTATCCATCACCCACTTTCTACTGCATTTATCTGTAAAGGAGATTATTACTTTAAAAATATCTTTCTTTGGTAGACTCGCATGCAAGTCATCTCTCTTGGCTAACTTTTGAGAGACGTATTGCGATGCTGAACATAAAGCCATCAACTTTGAAAGCAAAGAAAGGTGACCTGTCTATTGATACAGACAAATCAGACTGGGAAAGAATCCAAGGAGAAACACAAAAGGGCTTTCAACCCAGATCAGTAAGCCCTCCCATTTCTTTCTCCAGAGATGGAGGTCAAAGCAGACAGGCCGGACTTGAGAACTGAGCCAGGGCGCACTTGAGAAGTGCCTCCGAGGGGGCGAGAGGAGAGCTGAAATGCTCCACAAATGTCTGAGGGCTCCTGCACGGTGACATGGGCAGGCACAGGCACCGTTCGCCCTTCTCCCCTCCTATGGCCAAGGGCAGCACCACAGGATTTATAGCTTGCAGTATCCCTGTCAGACCACACATCTGCTCTTTCTGCCCACTCCTCTACTCACAGCATTTTAGTTCTGCCTCTCTGAGGGAACTATCTCTCTGAATTACCCTGACGAAGCCAACAGCAGATATGCTTCAGGCACCCATCGACCCAGGCACACCTACACGTGTGTGTCTATCTCCTCTCGCTGGAGACCCCCAGCAGCATCAATCCCTAAAATACTTCAAGAGGTTTCACACCTCTCTGGGTGAATATTTTAGTCTCTGCTAAACAGCTCTTCTTTCTTTCGGGACAGTAATTCAAGAACGGGATTTTTGCTCTCCCAGATGAGCCCTTCCCTACCACAAAGCCTCTTCCGAGGGAGACACGCTCTTGCACTGGTGTGCTTAGTTTTCAGAGCAGCCCAAGAGTGTCCACAATTCCACTGCAGACTAAGGCATAAAGCATTCAAGTGCTTTTATCCATCTTTGACAGATGAGAGGCTGACTCAGAGCCAGAACAAGCAAGGTGCCCACAAGAAGAGTTCACATGGAGCTGGGGTAATTGCAGCTAAAAAAATCATCGTTTACAATGTCCCTTTCCCTTAGCCCTGGTGATGTCACCTCTTTGGACGTATGACTTCTGTCTTCACCAGGTCCCTTAAAAATCCACTGGAAATGCCCAGAGCTGCCCAGGTTTGAGCCACTCACAGCCCAGGACCCTCCAAGGAGGGCAGCATTTTCAGATGCCCCCTGGAAGCCCTGAGTGGAGGCAGCCCACAGCGTGCCCAGCCTACACTGACAGCACAGCAGCACCCTCGACAGCGTGTCCCCATTTGAAAGGTGTCCCCATTAGCACCACCACTAGCGTGCTAGAACAACAATCTACTCAGGAGAGGCTAGGAGAGGAAGGACGTCTCTGCTGCCCACGCTGAGGCCACAGGGAAGGATGTGTCTCAAAGGTCGATATTATTTTACTACGATAACACTTTATTTCTGGAAAATAACCATAGTAAAATAACACCTTGTTGGCTGTAAGCCAGTGGCACAGCTGGCAGGGCCGCAGGAGAGCCAGGCTCTACCTCAGCCCCACGCTCCCCCGTTCCTGTTCAGTCTGGAGAGTCGCTTAATGAGATTTTCAGGCAGAGCTCTAACACGGGCGCCCGCACATCCAAACGGCCCTTTTGGGTGCGAGGCTGGGCTGCGAGGGTAATTACACCATTCACTTCATTACTGCGGAAGAGCATTAACATCCGAAACCAGCTGGTTACCTGAGACCAGTTTTCACAAGTATGGTTAAAAGTCACATTCCAGGAGGAAACGAGACCACAGAGGAAAACGTCCTCCTGCGAGGTTTGCTGCCAGTGCAGTACATATACGTTGCTGTAGCAAAGCGAGACGATGGCGTCTTCCATGCTCAGGCAGCCTGTTCTTAGTGGGAGAAGGTTTGCACCAGTTTCAGGGCCTGCCTAGAAAGGAAGGAGAGAAATTTCACTGTGTTTCAAAACTTGTTTGAGACTGCCACCTACTAACATGCAGCTGAAATGATCAAATTGTGCTATGTTTCCAGACAGAAAATCAGAACAGAAGCAGGCGAAAAGCTCGAAGAGTTGCACTTGTAACAGTGTTTAAAATTAAAAGCACGTTTCCTTCTTCTGGATGTGATGGTAAGAAGGCTGGTCACACTGCCTCCCCAGGGTACAGACACTTTTCCTTGGCTGAATCGATAGCTCCCAGCACACAGTTCAGACTCAGTCGCTTATTTAATTTATTAATTCTATTATTTTGTCTTTCCTTTCCACATACGAAATGCCCACAAGTGCACCATGGCTTCGTAGAAGAGACCATCTGAAATTGTTCAGCACTTTCGGAGAAGTACGCGCGCTCCAGCAAATGTGGCGTTTAAGCTGTTTCTCTTCAGCTGTGATAAGCCATGCGGTCTTCATCCCCAGACCATGAGGGAGAAGGAAGCAGAAAGGTTTTACTGGTGTAATGGGGACCCCAGCCCTGCCTGCAGCCTGAGGTGTAACCAGTAACCAGTGAATATATTTGCTCAGATGCTCTGGGACTTTGAGTGTTAGTGATACACATCCCGTTACCCAAAGGTGTAAGCAACACCCCTGCAAGTCCCTTTTGCCTGTGTAGTTAGAAGATCCATCAGGAACAGTCCCTAAAGAGCAAAATGTATATAATCAGATAAAAGGTTACCTTTAACACGTCTCAATCTTGAGTACATTTTATTTGACATAGTGGTTTAATGCATATCAGAGCTGAGCACATTGGGACAGGAAGGATCGGCGATGGACCACTCCAATTAGGCTGATTTTCAGGTGAATCTCTACAAATTTCTAAGAGCACATTAACACAGGCTTTCCAAAGAGCTCCCCAATAGGGCTAGCAACTGGGAACAAATTAAACCAGTGCCATAAGAGAGGATGTGTGAAAGTATTTTAATTCAGAGAGTGAAGACCTGTTTCAGTATAGAAACAATCTAGCTTCATTCAAATAATAAATACATGCGTGTCCAAGCTGCCAGTTAATTTGGGGCAAACAGTGGAAAAGGTGAAAAGTTTTCCGAACAAATCTTTCAAAAAAAAAAAAAAGGATTTATAGCAAGGCATTAATTTTCGTTAAAAAAAAGGCTTTGAACTTTTTTTGGGACCTTTAGTGGAGGAATGAACCTGAGCTGAATTCTCACTGTTAAGGACGTATTTGCTTGTGCCCCACGTGTTAATATATCATATCTAATATACCTAAGCGTGTCCTGCAGCAGAAGCTGTCCCCTGCCAGCCAGCCTGCACAAGGGCATGGCTTTCCCACACTCACCTGCACCACACATAGGGATGCTCTAATTGCAGCTCCAGGAGCTCGACCCTCTCTACTGATCGGCAGGTAGAAGATGATGAGGAGAGAAGGAGCTCCTGAAGGTACAGAGCTATAAAAGCCACACCGACTGCTCCAAAACTGTTGATTTTTCTCAAGCCGAACTTCTTCCAGCATAGGTGGGACATTGGGAGAGCCAGCTAACACCGTCACGTCCAGCGCAGAGGTTGCTTGAATGCGACCATTACCCAAGGTTTGCCCTGGTAACAAAGAAACAGAAATCAGTGTCCGTTTCAAGATTTTGAAGGCTTCCCATGAGGAGGAATAAAGCTTTTTCCCATTTTGGTTAGCTAGAAAGGTTCAAGAACAATCAACCCATAAATCAAAGGATGGAGATTAGGCTGTGGGCCCAACCGTCCCTGTACTCCCCTTGTTCTCAAAAAATAACGACAGAAAGAAAATTTCCATGAGGTCTTTGTGACTTTTCTTTCTGTCTTCTGACCAGCTAGTGGAAGCTGTTTACATTTCAATTAAAATCAAAGAAGGATAAGGGGAATTCCCAAAGTTTTCTCTTAGTTCTGGATATGATTCCCTGCTGACAGGTATAGCTCCTTACCATGTATCCTAATAGTCCTAATAGTCCCCTTAAGGAGGAAGAAATATCCCTTTATTCCCTCCCTTTCAGTAGATATTAAGTACCTGGCTATGCATTAACCACTTACACGGTCGTTCTTTTAGTGTGAGAGCAAGAGTTTTTGTAAAAAGGGTATCTGGGGCTTCCTAGAAAGGAGTTTCCCCACAGGAGAATTCAGTGCAGAGCTCCGGAGCCCTGACCAGAGAAGCACCCTTACCTTTTGTCATGGCCAACCGGGAAAAAACAACTTGTCTTGGAAACACGAGGTGTAGGTTTTCTACTTGGTGTTCAGCTGATCTTCTTGTTGCTCGCACTGTTGAGCAGTTTAAATTAATAATTACGTCTCTCTAAGTACAACTCACGCATCATATAGCAACACACATACCGTTCTGTATTATGTACACAGAAAGAGAGTCAGAGCCAGGTATCATTAATCTTAAATATTTATATCTTCCTGGAACAACTAGCTGACAGCTGCTAAGCTACTGGCAAACTGTCTGCCTTAAGTATTTTTCCCCTTCCTTTTGGCACTGTGCCCCTGGCTTGGTTTCAACTACACGTTGCAGAGACCATTCAGAACAATAACTACACACTGTCTCGTAAAGTAAGCTGGGGAGAGCATTCCCCCTCCAATCCCGCCTGCAGCTCATTAACAGTAATGTGACTTGCACACAATTGCACGGGCAGGGGAAATTAGCTCCGCCATGGATCAGATGACTTCACTGCCCTTGCTGAAGCCCCCCAGCGCACCGGCTGAAGCAGTGGAAAACTCAGTTTGCAGACTGGTACTTGGATTAACACCAGGAAACACAAAGGGTTTACATGAAAAGTCGGAAAAAACCTGCGAAAACTCAGGTTCTGTGTGCACTTCTGTATTATGTATATTTTATTCTGACGTTACTGGTTTACACTTGAACGGTGCCACTTTATTCTACGTTCACACTGGGGCCAATGGCAGCACAGGAGGAGCAGTGCCCAGACGAGCTCGGGCAGCTTTACTCAGTAACATGCCTCTGATTCCTCTTCCTCCTGTGCCACCTCCCTCTGCCGTTTGGTACTGCAACAACTACTGCAAGAGAGCACAGGGATCGTGAAAACGGGCCGAGGGGGGCAGCAGGAACAACATTTTGAGGCAGAGATGTGTAAAGCCTGCGTCCCATTGCCCTGCACTGCCTACAGTCATCTAAAGAAAGCCAAAAGGGATTGGATGCTCTGGGCTCCCTTCCCTTCACGCTACGATGGACTCAGTTTCATTGCAAACATCGTTAGTAATGAAAAACAGGCAGAGGGTAAAACGGTGTCTGGCCTGGGGAGATGCAATCTTTGCAACATTTTGCAGCCTGCACCATCTATCCATGAAACACCGCGGACGTGCACAGCGTTTCCTTAGACAGGAAAAAATTATGTATAATTATTGTAGCTGTGCAAGTGAAGTCACGGGGAGCCTGCGAGCAGGAATGATGAGCAGTTAGATAATAGACTAACAAGCAGGATGCCTACAGCCCATTAAAGAACTAACAAAAGGCCTACGTGAGACACCTGTGGTATTGTACAAGGAAGACGTGCAGACCAGGAAATGCCTAAATATAGGGCTTAAAGACGCATAGAGTGAACTGAACATGTGGTACTGCTAATAACTGGTGCTTTACTGCATGCTTAGCATATGGATAAAGTAATTAACCAATTAAGAAGTGCATGAAAGACAAGCGACAGAAGATGCTAACCAACAAGAGAAGCAGCAACTGCAGTACCAGGGACTGGTGCAGTGTGCCTACATGGGGGTTAAGGCCTGGATTCTCAGTATCGGGGAGATAGCTGGAGCCACTCTGCTGTTTGCTGCTGAAGACCTTCCATTGCGCTTGCAACTTGCATGAATACAGCAGCTGAACTGACAATGAATAGAATAAGGGCAAAAGGGAGTCGTTTGGAGGGAGAAGTGGACTTGGAGCAGTCTGCACTAATACTGACCAGAGGGCCAGAGGCCAACTCGAGGATACCTTGGAGCAGTCCTGGGAAAAGGAGACAAATCACAGCCGTGAAGAGAATGTGTGCACCTTGCAAAAGCACTGACATGCTTTTACGTCTTAGCACACAAAATCCATCCAGTAGCATGTGTTTCATTAACTTAACGTATTGAATCCATGGCTTTTCCCTTTCAGTTTTAGCAATTTTGGAAAAAATATCTTTAGCCAGTAGTGGTCGTTGTTGTCCTGTGCAGCAGCAATTCCTGGAGCTCACACAGAGCAAGAACACTGCCAAATAATTTCCACGAGCTTATTTTCGTCAGGTACAAACTATAGTCAAAATTTTAAAGTCAAGCATAAAACGGTAGCTCTGCTTACTCATCAGGAGATGAATGGCTGTTACATTTACCTCTTCCTGTAAATTATATTCAGTGTCAAGGAAAACACAACAGTTTGACAACAATTAGGTATCGCAATGGATTGGAAACACTGCGGCTAGCCAAGCAGATGCTGCTTTGTTTACGGAGTTCATGTAAACACCGATTTTGATGCAGCTCCTTTTATCCCATGCACACGTATGTCCCCTGACCCAATGACAGGCAATTGCAAAATCACAGGAAAATACGATACCCTGTTTCAGGGAAGTTTTGAGTGTTGCTGAGTGCTTATACAAAGCAAGTGCTCAAACACAGCAGATGCAGCTTTCCCTACCTTCCCCCAGACAACGTCTCTGCAGTATATAGAGTTCAAAATTTAGGCTCAGATTGACAAAGGGATACAGGCTTTTAAGTGCTTAGCTTTTAGGTATCCAGCTGGTGGAGCAGAATTCACAAATATGAGTAGGGCACTGAGGGGGTGGCTGCAAAGAGTATTTCAGCGCTGCACAGAGTTACCCCGGCTACTCTGCACGAGCTAGTTCAGGCAGTGGGAACAGTACAGCCTCTATCTCTTCTAGAAATGCCACAAGGTATACAAAAGGTGACCACAACCATAATTAATAAGTTGCACTTTACATGCCTAACTGAGTGCAGCGGTGAAAATCTCAGTACTTGTGGTCTTTGAGATGCTCTGGCCGCCAGGAGTAGTTTTCTTGGGTCTGCAACAATCTTATGTGGTTAAACTCTTTCTTTAGGCACCTGTAATTTTTGAGGGTTTAGATCTCGGTTCCCTTTTGGGTTCTACATTCGTTAATTAAAAAAAAAAAAGAAAGTTCCCTCCCTTCCGCAAGCTTTGTTTTTGTTCCTCCCTTTAGCTGATTCACTCCACAGCCCAAATCCTCCTTCTCCAAACAGTCACCTCTACCTGCTTTATGCCCAAGCAGGACAGAGTCACCTAAAAGAGACACCAAAGGCATCTCCCACTTTGCAACTAAAATACCAGCTCACACATGCTTACCGCCTGCCCCACTGGAGTTAACATACAGTACTATTTCTAATCCACCTCAGAAGAGAGACAGCTTTGGAGAATAAATGCAACTCTTCGATAAGGGTAAATGCAAGCTCTGCCTTTTGCGGAGGACGTATTTTCTAAGTTAAGTTCCACATTCATAACAGTGGTATCAAAGCTATTTCACAAGATTAATCCCAATGGCTAGAGGCAGAATCCTCTCAATGAGCAATTTTGCTAGATGAAGGGTTAATAAGAAATTAAGATAAAAATTAGGGGAAAGGATTAATACAGTAACTGCCTTCACTCGTTTCAGTTTCCTGAATTTTACAGACTATAAATTGAGTTACTGTAAAAACCTCAGTCTTCGGTAAAATGTCATATTACTATTACCCTCCGACTATAACCACTAATCAACACTATAAGGACACCATACTGTTTGCCCTCTTTCTATTGGCTTCAAAACTACATTTCAGAAAATAGAAAGCCACAGCTTAATTTTAAAGCTACTTCAAAAATATGAAGATTGCAATTATATATATATATATATAACTACACGTGTATATAAATATATGCATGTATACATTCACAGGCACACAATTTCCTTTCACATGGTCGGAGTTTTTCAGCTTACTTCAGTGGGACCAGACATCACCAATAAAGGAAAATTCATCTCTTCTCTGGGAAAGGAAAGCAGGAACTTTCTCAGGGATAAAGGTGACATGTTACCGCCCATTTTAAACATTTAGCAGTGCTTTCACATTTTGCCTATCCCCCTGGTTAAACAACACATAAAACACACTACCCATGGATGCACACCAAGAGGGATTGACTGACTGAGACAATCTCATAGAAAAAAGGACTTAAACCAGACTAGTATCAGGAAGAAACGTTGCTGAAATACTGACCTAAGATTCAATTTATATTTCACTGTTGTCATTAGGAACTTCTGCACTGGCTTTGCTTGGAATAAGCCTCAAGCCTACAAAACGAGAAATGGAAAAAGGAATTCTAGTTTTGCAGAAACTCTCACATCATGTCCATCACAAGCCTCCTGCAAGTTTCTAGAAGCAAGTGCTACTACTACGCAGACTATAAAATAGAAATAGTGAAGACCTAACTTTTCTCACTCGGGTATGGGAAATCATTCTGAAGCAGATTTCTACTTCCTAAAAAAGTTCTTCTCTTCTCTGAACTTTTGCGAAGAAGCATACTCAATACTCATCTGTACTCCAGTGGCAGATATAATCAAACGTGTTCATACCATTCATGCAGTAAGAGATGTTCTAGACACTCCGCTCACTTACTTTCAGACTGTCCCAAAGGCTATGAGCGCAATAACAACAAAAAATACTGTTAAAAAAATTAATTTACTTTAAATCCAGTTCTGCATAATTCCATTTTAGTGCAATCGATATTCACGCAAGCATTTAAATATTCTATTAAAATGGATCCGTCATCAAATAACATGGAATCCAGCAAAGCAATAGCTAAAATCTTAGTGCTAAGCCTCCATCAGAGTCACAAGGGTGCCTCGATATTCCCTTCATTTATTTCCAGTTCTGGCAGCTGTAACCATGGCAACATACACTGAAACCTTTCAAGCAGAACAGAACTGACAATCACAATAACAGCACAAAATACCTGAGGTGGGGAAAAAAGAGGAGAGGCACAAGCAGGTAGTTGTTGAAATTAAAAGCTAATGACAAGAAAACATCTGGAAACAAATGCTGGCTCACACGACCATGTTCTCTAGGCAGAGGTGTTTTTGCAAACCTGGTCTGCTCCATCTTATTAGCTGTGCAGCTGTGGAAAGGGAGGTAAAATAAATGTTGTTTGAGCAAAGAGTGAAAGCGCGAACTCAAAGAAGTAAGTTGCTGCAAATAGAAAGCAACTGTTTACCTGCTGCATGCACGTCCAGGAGTCCTCAACATTAGCCCATGGAAAAGCGGGTATTTCTTCCAAAGGCGAACAGTCACAAACGTGCTTCAGAGAAACACCATCCAGCAAGAAAGAAAGAGAAGTCACCTTTTAAAGTGATTCTAAAAGAATAATTCCATTAGCCTACATCAAAGGAAAGGTTCGAAATGAGCATGAGTTAATAAACCATATATGTGTAAACTGGGATAACTTCCTAGATGGGATCTAATTAGCATTTGAATGCTCTGAAGCAAGAAAAGGAAATTCTGTCTTTAAACTGTAACAATCAAAACTAGAAATGAGATTGACCTGTGTGGGAGAGCCTAGCAGGATGCAGCTGTGAGGTTAGCTTCGAAGGTTTATGTGGCTGGAGCTCAAAAAACACAAAGATAAGGCCGTCACGAGACCTGCCAGGAAGGCTTGTAGTTTTTATCTGTTACCCCATGAAGCTGAATTTAGAGAACAGAATCAGAGAAATGCAACGGACTGACACCAGCCTCCCCATTGCAGCACCCCGCTCACCTCACAAGCCGTAAGAAACGACTCAGGCATCAAAACCACCAGGAGAGTCAGTGAGTAACATTCACTGAAAAAAAGAAAGAAAAATAATTCAAGACAAAAGCAAACAAGATGTTAAACTAGACAGTCAAGGGAAAGAGGCAGTGCATCTAGGGATTTCTCTGCGGAGAAGCCACAACCCACAGGAAACCAACACGAGCGATTTCACCAAACCTTGCTTTGAGATTGCATAACTGTTGCCTAAGGGGCTTCATATGCTGTCAAAAAATCGCGTATTATATTTAGCCTGCTACAATCCACGTGGTCTCCTCTTAGAGACCTTCTTCATCCTTAGATATGGGAAGGAAAAATAAAAACACTGCGGCAGGCATTAGGCAGGATAGATCCCATACTTGCATGGGATAGAGTGACAGCAAACGGGACAGGCAGAACTGATTGCAGACTGTACAAAGACCTGAGCCCTGCAAATGTGTAAATGCACGCAGAAGTCAGACTTTCCAGGATCAGACACTGTAGCCAGTTCTCCCTTTTTGGTGCTTTGTGCAGGAAAGAGGACTGTGGCGGCCCCGGCTCGTCCCTGCTTCATCTCTCTGGTTGATGGGGGGGGAGAGCCTGTTGTCCTTCTGCTACGGCAGCTTCATCCGCCTCACGCTGGGTAAGAAGACCAGGAGGATATTCCTGGAGCAGGGCCACCTCTGGAAAACCAGCGCTAGCGACAGGAGCCTGAGAAGGGGCTGTCATTCCATGAGGTCACAGGGACCTCACTCCTCGCAAAGCACCCTGCGCTCTGCCTTGGCTTGTGTCTTCTCTTTGCCTTTGTCCAGGAGTTCTCAAGGAGACCCATAGTCCATAACCCATGAAACAGCAAATGCATCAGGCACCTCTTGGTTTCACCACAGTGCGTGGTTGTGTCTCCATGCTGAAGCTCTCGGTGTCACTAGGAATTGCATTTCCCACTGCCGATGATCCGTCACCCAAGGGCTGCAGCTGTGGGCAATATGGAGGGAACTGGGAGTGCTTGCTTTTAGGGCAGGAAGCAGAAGGTTGGTGAATTCCTCTTTTCCTGGTCTTTTATTCATTCAAATCTTCTCGTGCAAGAAAGACCGATGCAGGATTCAGTGGAAGCAGCAGATCTGGACTTGAAATGCTGCACGCTGAAACGGAGAAGAGCTGGGATGTGAGTGAGCATTAATGTTCTGAGCAAAGAGTTAGTGTCTCCTTTCTCACTTGCTTCTCGGAGGAAAACGTAACTGTCAAGCCACAGTATGCGAAAAAGTTGTCATTCACTGTCATGTAGGAAGCATCTTATTCTCCTTCCTCTGAGGAATTTCCTCAGTCACCAGATTTTGTAAAAGAGAATATTTTTCCTCTACCGTTGTGCCTCATTGACTCCTATTTTCTTCTTTGTCATTCATAAGACTCTTTTTCCTGACCTCCAAGAATGTTTTGAACTTTCCAGCCTATTTCACTAATGCCTTCAGGTTAATATGGGTTCAGCAATAGCAAAATTTAACAGCAGCTGGCAAGCAGCAGTCGCTCAAACGTGTGGGAGCAACGGGGATGGATAAGGAAAACTAAACCAGTGCAAACCACAGGGCAAAGCCTGCTCCATCCTGCAACAACCCTGGACACGTTTTACTCCACCTGGAGCTCACAAGCGACCGCTGCGCTCCACTTGCACAGAGCTGCCCGTCCAGACACCACACATCTGTACCCCACACATCATTCAAAGTCTCGGCTTCCCAGAGCAGCCACATTTCAGCTTGCAGACCTGACCCCTACCTATTCCACGAAGCCTGAACCCACAGATGCCAAAGCCAAAGGAGAACACCACGATCCCCTCTAAGCTGAACACCCGCATAGCACAGCATTTCACCTCGCGACTCCTAGACCTAGTTGAACAATTTGCGCTGTTACGGAATTTTCTTGAAACAGACATCTCACCTTGAGTTAAGGATCTTAAGTGGTAGAAAAGGTAGCGTGCCCCTTGGGAAGCTATTTCAAGGGTTAATTAATCTCACTTTAAAAACGGCCTGCTTTCTTTCTAATTTTCGCTGACTTCTTCCATTTCTAGTTACACGATCTTGTTATACTTTAAACAGACACGTAACAGGTTTTATATCTTTCCTAGGGTGCTGACAGACCAAAAAATTCAGCTTCGCATTTTTCCAGAGAATCTAATTAATGTTCCAGTAAAGACGACCTTTTTACTAAAAATCTCATTAGATCAGTTTTATGGTAAGATATCCATTTATTCTGGGATTGCTAGAAACTACAGCAGTGAAAGTATCCAGCGTTGCATCCAGCATTCCTCTGCTTCTGCATTCACTATCACCTAACAGGAGAAGTGTGAAAATCTTAACTAGCTCTGAATGTAAAGACTTTTATATCACTTTGCACCTTCAAAGCTGATTCATAATCATTTGGGGCAAAATTGCAAGTTTGATTGCTATATTGAAAGTGTTCATATCCTGGATTTAAGCAGTTCTGACCAGGAAGCAATCTGTCAGTATCACACACGCACCCTTTTTTTTTTTTTTAGAATTTTACATTCTTTGCCATCCCAAATTGGGACAAGAAGTTTATATAACAAGCAGAGTACTCACTAACCTATAATGCTTTGCAGCCATGAAAGCAGAATGCTTTATCTTGAGTTTGTCTTCTCAGAAAGTGTAAATGAGCTAATGCTTCAAAAGAAAGGGTCCTTTAGATTTGAAAAATGAAACTTATTCATTGCCACTATTTCAGATTTTTTTCCTACTTCGTTTGCAGATTGGTTAGATTATTTGACATCTACTGATTCTCGTGAACATCTTTTAGTTTGGTGAACTACGGTTTTCTTACAGAAAATGTTTCATTGGTTATTTGACTTGGTATCATAGGTCATTTTTCTAGCTTAGAAACTAAAAATACACCAAGGCACCCTGGCAGAAGTTAGCACAAAAGGATGCTAAACTGACAAAATGCACATTTGAAAACCCCAGCTACAGCAGGATATTGTCAATGAGCAAAGTTTTTCCAAGAGTCCCACAGAGACCAGCTCCTAGCCCAACACCTTATCATGTTATCAATGGGCTGCAGAAAAGCAAGGACATGGGAAATGTCAGGAGGGAAATAAAACAGCCCAGCAGAAGGTGATCTGGATAAAGCAAATGGATACAGAAAAAAAAAGAAAGGAAGAAAAAGAAGCAGTTTACTGTGATGACATATGCTCCTACGCCTAGGCAGAAAGTACCTAGGAGCGAAGGAGCTGTTCCTGGGAAGGCATGACTGCGGGGCACGGCGACTCACATGCCCAAGCTCGAGCTCCCAGCACGGGCTGAGGCTCAGTGCCTGGCAGTCTAAGGAAGAGCTTTTCCAAGGGCAGGGATCTTCAGTGGAGGGCTGCTGGCATATGCCCCTGCATCCTCTCCCAGTGTGCTGCAAATTTTGCTGGCCTCCTAGCAAGCAGTGGCCTGTCGCTCAGCACATCACACGCTGTCTGTTCTAATCTGAGTTCATTTCAATGTACCACGCGCTGATTCTGGGTGCCAAGAGGAAAGAACATTTCGAAGCAAGATATCTCAGACCTTCCTGGAGCAGTCTAGGTAATCGAGATAGCCCACGTTAGAAATAATAGATATGATAATAGAGTAATTGGTTACGATTTGTCATCTGCGGGTGTTGTTAGGGATACAGGAGAGGAAGGGAAAATAGCAATAGTTGCTTCACAAAGACATGAATGCCAAGTGAGACAATTCTGAAGGGAGAAATTGTATCGTTATTGGCTTCCACCAGCTGTTTCTGACTTCCCAGCCAGGACAGCAGTATCAAAGCAGGAAAGTATATGGCTATCAGCATTCAATCCTGCAGCCCCGTGAGCCCAAAACCAACTCCTAAGATCCTGAATCTCTACAACCTGCCATGTGTGGCTGGAGCTAGTACAGGAAGGAAGCGGAACAGTACAAAGTCAGCTTTCCGATGGCACTCCCCAGATGTAACGGGCTGTCCCCAAAAGAATAGAAAGCCCTAATAGCACTGAACACAAAATCTCTTCTGAAAGTATTGCTATTTTGTTAAAATAATCAGAACTGACCAGGGGGCACTCTGCCATGTAACTATGAGTCCCAGAAGTTGTTCTCACTTACACGTGCACACTTGCTTAGCGTTATAATTATACCTGGGTGCCTCCCATGCAGGCATCCCTTCCACCCCAACACCACCATCGACACCCCTCCAAATCTAGACATGGCAATGGAAGGGCACTGTGGCGCTCTTACTTCTTGTTTGTCACCCTGGAAATCTTCTGTACCAGGATAAAGCAGAAGCAAACAAGCACTTGCTTGTTACCTGGCCTGTTTCCGCTGTAGGATCGGTGTAAAGGGCAGGAGCAGAACCCAGGATTAGGGCTTTACAAGTGTTCAGCTGTTGCCTTTCTACCTGCGGAAAATGTTTTGGGATTTGTTTTTTTAAGTTATTATATTTTAAACTCATGCTTTATGACTTCAGAATTAGGGCTGAATCCCATTAGGGAGATAAAAGGCTCCTTGTAGTTCATACACGTCTAATAGTGTGAGAGATAGACTATTCTATTTGGCACAATATTTAGAGAAATTAATCCTCAAGCGCTAAAGATTTGAGGGATTAACAGACTGAGTGACAGCTGAGCTCATCCAGTCTATATCCCTGGATTGTGCAGCAAAACTATTTGCCTTCAAGTTGAACATGTTCCTCACTTCCACCCAAGTCAGCACAATTCCTGCTCTTATTGCGCTCAGGTCCCCGGGGGGAGATCAACAAACTAATAAATCCTTACTTCATGGTGATTTGCAAAATTGTGGTGTTATGTTCATTTCTAAGATTTGGTATGTCCTTTCCATCCTTTGTAAAGAAAAAGATGTATCCTATATATAATACATTTTATCTTTAAACTTCAAAATTTGATAAAAAAGTCATTGAAACTGTTCATTTTCCATGAGAAATGATATGTAGAAGCCACACACATAAACACACCCACAAAGTATCATCCAGACCGTCCCAAGCACTGCTTGGAGAAGACCTAACTAGTGGGAGACCTTAATGACGGTGTCATTCTTCCCTCGCACTAATTTCACAGAGCAGAAATGCGACGGCTCCCCTGGACTAAACTGGGGTGGAGAGAAGAGGGGAGAAATGCTCCCTTCACCAACTTCTGTTGGGGGGGCTCTGCAGTGGACAGCCAGGAAAGAAGCGGCCCCACCACTGGAAAGAGGCATTGCCATGACTGTGGCATCACTACGCAGAGGCTCCCCAGCTGAGCAGAGAAGACCTGATAGGGAAGGAGAGGAGATTTCGTGGTTGCCATGGCAGTGGCAGCATGGGGCCATGGCAGAAGAACAAGAAATATTCACTGCAAGCTTATTTTCGTAGCTTCGTAAAGAATCTGTGAAAATAGCTGAAATAAATTTACAATGAATATTTCCAATCTCTCAGTACTCTGGAGTCAAAGAAACACGTGAATACCGGCACGTTAGACAAGCTGGAATTCTGCTCTGAGCCGTGCAACTTTGTAGAAACCAACGAGGTTACAAGGTTGTGTCCAAAAGGATCTTACAAATCACAGCGCTAATGTGTTTCTTGCCTTTCAGGGCTTAAGACACTACGAGAGGAGAAGACTTCCTCCAAGAAACAGTCGCCCAGGCAGCTAGCAGAAATCACCCAGTGTTGTGCAAAACGAAGCCTTTTACTGCCCTCCACACAAATTCTCGCAAGGAAACTGCCCGTGGCAGAATGTTTTTGCCATCTGTCTTCCCAATTATCAGCTTATTTCCAGAGCCATTTTTGGAAAGTAACATCCCCTTGCAGCTCCTGGGCTACGAAAAAGGGCTCGTGCAAAATGTCAAACAGCGTCATGTGCAGATGGAGATTGATGGATAAGGTCTGCAAGCTGGCACACACCTGTGTTACAGATGTTTTTTAGGAACAAACAATGGGGAGATGCTTTAAGAGCAATGGGAACATGACGAACTGTAACTGGGACAGCTGCGTGTCACCATGAGATGCTACTGCAAAGGGTCTCCTGTGGGTCTGAAGAAGATTCAGTCTCACTAGAAAAACTAGAAGGACTGGGGATTTTCTTGCAAGCAGATAAAGTACCTTAGGCTGCAGATGACACTCACTACTCGTAAGCTGCTTCCCTATCCAGCATTCATAGGACTCACAGCTCTTATCTGTGGATCAAATTGGGATCTTAATGAATAAACCATAAGTTTCAATGTCTTCAGGGTAAGAATGCACCTGAGAACTGTCCTCTCACCAGGCAACAGCAGCACCTACAGCACAGTGGTGGGATGGGGAGGAGAGAATCCAGCACCGGTCCCTTTTGCCCAGCGGTCTCCACGTCTTTGGGGTGCCTGTGCATTACCGATGTGCTGTGGTGTGATGTGCGATATTAAATGGAGAATAAGAATGTGCCCTCGGTCTTTGGCAATATGTAATGTTTTCATTTCCTTCCTTAAAATTGTCCTTTGGCCTTAATTAGCTCACAAGCGCGTTGTTCAAAAGCTGAGATTTCCTCTCTGGATTTCCCCCTGCTTTAGTTCAAATCACATCTAAAGGTAGAGCCATCCTTTCATGAACAGAACCATTTCTTTTGCTCATATTGACAGCACGGTTAAGGCCTTATCAAATCTCTTCCTTACTGTAATATTTCTTTTCAAGGTAGCTCACTAACCCTTACCTGTTTTTCATTTTGACCTGCAAATAGCAAAATACCGTAAACTGGAAAAGATAATTACTCACTTGTGAATGTAAGTGTTATTTTTTTATTCTATGATATGGGCAATACAAATGTCACTCCAAGTCAGGTTGTACCCAGTAGTTTCATGTCACATGACACAGTGTGAATTGACACACGCTGTGCTGTTGTATGAGATCTAGGGTTGATTGTTTGAAGATACTTTTTCCTTTTCTATTTAGGAGAAGATATTGGGTACCACAGATATTACATGATCCATCCATTAGCTAAAAAATACATCCAGATAAAGCTATAATTTCTGATATCCAGACCAAAAGAAAACCTGAAAATGATCGCTTGCTTCTAACATACCTACTGATAGTCAGCTTATTCCTTACTGTTTATTAAAGAGAATAAAAATAAAGAGAAGAGACTACACATATAAGTAAATGCAACTAATATAGAAAAATAAAATTTAAAAAACCCATGCAGATTCCAAAAGTCAAACTAAATCAGGGACACAGTAATTTTTCTTCATGTTAGTAACTGGTAGCACACTCTAAAAAGTCTCTTATAATTTTCAGCATTGCTTTATTTTTCAATAACTTAAGGAAAAGTCAAGGAGTTACCAGCGATAATTCTCACTCTGCTAATCCACACACTAGACCAGTATTACCAGCCATCCAGTATTACCAGCCGCTTCAAAGTTTTATTAGAAAATGTTGGGACGCGACAAAGGAGTTGATTCCTTATTTAAATCACATCCAAGAGCATTCGGTCAAGTCACATCTACCAAGTCAACTAAAATCCTAATCAAAGCTCATTAAACCAATGCATACAAACATTGACAGCATTTGTTTGTTTGTTTAAGATTTTCTGGAACCTGGTGCTTTGCTTTACACGAGTCTGGAAAGCCTGGGTGTAGCTCTCTGGCACAGGAACAGGGAGGCTGTTACTCACAACCAGAGAGGAACAGAAGGGTTCTGCTGGTCACAGTCTGATTATTTTGGTGAACAAGTCACCATCCTGTCCCCATTTTCAGAACTAAATGACAAACTGGATTGCTCAACAAATGTACCTCCAAACAGGCTGCTTACCATCAGCAGCATCTGCTTCAGATGCAGCGAGCTTTGCAGAAGCCTGCTCGAGGTGGTCCTCTCCTTCAGCTCCGTCATGCTGCACACCATGCCCGTACACCATGGCAAAACAGCCATACTTCCCCACGCTCTTTCACTGCCAAGCACACAGTCTCAGCTTTGGCTTTATTATTACCTTTAATTCCATCCTAAGGTCCTTTCCTACGTTCCACCTCAGATCTTCCCTTTGCTCTCCCTAATATTTCAGAAGCAGTGATTGCCTTCATCTGCATTTCTCCTTCATTTCAACAAAAGGAAAAAAAAAAGCTTAAAGCAAAACCTAGCTGAAGCCTCTCCCTTTCAGCCCGTATTGCATCAAAGTCACGGATTTCAATATCAAGTTCTACAAGACATTCACCTGAACCCAGGCCCAAGCTGACTATCAGTATTTGGTGACTCCCCAGTGNTCTCCCTTTCAGCCCATATTGCATCAAAGTCACGGATTTCAATATCAAGTTCTACAAGACATTCACCTGAACCCAGGCCCAAGCTGACTATCAGTATTTGGTGACTCCCCAGTGAACCAGCGCCTGCAATTTGCAACGAACCCCCAAAGCAAAAGAGCCTCACAAAACACAAACCTTTATGATTTGATCATGAAAGTTTGGCCGCGCTCTGAGGTTTGAAACCCTTCAGCTGAAGATGGAATTAAAAATATATGTATTTAACCACCTCTACTTGAAGGGTCTGTATGCCAGGTAGTGAGGACAGAACAGCATTAGGAGCATCAAAAAGGCCTTGATCCAAAGGAGGACGGAGCAACCCTGGCACAGAACTGAAGCAAATAGCTGCAGGTTGTCCTCATCTCCTCTTCTGGCACAGGGGACCTGGCAGGAGAGACACATGTTGGAGACAGAGCAGAAACCGCTGGCTCTGAAGCTCTGCGAGATGGCACAGCCACTCAACCCTGACTCTGGGGACCAACCCCAGTTCTTCTGGAATTAGTAGCAACGTGCACATGATTTCACTGTCACGTCCCAGTTGTAGAGCTCTGTCAGGTACGTCTTGATCTTATCGACAGCCTGATCAAAACTTCCACAAAAGTTTGGAGTGTTAGGATGCTTATAAAATAAAAAGCAGCACTGTTTGAACCCTCTCCACTGTGTCCCACTTGTTAGGTTGTCACAAAGGAGGGCTTTGGGCCGATGCTATGTGGCAGGCCAAGCTAATGACTTCACCCCAAACCTGCAGCCTCCACGGCACAGATTTGGAAAACCCAGCCTCACAGAAAACACTTTCTGAGCGTCCTTTTGCATGATTCCCTGCATAGTTCGTGTGCTGCTGTGTGCAAAGCAATGCAACCCGCTACGTTTTGTCAGCAACACCAGAATCACGTACGCTTAACAATGACTGTGGTGGGGGTGTTGCATTTGCAAGCAAAACACACTCTTACTTTCTCAATTTTGGCTCCTTTATTGCAGTCTCTTATAGCTGACAACACAGCAGAGAACTTCATAAAGAAAGTCTCATGATAGCTGTTATTTATTATGCAAATACCGTCTGCCATGGCAACATTGCATGCAGTAGTTTGCTTTATTTGCTCTGGTACATGCATATTCAAATTAAGGCTGTGTACATTGTGCCTACACATTACAAAGATTTTGTTTTCCTTGACACTTACAGGAGAACAAACTGCAATTAATACAGCCTGTTTAAGCAGACAGCACCCAATTAGTTATCATCCATTTTCAGATTGGGACTCTAGACAAAAAAACATGGAGCCGGCTTCTTATTCAAAAGGAAAATACATCCAAACTACAGGTTTTCAAAGACACATTTAACTCACAATGGCCAGGATACTCACTTGGCCTTTAATGTGAAATGGAGTGTTAATTTTTCTCTGTCACCTCTTAATTGCTTCCTTATTATACTGTTCAAGCAGTTAATTGCTAGACTGAGTGAAAGAGTGTTTTCAAGGGAAAGGAAATGCCACAGCATGAAAGAAAAAAAATAGAAGCAGCGCACTAGTGTAATTGGGCCTGATATAATGTTAGTTGTGGTATTGCCTTTAATGGTAACTACAAAAATTAATAGGAAAAGCCGAATCGTTTTCTGTTGCAAAACAAGCTAGAAGACATGTCAGAAGGTTTTGCATTCTGCTGCCATACACTTAGCGGGATCACACTCTCAGCAAGTCAATCTATTCTGCGTGTTTGTACGCAGAGCGTTTCCTTCGGCTTCATCTCTTGCAATAGGGTACCTTACTTATCTGTAGCGCTTGAGATGTTTCTCAGATTCACGTCTCTCATTCTACTCACAGTTATCTACGTAGCTGTCAAGAGCATCCCGGTGCCTCAAAGCAGGAAACACCAAGACTGGAAACAGCCGTGCAGACGCAGCCTCCGGCTCTCCAAGGCCGTTGTCCGTGACCGCTCCGCTGAATTCTCCAGAGCCTCCTGGGCAATCCTGTGCAGCAGACTTGAAGAAACAACTATCAAATGTTTTTCTGCCGTTCCTGCAAATGCCAGGAGCTGAAATGACTGGCCTCACATTTCCAAAGGCTGTGAACGTACCTGACAGCTGACAGCAGTTGGCTTCCCCTTTCTTGCCTTAGTCCAGCAACACTGATTATCCTTCTCAGAACTAGCGGCCAGTCCTTTTCCAAAGGAGACATGCAAGTCTCAGAGGGAGAACAGGTACTCCAGATGCAAAGGCAAGAATTGTAGCCATTTATTTACACAACAACATGTGATCGCAGGGCCTAATGACAATCTTTCTATGACAGTGCTAGAACTCATTATTAGCATTATTTCCTTCATCCTCTAATTTTTATTAGAGAATAGTAATTATTAATGGAGGAAGAAAGCAGAAAAAAAGCAGACGCCAATGATAGCGTTGCGTAGTAGATTTAAATATGCACATTAATTCATAAGAAAATTGAGTGAAATGTGAATTGTGAATTAATTTCCTAAATGTAGCTTCCCGGTGGACAATAGAAAGGAGATGATCCAGTTACCAACTTGTGCTTATTAGCATTCAAACATGCTGATTAACTCATTAGTAAGATTACACTTGAAGTCCTCCCTCTTTGTTTCCTTCTCTAAGCTGTTGGTCTTCCATTTATTTGTTTATTTGCCAGGAGGAAGAAAACACATTTATATAGGACTGAGAAGAATGAGTCAACCCTGGCTGAAGAACAGCAAACTTTATAGAACATTAAAAATATTCTCTTTCCCTTTACAAGTGTTTTTGAAGTAGTGCGATCATCTGCTGAACTGGGTGGGTGAAGATAAGCATATGCCTGATAGTGTTGTAATTTCATTGGGAGAAAATTATGAGCAGCAAATATTAAAGCAAAACTTAGCTTGCCACCAGACACATCTCAGAATTGCACAGAGAAATCCAAAACGACATTCCTAACGTCAAACTGAGAGACTGGCTGGTGAAGCTCTGCGTATGTCCTGCCAAGAGACCAGACTGATTCAAATTTTCATGGCACGTTGCTGCTGTCTGTAAACACACACTGCAGGCACTAGTCACCCAAATTCTCAGCTACGAAAAATCCCACTGAATGCGCAGAACATGCGGTTTACAATCTCAGAGCTGAGACATAAGGTTTTAGCACAAAGTAAGAAGAAGGTGTGAGTTGGGTATGTCTTCACCACCTGCAACTACCACGCCCAGCAAAGACAAACATGACACATCTCTACAAGGCTGCAGAACCTGCCCATTCCCCCTGCTTAATGACTGTGTTCATCTCACTGCTACAGCCGAGGTACCACTTTTAGTCAATAGAAAAATTGAAACCAGGCAAACTCTTATTTTGCAGGACTTAAGCTTCTACCACAACGCTGAAAAGGGTAAGGAGAGCCGGAAGAGTCCAAAGCAGAGGTAGCAACAGCTGACATGCAAGGAAATAGCTGCAGAGGGAACACATCACTGCATTGAACTCCCTGGGACTCTGACACTTTGTCACAGGGAAAATCCTCAGCAAAAACCTCAGCTCATCCTCCCCACACAGCCAGCAATGAAGGAAGGACCTGTTTTGACCTTGTGAGCCACATACCTGTCTGTGATACGAATGACTGAACAGCTCTCACAAAGGTGAATCATTCTGTAGCAATCGCAGTAGCAATTCCCATTCCTGACCATGCAGAGTTAAGATATTCCCAAGTCAGCCATCAGGAAAAAGTTTCAAACTCTGTAGGCCCTTTTAGTGATTACTTTAGTGCTTGTTTAGTACTTTGTTGGACTAAACCCCTGAGAATTTGCACAATAATAGCATTGCAGTACCTTGAGATTTTAACTTCTTTTCGTAAAGTAAATGCTATGTCTTGGCCATATCCCAGCATCTCCATCCTCTGCATGTTTATATTGCCTTCACTTCCACCTGACCGATAAGCTTCACAAGCTCTACTTTCTTCTGTCCCACCACCCCTGTGGAATATTGAATAGCAAAATGCTGAGGCATAGGATAAATTAAATACTCTACCACAAACAGCACAGACCGCCTTCCTCCTCTGGCCTTCTAATGTCTTCCTGTTTAATCATAGGAAGAAATTGTCAAAAACACTTGAAACACATCAAGAAATATCTCACTCCCACTGGTGTTGTCAACAGGTCTTTATAATTCAGTCTAAACAGACCTAAAGGTCTCATTTGGCACAGCAGAATTTCTGAAACCTTTCTCTGAAAATGTTTGATCTCCATATAATACCTAAGTATACGTATGCATTACGCCCTATGCAGTATCTTGCTGTTATTATAGTATAGTAATAATCACTTCATGTATTTCTGCAATTCAAGAGGACATAAATATGTTCTCTGAATAGGACGTAATTAAATTGAACAACCTGGTGTCTTACTATCACAGAAATCCAGTTTATTAAACTGTCTGTTTCTATTCTTGTATGTTAAGTTCTTTACAGAAATCTCTCTCCTTTTTCTCTTTAAATTCCCATTTGCCTTTGTCTAAGGATACTGACAATGTCCTATATAGCCTTGAAATCAATTTAGCAAGACAGTCTCTTTGTACAACAATTTTTCAATCTGTGACATTTGCATTTCTATACCTTTTTTTAATTCACAAAGAACAGCATGTCTTATCCAAAGGAAACGGGAAAACTGAGCTCCAGGAATACTAAAATCTACAAATTGGTCAAATGATTTAAAATGTCCATCCTTAAACAAATCTCTAATACAAATGAACTCTTTTTGTTGCTAGGTTCTAAAGGCTCCATTTTTAATACAAGTGGAAGGTCCTCATTATAACACAATAGAGTTAAGGGAGACAATTTCTCATTCCAGCCCATGAATTTATGCACTTTCCTCATATTTTACAGACTGGGAAATAGTTGTTAACATAATCTTTTCCTGGCACACCATTTTTATGCATATTTTTATGTCCGTGTTATCTCTCAAGTCCAAGTTCTGTATATATATATATATATATACCCTTCTACGAACTTGTAAAGGAAATTACCCTTGTCAGGTCCTTATCGCTCAGAGTTGTGATGTGTTAATCCTACTCTCCTACTCGCAATTCTTGCAGTCCTGCCGCATTTTATTGCAGTAAGCCTTCCATTTAGCTTCCCTGTACCTTCAAATGTACCACAATCTCTATCAATAAAATAAATAGTCTACATTTCTCTCTATCTCAACCATGTAAATGAAAGAGTAAAATATTAGTCGTTCACATAGAAAGAAAATTAAAAGTATTAGAAAGAACTAGAATTTTAAACTGAATTTTGTTCTACAGGATTTAGAGCATGCGAGATTTAGATTCCACAAAGTAGGAACACTCACCTAAACCTGATCTCTCCAAAACAGAGCCAGACTGTTTAGAAACTGCCGATTTAACTGGGACTATTAGGTCTTCTGTATCATACTGAAAAGGAGATGTCTATACCAGTCAGAGAGCTGCAGGGCAGATGAATTATTTAGGATGAGAATCTCACTGAACATTGGGCTGCTAAAACATAGATGTGTGTATTTGACTATGCTTTCCCCACAGTTAATGGAGACAGACAGCAGGTCTCCCACCTAAAGCAGGTGGGATGAACTTCTCGAGGTAGAGGGCCGACAGTTGAAGGACCCTGGATGACAAGCTTTAACAAAGCACCAGACTCCAAGCTGGCTAGGCAAAGTCAGAATAGCCTTTGTCCCATGGGTTTGCTTCCGTCAATGACTCCATCACTTCTTCCATGGGACTACCTGTTTGGCATATATACCATCCAGCTGTTTCTCATTAAATAAGGTACTTCTTGATAACAAAGGAACAGCCTTAAACTCTGCACAGTTAATAACTGCATATCCACACAGAAATCTCTCTGTTCAGGTTCACGTAACATTCCTGCTCAGGTTGTCTTCTGGACTCAAAGTTGCCAAGGTACCACACCTCAGTAAAGATGGTGAATCGCATCTTTTCTGCTCTAAAAGTGGGAAGACATCAGCATTTTCATGACGGATGGGAAGTGAAGACACAAGGCAACAGTAAAGATAGGGCTGTCAAAGCATCGACAGGGAAAGCAGTGTCTGAAGACACTATCCCTTGACACCTTCCTGCCACAGCCTCTTCCCCTTCCCACAAATTGAACGTCTTATCAGCAGAGGACAGGATTTCAAGAGATGCTAGTCAGTCAAAGTCAATAGGCACTGAAGGTGCTTAGAGGTCCAAGTCCCAAAGAAAATACTGCTCAGCATCCCCTAGAAGCACTGACCAAATACAAGTGGTTAACATAGCATGAAACAAATTTAAGAAAACGCACAACTCTACAGGCAAAGCATTAAGCCTTTCTGGTGGTCTTCAAATTTTTGAGCGTTTCTGAGTTGAGACTGTTCTCCAAGTGGGCGATTGCAAACTTTTTTTTCTTTTAACTAGGAGAACTAAGACTTTGCAATAGTATGACTCCAGGAGCAGAGGCGCATGGAAATTACAGGATGGTGCAGTAATACTCCCACATTCGTGACCACTGGAAAGTCTTCAGGTTTTTTCCCTGAAATTGGAATATGTTGAAACGCTTCCTGTTCTGGGATCCTTATCTCTGTCAGTGACAAGCAGTTATAGACCCTGAGCTACATCGATAACATCTCTATATTGAAAATAAATTAAAAAATCTAAGTACGCACTTTCTTAGATACACCTAATGGTGGAAGAAAAAAGCCAAGACTAATTCTGGAAAATAGGTATTTCTTTTCTGAGAAACGTGGCATCTCTTATCTTTGCCAATTATCCCTTTTTGCCCCCAAAATCTGTAGGTATTAGTTACACAAAGTGGCTGCTAGTGACTACACCATGCTCTATTTCAGACCCAGATTTCTCTGGCAATATACTCCTGATCAGAGTGTTGATGCATGCTGTATATCAGCAGTAGTAAAACCAACCCAAAACCAGATTCTGATCTCTCAGTGTACTAATGCACTTCTGTAGCAACTACAGTGATTAATGCACTCCAGACTGAAAGAGGAGCCATGGCGAGCAGTGCTGGTGCAGTCCCAGTACTGGCTGATGCAAGGGCTTTATAAAGCCACTTCAGTTTGACAGTGGGCAAAGCATTATCAGTATCAAAAATAATCACGAGCACTGGAATCTGGGCTTGAAAACATAAATGCTAAATACTCTAAATACCTAATAAGGAAACCATGTAAATTAACAACCTGCCAATCAGGGAAAGCAAAGGTGAACGTAAAACTGTAGGATAATGCCAAATATTAACCTGGTGCTGTGTCACAGAATTACAAAAGCGCAGAAAGGCTGAGGTTGGAGCAACCTCTGTGGATTCGCCACTCCCACCCCTCTGCTCAACACAAGCTCAGCTAAAGCAGGTTGCCCAAGAACGTGTCCAGTCAGGTTTTGAATATTTCCAGGGATAGAGACTCCATAACTCCTCTGGGCAACCTCTTCCAGTGTTCGATTACCCTTACACTGAGAAATGTTTTTCTTAGGTTTTAAGTGGCTGAAAAGTTGAACATAAATGCTCTTACATGGTGGGGACACAGAAGACCCTCCTCTCCATCTCTGCCCTTCAAGAAAGCTCAATGTCATCTGAGAGGTGTTTATCCAACCTCTTCCCAAAGATTTTTCCATGACAAAAATCACCACAACCTCCTCTTTCTGTTTCAGTACTTCACTTTCCTTCCACCCATTCACCTGCCTTGCCTTCTGACTTACATTAGGCTGATAGATTTTATGTCCTCACTTTAAACACTTTATATGAAAAAACCTAAACAATTGGGATCAAATTCATGCCACTACTGTTCTGTTAAAGCCAGCGGATTTATTTTAGGATTGCATTTGCTCTTCTTATGTGAGAAATGGGGGATTCAGAAGGAGATAAAAGAAGAATGAAAAGAAAAACTGACCTTGGTGGTCATAGTTTCTTTAATCCACTAGGGCCACTCCATGAATGCATACAGCCAGACCAACAATAGTGCTTGCATTTAAACTCGGGTGGGTGTAAATATAGGTAAGGGCACTAATCAGCCAGGTGGCTACATGTTACCCTGAGCACAAGCAATTAAGGACAAGGGCAATTTTCTCCCAGAGGTTAGTTATTTCATAGCCAATTACCCAGGCAGCTTCACCCCACTTTGAACTGTGTGTGGAGTAAGAGCCACGTCTGCATCTGGACCTTCAATAGATTCCCTGTAGCTTTAGCCATCAGCCCTATTCATCTTTTTCTAAAGTAGTTACAGCATCCACCTGCCTTTCAGTATTTAACTCCTTCATTTGTAAAGAAGCAAGCAGAACATTTGAACAAAAAGATATTTTTATCTTTATAATAGGCGAGGCAATTTTAGCACTATATGTCTATGAAACTCAGCATTCAGCCTTATGTAGTATCTTCACAAAATCAGCGAATGCACTTTATTAAACATATACGCTCTCTGCAAAGCTGGCCTTTTGAGAGCGAAATCTGTATTGTTTCGTGTTCAGAATACGGCAGGTCCAAGGAACACTGACTGAATGCACAGGAGGAGAATGCATCCAGCTAACAGAAGCTAACATTGCTATCTCTTTATGTAATGCATTAATAATATAATTACAGCTTAAATATTAATAGAATATGCTGAATAACTCTGAACAGATACATATCACAGGCTGTGTATGTCTGTGTGCATAGAAGCAATACTTATGTTTTATTCCCACCAGACGTGCATTACCTTATGTTACGAACACACAGGCGGAACGCACACATCTGCATCTCCATGCACCTGACACACACACGTGGGCTCAAGGCAGATGAGGCCATTGCAAGAGCAAAAGTGCTGTGAACTCCAGAGGCAGACCTGTCCCACCCCTGCCCTGCTGTGCACCATCCTTACAGCTGAACTGTAATTGTATCACCACATACTGACCTTTTCTCTCCAAAACTTGCATCCCTCAGGCTTGCACCCCAATTCAGCAAAAGTACTTGAGCACACGCTTAACTCTAATAGAGAGTATTCCCATCAAAATGTGTAACTGGATCGAGTTCTGCCTATGGATCACCAAAACAGCAACCCCTGTCAGAGCACCTCCCTCTGCCACATCCCATGCCTCTCTCCCACCGGTGACACAAAGAGCCTGGAGAGAACAGCAGAGCTCAGCTCCCACGGGCTGGGATCCACTGGGGACCCCACATCCCCGGTGTGAGTAGCACAAAACATCTCCCAGGGCTATCCAGGTCACTCCAGAGGAGAATCAGGGAACAGTTTAATGTTCTGGTGCTGCGATTTCAAAAGCACTTCTGAACTCCCGTGTCTCATTCTTAAAATCTTTCCCCAAATTATAAAGTAGACACAGCAAAGAGTGTAGAGCTACAATAACACAAAAGTCCATAACTGATATTATGAATTTCTCTGAGCTTTCCTTTGCATCTTTCCTGAGATATTTTAATATAAACGGTATCTCAGATCTTTTTAAGGAGAAAAAAAAATGTACAGCGTGGAACAACACCCTAGACAAGCCACACATTCTCCTTCCATAAGAGGATTAAAAGCTACCGGAGAAAAGACAGGATCCCTTGGACTTTCCAGTTTCTAGGTTGCCAAGTTCTTGCTAAAATAAGAACATAAAAGCAGACCACAAATAGAACTTGTGGGGGAAAAAAATCAAGGAAAAAAACCTGAGCCGTGTTTCAGTAGCTGCTTTTCACTCTGGACAGGTAAATAAAATGAAATAGGTATTTAAATGAAAAAGTTTTTTCCCTCTGTCATGCTGTTTCCATGCTGCAGGAGCGGGTGTGCGTGGAGGCAATCAGCAGGAGCCGCAGTCCTGCCGGCTCAGCCCAGCCGCAGTCCTGCCCAGCAAGGGAGCTCTGTGTCCCCGGACCATCCCCGCGCCTCCACATCTCCCCAGCCCACCCCACGGGCAGCAGGGCTCCCCAGGCCACACCGGGCACTGCTCGGCTGTTTGGCTTCCCAAGGTGTGTGCTTGCTCCAGCAGGGACACGTCCAAGTCAGGGTCCAGAATTTCTTTGCCTTCCCCACGAGGAAAATTTCTAGCCGCAGTAAATAGGCAGTAAAAACTGTCCCTTGGGAAGCTAAAAGGCTCAGCCCTTTTGCCCCACAGTCTGAGGCAGAGACACCATTTGGCACAAGTCAGCAAAGATCAAAAAACCCACGATAAAATCTTCCCGGCTCACAAAAAGACTTTACCTAAAAATTTTGTAATTTCACTGTTATGGCCAGGATCATCATAGAAGAGCTTGGTTATAATTTGGCTGCACTAATTCCCAGCCCCCTGCCCTTGCTGTTTTCCGTGCTTTCTCAGTAACGAGCCTGTCATTTTAAGCATTATTTATTTACCAGACAACCATGATACTGTATGATATGTAATAGAATATTTCCACAAATTTTATTTGCTAAAAAATAACAACATGAAATAAGTTTTTAAATCTGTTACCGTAAGTAGCAAAAAAATCAAAACTAATCAAACACATGCTGACAATTGGTTACGTATCACTGATAATTAAGTTCTGTCCACTACAGCTATATTATTTAGATAATACATCTATTATTTACATAATAAATTATCATGATGTAGCTTAGGCAGAGAATTGTAAAACGTACGCAACTTATACAGCTTACATTTTAGAATTAGCTGCTCCTAGAATGTATCCGAAATGAAAGTTCAAATTCACTTTTAAATTGTAACCCTCCCACGTTACAGATTGAAAAAATATGTTATATCAAACATCCACATAAATTATAAAAGCTCCTTTTAAATGTCAAGTGTAGATCCTACTGTGCTTAGGATGTCAGCACAACTCTAAAAATACGAAGTGATGAGGCATGGATACAATTTATAGCGGAAATCAAGCACGCTTTTCAACTCGCACGCACAAAAAAATGTGGTAAATTAAACAATTCTTTCGCTTTTTAAACTGAAGTTGGGCTAGAACTGTATTAACTTCACACAAATTGTCCAGATTAGTGATATCTGATTGCAGTTTTAGGGATCCACGGCCGAAACATTGTATTGCCTTTTTTTTTTGATCACTTGGCAGTAGCATTACAAAATTTAACGCTGCAGTTTTGAAGACAAATGCGCTAACTGAATACATCAAGTTAGACATTTGCTTAAAATGGTGTTGGATAGGAAATTCGTCTGTTAGTTCAGTTGTGACATCTCTTCTGGACATCGGAGTGTTTCCAGTAAAAATCAGTAAGCAAATACTTTTAGGCTGAGCTTGCAATGTGACACACGCCCTGCCAGCTCCCCAGATCTGCATGGAGCCCCCTTGGATAACCAGGGGCCCACTGCAAACGGAAGAATCTCTTCTTATAGATCTCATATTTGATCATTTGTGGGACCAAACCTGCAGCATTTCCTGTCACCATGTCCCAGACAGCTACTTTAAAAAAGGAGCAACAAGTACTTATAAAATAGTATTCTTTATGTTGAAAGCTTGTAGCTATTGAGGAATAAAAAAAGAGAGGGGCAGGATAAAACCTAACGCTCTGAATTAACACAAACATAGGCACAGTGTCATTTTCGTACGTTGAGAGAAAAGTCCTGGACTTCCCTCAACAAAAGGCAAAACCTCTGCTGTGTGGCTATTTTGCAAACTGCTTCAACTGCAACACCTTCAGATAACGAGGTTAGTTATGGGAGAAATCACCAGTACATAACGCGGTTCCTAGGCATCAAATCCTTACTTTCTATTTAGGCAACTCCGCCGCGCCGGCGTCAGAAACCTCTGTCGTTAGCAACCCTCCGAGGTCCTTCCCTTTCAGGCAACCGCTCTCCAGAGCGGGACGGAGGACAAAACGTTGGTTGTGGCAGATTTTTCTCCTTTTAAACCATTTTAACCCACGGTGAGACCTGTCGGCCATTTCCGAGCAGTGCCAAGAGCCGGGCGAGGTGAGCGGCTGCGGGGACAGGCGCGTTCCCTTCCCGTGGGAGCTGTGGGGCTCTGCCCACGAGATGGCAGGCTGCGATGCCGTTTGCGTGCTCCAGCCAGCGTTCAAGCTGGAAACAAGTTTCCCCTCTCAAATGACAGCAGCCCCAGGTAGCAGGGGTGACATTTGCTTTACATTATGATACACACTAATTAATCATTAGCGATCCCAGAAGTATGTCGGCTAAAAATGCTTTGCTATGGCTTGTCACAGTAGGGGCTTTCAATATTGATACTATTACACACACATGTGTTCCACGGCTGGATGTTATATACCGATGGATTTAGTGTTTCAGGCTACAGAATATCTTTTAAGTGCTGCTAATTACTGTTTGATCAAAATCCTTATACTCGGTATTGAACTTAATATCTTGTACTTTATGCGATAAACTCTTGAGGTTAGGTCACAAAACTGGGCGATGAAACAGGACTTTTACAATCTAAAGCTGCTGCAAAACTGACTGCAACTTTTTGTGGCCTAGACCAGGCTTTTTTGGACTGGTTGACATTTTTCCTCCCAGGCGGCAGCCTCTATGCCAACAGCCTGGGGCCACCTCCTTTCAGCCCACTAGCAACCACGGCCACAGCTGAAGAGTGCCTCACAAAGATGACTGGAGACCTGAGAACACTAAAAGATGATGCCTAACCACGTTTCAAACACGACCAAAGCTTCACGCCACTTCGGTGAAGGCACTGAGGTGTTTTGATTCACCTCTACTACCAAGTACATAGGTACATTTGGGCTGGAAAATAGGAGATAATGAAGAGCATAGGGAAGCTGACATCAATAAAGCTGAACCGGAGGCCAATACTGTGTCCGAAAGCACCAGCAGCTCTCAGTCTCGTCTTGTGTGCCTTCAACCCCAGTGGAAAACACCCAAGACAGTCACTACGGAGGAGAAGAGATCTGGACCTTGGTTTCATGCCAAGTATAAAATGTTCTTTTTTGGAAAGGTAAGCACAAACCTTCTGCCTGGGAACTCTTTCCAGTGGCTGCAAAGCTGCTGACCTATCTCGTTCTTTCACCTCATCATTGCTACACACAAGCAACCCAAACCCAAACGTCCCTTACAGGTCCTACCACAGTAGCCCTGCTCTTAGTAGTTTCATCTTCAGCGATCCTAAGGAGACGGCCACTCTCCCCACTCTGTAGTTAAGTGCATAGGGTCCCACCTTGGCTATCACGGTTCAGCAGTCCTTCAGCAGATCCTTTCAAATGGTAAAGGATGTTCAGGTGCAGATCAATGAGGGGAATCACAAACGGTTAAAATATTGTGTAATCCAAAAAATTTGTGAGCACTGAAATGGCATGTAAGGAAAAAACTATAGTCGCGATAGCTTTGTAAGCTCTGTACTTGATGCAGGGGGTTGGTTCAAGGTGGTCCAAAGATGACTGAGCTCTGAAATGGTGTTAGAGAAGAAGACATCCCCATAGCGCAAAGTCAGGGCCCGAATGGACATGAGGGTTTTACCCACCATCCTTGTTTGTGCTCCCATGGGTTTAACACTCAAGTTTTCCACTGCGCCTTCTTTATTTGAACATTGCAATATAAAATGAGAAAGAAATCCAACAAAACAAAAGCTCTTGTTTTAAAGAAAGCCAACCGAAAACTACACACCAGGCGGACTGACACCATTACAAGTTTCTCTAGGGGTCATCTGCAGCAGATGAAAGCTAAACTGTCTAATCTTTTCTAAACATAAAAAATAGAGCCTTTGAATCTGCTAATGTTGCAAGACAGAAGTTGAAAGATGAAGAGCACAGGCTTCTGCAAAGGTCATGAAGTGAATATCGATGATGCTTCTCCTCACAGAAGTAAAGCTGAAGCAACCAATAAAACATTTGCTTAGGGATTTTTCCCTACCACTACACATTGACTGCGTGTCAGAGGGACACATGCCAGCCTGGATGTCAATTGCTTCCACCTCCACAAATGCTCTGCTGGGCACAGGAGATGTGTCCATACTCATCTTCCTCCCTCCCGTAAAAGCTCTGGCTCACATCCTGGAAATCCTGTTTCTAATGCGAACAATTCGTCGGTACAAGTCAAGACTAGGTCAGCATTTAACAGCTAAAGAACTGGCAAAACCATTATTGATCTAACGGGTCAGGAAATTAGTCCTGTTCAAGTAATGGAACTATACTAAAACCACAGAAAACAAAATAAAAATAAGAAAGGGGGAGAGAGGGGCGCAGAAAAAGAGAAAGGAGAGGCTCCCAGTTCCATATGATTTCAGGACTTGGGGTTTTAACAAAAATACCAAATATCACTAAACTTTTGATACAGCTGTGACAGCTGAGACTTACAATTTTATTTTACTACTTACACTTTGACTCCCACTAGTACAGAGTTTGGAGGTTATCTATAGTAAGCCAAAATTACAAACAATGTGATTTAAAAGTTCAGTCCCTGGATTCACAACGAAGCCCTTCACATGGGCAGGTGATTTCTGAAGGGGTGAGCACACCATCACCTTCAGGATCTGCAGATATCCTGGTCGTGCATTTCGATGTTCCAAGGCACCAGAAGTTTGAAGCCCTGCAGCTACGCACTCCCACGCATGGCTTTTCCCATGCAGAATTTCCTACAAGCAGAGCAAGGAGGAAAGTTGCCTCTTTCCCCATATGGCCACAGTCCAGGTTCACAGTGTCCACAAAGCTCTGTAGAGCTCAGACACATCTGCATTCAGCCACTCACATCTGCTCGTAATGTTTCTTCCCAACTAGCAACCCTCAAGAAAGTTTTCTAATTCAACAATAAAGTAGTTAATATGTTGACGTATTTACTGTGCCATTCCAAACACACCTTTTTTCCTTTTTTAACTTGGTCACTAGGAAGCGAAGAGAAAGCAGTAGTCAAAGAAGAGCATTATTACTGTTATATCAATCGATTTTTAAGCTGCTCTATTTTAAAGCTTTTGGAATTAATTCATTCTATCCTCTCCCTCTCTCATGCCAAGCATAACACTTATTTAAAATTCCCTCTTTTCCTGACGTATTACAGGTCTGAAAGCCCCTGTGGTAGTTTAAACTTCAGCGTCTTTTCAGCAGCCCCCTGATTTATGAGCTTACAGTTTCTACATTCTATCTGCTTTACACTGAAGCTTGAAAACGCAGCAAGAAAATAAAAAATAAATAAAAAAAGAGAGTTGACTTCTAGCAGCGGGATAGTATCCCTCAAGACGTGCCGATTTTGCTCCCTTCTTACTTGTGAAACAGATGGCGTTTTATGCTTAACACAATCAGTACCATTCTCTATCTGTTGCCTTCTAACCTTCCCCACCTGTGTGAAACCCAGCCAGAGCTTAATGAACATACTTGGAGCTGTCTGGACTGAATTAGTCCCAGTAGGAGTTACCCTTCAGGTACTCCACAGTCTCTCATGGCCGTGTAACTGCAAAGGAATACAAGAAACCTTTACACTGTGGCTAATTAAATAAACGTTTGCCTCTAAGTGCATTTTTTTCCCCTTCCAAAAGCAGGTAATGTCTAGAGTGTTGAATTTGCCACTATCTTGAAAATTCTGGGAAACAAGTGGCATGAAAATGGGGTCAGAATGTGATTTTAATTCACATTCATGTTCCATTTTTAAAGCTTTCTTCACTTCCACAAACCAAATTATTACAATAATTACCTTACAAATGTAAGGCGTTACCAAAAGAATGCTTTTCAAAATTCACATACAAGACAAAACTTTTTGTTCCTACCATTCAGCCCCTAAATTTGCATTTTTCCCACGTGAAATTCTACTAAAATCATCTTTTTGGTGGCAGATTCTTTAAAACGAAGATGAAATTACAACCTGGTTACTTCGACCACATTCCACATCCCAGAAGGCAAATTTTAAAAATGTCACGAAGACATGCTAAAGTACTTTCCCTTCATGCTAATTATCAATTCTAGAAAATTGTTGTAGTGAAGTGATTCAGCAGCCTGAGATTGCTTCCAAAGTACCTATTGTGGGATCTTTGAGTCGGCTTATACACCAAAATTTTTTGCTGCTGGCTTTCATTCCTCTGTCTGATGTATGAGGCCGCCCTGCCTAGTTGCCAATCTGAGTAAGTACAAAACTGCCATTAATCGAACCATTGTTATGAAGGGGCAAAATGAGTTCTGCAAATCTATCTTAGACCAAGGATGAGATCTCATTGGATTGTGATCAAGTGGATGGCCAATCTTTCTCAAGAATGTTCAAGAAAACAGCAAATTACCCGAGTTCTCTATCTACAATTTCCTCATGCTAAGGTTTAGCTGTGGATCCTTTCCATGGTGTTCAGACACACACAGATAAGACAGACTCACATTTTCTTAATACACCAAGGAGAATTCCGGGAAATGGAGTCAGCCATTGTGATGAGATGGTATGGGGATCCAGAGAGATAAAATTGTTTGTCATAGAGAATGAGAAGATGCCTTCTCCTCCAACTTCACCATGAAACACAATTAAGAAGGTTTGCAAAAGTCTTATTCAAAAGGAGCCATACCAGCTTCTTACGCCACTATAGCGGCCAAGGTGTCTCTTGGTGCAGAGAAGAAAGGGAAAACTGTATTACCACAATCCAAAAGAAATAGCTTCCTGCTTCGCAACAGAAGACTCTTAACAGAGGCAAGATAAAACAGGTTTCCAACAATGAATACTCTGGTTTTGCCTCTTGTGTACCCCTCTGCACTTCCACATTCGTTTCCCAACACAGCGCAATGGCTGCGAGCCAGTAGGATAAGCAACAGCTGTCAGAACTGGACTGGGAAGAGACAAACAACAGGGAGATGGATGGGAAGAGAAATGCCATCAAGTTGAAATCTATAGGAAATAGCAATCTCCTACAAGGAAGGAGAGAGCCAAAGAACTATAGGTCTGATCCAAAACCCCAGGGACATCAAATACCGCCAGTGATAGGTTATTTCCTGCATCCGACTGATCTTTAGTGATGCAGTCCTGGGCCTCAGCTCCTTAAAGCAGCATTGGTCTTTGCTGCCATCCTGGTTTTGCAGTGTGAACATGTGCCTGGATGCCACAAGCAGATTCTCGGATACAAGTCCCTTTCTCTGCTAGATCATTGTCTAGATGTCCTGTGTTGACGCCTGTCTTAATCAAGTCAGACCCCTTCTAATCCCTTGGCCTGGGGTCCTTTGCAAGTGCTCGAGATTGAGCTTCCTCTTCCAAAAGCGGCTGTTTGCTAAAATTATTGTACAAAGATATCTTAGAGTTATTTGTGCAATAAATGGGAAGATGCCACCTCAACAGATTTCTCAAAAATCCTCTTAGGGCCAGCTAAAGTAGAGGAACATAATGATCTTTAAGTGTGCGTGAAGGTGAGAACTGTGCAGAAAGAGGGTTTCCCCATATTGTGCATTGGGTGACTTTTGGGTAGGAAAAAGCCAAGTAGGGTCAGAACTTTGTTATAAGAAAACTGTCAAGGTATTATTTAAAAGTGTTATTTAAACTAGAAAACAGCAGAAAACTTAGCATACAAGGCAGACAGAGACAGGCTGTCAGTTATGTGTAGGTAACGAGAGATCTGGTTGTAAACGAGAGGGCAAAAATTACAGCTGAGCCCTGCAATAGGCAGGCAGGCCCTCCTGGGGGGACGTTCCAGCAATGCAACTCAGCATCACAAAAGGTGGTCAATAAAACAGAGTGCAGTGGTCAAACAAATGCCAGCCATCGCTCTTCCTTACACTGCCATTTAGCTGAACTCCGGGAGGGTTTGGACATCCCAAATAAGAACACAGGGGGCACTTTGCTGGGGGCACAGGGGGAAAGGTAGCTCAAATAGAAAAGCCTGGTCAACAGTCTAGGGACTTCAATAAGACAGACTGGTGAGATGATGGGATGGAAGGACAGAAGCAGATGAGACATGTACCAGACTTTCAAGCGATTTGTCACCAATTCCTGAAGACACGCGCCTGGAGATTTTTCTGGCATTTCTAAGATGAGCAGGCTAAGTACTTAGGAACCACTGCCTTGGGGACTGTGCCCATCTCTGATTCTGTCAAAGGGATTCGCAGAGGAGAAGGTAGCAGGACTGGCTGTGAAAGTGAGGAGTTAGTCACATAAGTCTCACATTCGCACTGTGCGACAGGGCAGGCATTCCTATGGCATGAGACTTTATCCTTAGGGTCACGGGAACAGCTTTAAACTCCAAGAAGCCCACAGAACAAATGGAGATGCCCTGTTTCCAGGAGTAAAGAGACCCATGGGAAGGAACTGCACCAGTCCTACACATACGACTAAGATACAGAACTGGGGAAGAGACAACATTCTCCATAGTCATTCTACCTAGTAATTCTAGACCTTGGTCTTCTCTACCAAACCAAACTCCCGAACTCTCTACCTGCAGTATCAGCTCTCCTACAACAACCCTGGCCATGACAACTAAATGAATGAGGGCAACATTCATTGGGCTCTAGGGCTCTTTGTAGAGATGTCCTATTTGGATTGTAAACCGAGATAACTGTTGAAAGTTACCTTTCTTGCTTAAAAAGATCCCAAAATGTACTCCTCTAACAGTGAAAATGACATGCAGAAGTGAGTTGAAGAACTAACTATAGCTAAATCACTAAGTACAAAGGGGCATATTGTAATTAAGTTCAGTGTCCTTGTGGGAGGGAATGCAACAAAACCTAGCACTGTGACACTAAGCTTTAGAAAGGGGATTTTAAAAACAAAAAAAATGAGGAAGCTAGTCAAAAAGGCCCTGAAGTCAGAAGTAAGGAAATTAAAATCCTTCAACTCAGCATGGAGGCTACTTAAGCAACCATAATAGAGTCCCAGAAGGAATGCGCAGCTTTTCAAAGAAACACGGAAGGCAAGAAAAATAAAATTAGCATGGGAAAACAGCAAGGTTCAAGGGGTTATTTAAGCCAAACAGGTAGCATTCAAAAAGAAGTGAAAACCTACCTTAAGGGTAGGCAGTGGGAAGGAATGCAACCCATGGAAGGTTCTCCCCATCACACAGACATGTTTCAAAAGTTGTGGTGACTGAGAAATGGGCTAGGCTGAGGAGGGGTTTAAGGAGAAATAGCTAAGGAAAGAAAAAATTAATAACTGCAAAAATAGATACCCGGAAGATTTCAAGGGGTGTTAACAGTGAATAAGGTGATAGCAGAGAAAATAAGTTATTTCTCATCAGCACGGAGGACAATGCGGGGATACAAGTTGCCTTGGGTGAGGAAGTCCAGGAGAAATAGAAGGGATAAAACCAAGTAGTGAAAAAAATAAATAAATTAAAACCCAAGAGATCCCTGCAGCCAGGTATTCTAGGCAGCCGGTCCCCAGGGTGGTGTAGCTGGGCGCCGATCACAAGTTACGATTTTACAGTGAGCCCACACGGAAAGTGGCAAAATTGCTGCGCTGAGACACTCTTGCCTATCTCTTATGTGCTGCACCAAAAGCCTCTTGATGTCTTATGCAGCCCAGAGTGACCTTTGAAACTACAAGGAGACCTGAAGTCCCTGGGAATGCCTCATGACTCCTCCATTCCGGACCAAGAACAGCATGATGCATCACTTCTAAATGAGCCAGGTGAAGCACAGCCTTCCTCCCTTTAACTTAGTTGGACTCCAGCAAAGCACCCTATCCCCAGCTGCATCCAACCTGCAGCACAGAACACACTGGTCTGAGCTTTAGTCATTTGTGTGGTCTTTTAAGTAATTATCCATTGCATCATTCAACGAGAGAGCACAGTATTTACTGGATTACTGGGTCTGTACTCCCTTAAAGACACAGCTCACTGGTTTGGGAGCCAGCTGCATTGTTGCAAAGCATTTATCTATTCTCCTCCACTTTTGAGTTACAAAAGAAGAAGGTTCTTTAAAAAAAAAAAAAAAACAGGAATTGTAGTACTACAATAAACAGTCAGTTCTAGGTAGCTCTCTTTTATGCAATACATTTGCTGACCCAGTCACAAAATTGGAGGTGCCCATGGCTCATTAGAGCACCTCATACAGACACCAGGTGAAAATAGGCAAATTTATCTTTCCACGGGCAGAACAAGGGCCATTTTGGTATGTACGTGTGTCACACACTGATTTCTGCACACACTAAAGGACTGACTCACGGTGTGTCCAGCTGCGGCAAATGGCTAATTTTTGTGGTGTTTTCTGCCTTTCAAAAGGCATGGGCTCCCAAATAAACAAAAAAGAAGAGAGTAGAATACACAGTGGTCACTAGCTGAGAGGACATCACGGCACCTGCAGGCTGGGAAGATGATGGCAGCACACACTGTAGCATTTCGAGTCCTGTAGCAACCAGCACAGATGACATCCTCAGGCCAAAGATGCAAGAGAATCATTATGGTTGGGTGGGATAAACGAGTAGTGTCCAGAGGCATCAAGGTAAGACAAAGAAGGAAACAGGCACATATGGAAAGTGGAAAAGAGCCACAAAACAGCCCTCTGCAGGGTTTTGCAATTGGATGCTATGCAGCTGGAGAACCTTCCAGTTGAGGTAACTGCTAGTCAGGACATTATTAATCAGCTGGGATGCGGCATAATTATACAAGGTGTTGCACGGTGTCGCTACACATGGTTAAGCTGTTGCTGTGTTCCATGCCCCAAACAGCTGCCTTCCCTGAAAACTATTTGTATCCACGTACATGTATGGGGACAGAAGGACAGGGAACCACGCTGCAAATTAATGGATAATAACAACGTGCCTCAGTGTAAGCACACACAGACCAATTTGTGTTGAGGACAGCAGACCTGACTACCTACCTGGTCATCCTCTACAGATAGCTGTGGGTTACCTGTCCAGCTCCAGTTAGAAGAGACCAACCATCTGACTCTGAGTCCATAAGCCATGGTAGGTCCAGGTTACGACACTAAGAGACAGAGCAGAATTGATGAAGTTTATTTGGGAGACAGAGGCACATCCTCCATTGGTAGATGCTATTTAATATCCTCATGTCCTCTTCCACTGATAAATATTCAGACAGAGGTACTGTCTGAATATGGAGCTGTTCAACTTACATGAAGAAAATTTGGAGTTCTGTCTGTGCCTGTAGAACAAATTGTCTTTTACAAATATTCCTCGTTATCACTGCAGCAAATATTGAGCAAAAACTGGCTGCACCAGCTCAGACAAAAGGCCGCTCCAGCCCAGTTATATGTCTCCAAGAGCAATCAACAACAGATGTGCTACACAAGAGTATATGCATAGGGCAAGCACACAGTGGTATTTATGCAGAATACTCCTTTAAGACTATTCTTGGGGAATTCCAGTGGCAGAGGCCATGTCTTTTCTTTAAAAAGCTCTGGGAGGGTTTTTCTCCCTCCTTTTCCTAAGAGAGCAGGCATTCCTCAGTTCCCTCTACCGCCTATAGTTCCAGCAAGCAACAGCATAGCTACTAAAAAGAATCCCCAATGTGTGTATTACCAAATATGACCAGAACAAAACCTCAGACTCTGATCCAGTCTGGTTGAAGTTAATACCTCACTATCCTGTGCTTTGGTTAGCGTGATCTCTGCTCTGCTGATTGCAGGCTAAACTATACTCATGGTTACACCATGTAAATCAGGATTCCAGCAGAACTGAAGCAAACTACACTGGAGCTACATCACTGTCATAGAGCAAAATTTAGCTCAACGTTACATTAATCTTTTTATCAATCACCTAGCTTACACGTCAACTAATAAACTCGCTCTGGCTGCACTTACCAGGAGCCAGGGGGAGGTTATTGCAAAACATCACCGAAACTCTATTTGTCCAGCACTATGTTGGCTGACTTCCACGAGGAATGCGTTTAGTTAATTGAAAAGGTTTTGGTTGAAGTTTGCCAGCAAGAGATCATAGAGTTCTAGACAACACATACTGTGAGTATGAACTCCATTCAACCTTTGGAATACCTCTGTGAAGGCAGGAAATTGAAATATTGTGCTATATTGGCAACTAAATGGTCATTTATCATCCATGCTCAGTTTGGAGCACAGTGAAATGATTTTTTAAACTCTCAGAGGGCCCTTATTAACAATTACAAGGTGTGTCTATATAGATATAGACTATGTATTGAAATACAGCTTTAAGAAGAATATGAGACAATCAACAGCTGTATCTACCCTCCCATTTGCCTAAGATCAAATTTGGACTATGCTCAGAGGCACAAACACTATATTTAAACACAATAGAGTTAAGACACCTACTGACAAAAGCAAGGAAATTCACAGTTAAGGGGGAAAACACGCCATATGTTCTGCAGTACCTAGGAACAACAGGGAGCATTCAGCTCATCATTAAAGAGGCACCCAGTTGTGCCTAGGTATTGGAGAACATATGGAACACTTCCCTGCTCGTGTCTGATTTTCCTTACTATTGTCAGCTTATGGATCAAGCTTGACTTTTTGCTATTTTCTTTTAATATAGAGTTCAGGGGATTCTTTAAGTAGTTTGCAAAATACTATTCTATTTTTATAATTATCAGCCCCATGAACATACATAAATTATTGCAAGCCTGCTTTTAAGACAAGTTCAGGATCACTGGAAACCACAACTTGTAAAAACAAAGCAGTGAGTCGCTCGGGGAGTTTCCAAGCAGACGCCTATGGAAGGTTACAACTGGCAGGACTGATTGGACTTACCATGACTGAAAAGCAGCTCTTTCATTTTATACTTCAGTCCTTCCCTTTAAACCACCCAAACGTTTTAGCTGCTTCGGACAACATAATCAGTCCATTGCCCTGCAAATATTTATATTTTGATTACTGGACTGTTAGGAGTCCCCAGTCAGAATTGCCAAGGCTGTGCTTGGTACTGTACATGTATTTGTGAGATCCAAAGTACCTACAGTCAAAGCAGCTAGGGAGCTAAAACATAGTGGTTACTGTCCCCATTTCAGAGCTGGCGTTTCCCGCAGGCAAGAATGAGCTGGGACTAGGATGAGCTGAACTCTGCAACAACTTACGAGCAGCACTGAGCACCCTGCTCTGGCCACTTCTGCCTTTATTTAAAATAACAGTGCAGTTAAAGCAAAAACCGCCCCACAGAGAGATGGCAACCCCATCGGCCGGGCTTGCTCCGCGCGGACACCGTTCTCTCCATGAGCAGTGCCAGGAACGGGCTGTCGCTGCGGGCCCGGCGCGGTGATGGGCTCCTTTTAATGTCAGCGCGAGAGGGCAGCATTGCTCACGGCACCCGTCTGTTTGCATGCGGTAGCTGCCTTTTGCAGGGGGAGGTGGCCCCCAAATGTCCCTTGTCCCCACGGAGGTCCCCGAGCAGTGGCAGAAACTTTTTGTTCAGAATTTGCATGGAAATTAACTTTGCCTCAACTTTTTCTTTCTTTTTTTTTTTTTAAAGTAATAAAATGTCACATTCTATAAAACATCACTTTTTTTATGAAAGCACAGAGAAATCTCATGTCTTTGAAATCAGTCCACTCTTGTCAAAATGCATCTGAATTAGGTGTTCTCATTTAAAATAAACTGAGGAGGAGAATAGGGAAGGAGTGGTGTTTGTACACACATATCAGGTCTTGTCTGATCTGAATTTATAGTACGATCTTATATATGTACTGGACAACCATAAGTCTCATTTTCCTAGGAAACAAGCTAAAAGGGTGAGTTCGTTTTCAGGTTTTGCCTCCTAAATCCCTCTCTTCCTGTCTCCAACTCAGACTGCTCTTTCTGTAAAATTAAAATAATTGAAATTGAACTTTTATGTTTCAGAAACTTCCAATTTTCCCTTTTGCCTGACTTTGTTCAGAAAGCAACAAACTCTTTACAGACTGAGCTGGTCACCTATTCCTTTGGCCTTATGGGGTGCTGAGCCCATCACTGATGCTTATGCAGTTTTTACAGTTTAGGACTAAACAGCAACCTGAGAAAATCCTGCACAGCCAAAGACAAATCTCCACAGGTCCTGTGGGGTACTCACGTGCATTGCTTGCCATCTTGGGTGCCTCAGTTTCTCTCCTGGAACCAGTTGCACTCTTAGATGCTTAGGTAAGGAGGATGAGGAGTTGATCTGCCCTTCATTGCCTTTCCCCTACTGTATCTGAAAAATCCCTGAGAAGTGCCTTTCAGAAGCTGTCCTGGGGGTGTTTGTCCTTACCCAGCCACACACTGAGCAATTCTTGAGTTCACCCTTTGCAGTTTGGCCAGAAGAGGTCATGGAGAATGAGTAATAACACCAAGAAAGAAAAGGGTTTTTTCACCTAAGAGGTCATTCATTGGGGCATAAATGCAGGCAGAAACGATATCATCATCCAGAAGAATGCAATGGAGAAAGATCCTGTACCTGTGGGAAATTGTCCAGCCTCTTCTTTAGCAAAAGGAGGGAAAGAGGTTGCAAGAGGTTGGGTTTAGCCAGTCTGTACAACTAAATCTGAGCTAAACCCAACCAACCTCCCCAGGCCAACATAAACCTATGAGGGCTGTACTCTCAACTCAATCCATGCAGAAAATGAAGGTAAGAATGAGATTTAAATTAAAACAGTGAAACAACTCACTCACAGTATTGCAACTCATTTAGATTCCTCCTTCAATCCTTAAATCACCTTCCTTCCCCTCTCACAGGGCATTAAAACGTTCTTACAATCTGACTACAAAAGCCAATTCGTATTTGTAAAAGTAGTTTTAACCAGGATAATAGGTCAACAGGAAAACTATATACCAAGGCCAGTGAATTATCTGACCATGCCGACCTTGTCAAGATGGTAAGTGTCCCTGGCAAGCTCAACCATTTCACGTATTTGGGTGGAAGATTTGTAAGGAGAGCACTTACCATGAGCAGAAAGAGAGAAAGGAAAGTGCAGACAGCAGTGTTGTTACACTTAATTTTCTGTTGCAGCCTGCTCAGCTCTCCTGGGAAGCAATTTCTTTCCATTTATTAAAGTCCTGGAGAGACTGGATACTCTACAATTCAGATTTTAATAGTCTGTGTTGATGTTGACTACTCAGTTATTAAGTTGTCTTCCAGAAGTTCATCTAAATCCTCCATCTGAAAAGGCTGTGGAGCAAACACATCAGTGTTCCCCTCAGATGCCCTCTGCCACGTTGAGAACTGGCAGCAGTGTCTCTAGGGAAACTGCGGTCATTGCTTTGCTCCATGGGCACAGGAGAGAAAGGTTGAGCTGCAGCTGGGGAAGCACCAGCTTCTGTACCCTTTTCTGCTGAAGGCTCATCTGGATCTCAAGAAACAGCTCCACCAACCTCCCTTCCGCAGCACTTTGCACTGACGTGATTTCAGGGCTTGAGCAACGCAGCAGAGAAGAACATCAGTGATGTTCCTCACCTTTTACATGCCAAACACTCACAGCTAGAATGAAGTTCTAGAGAGCAAAGGAGGCTGGCAGGATCCCTCACAAGAACTGTACCTTCCACTCGATCTTTTATCCCGTTTTAGAAAAATAACAAAAACTCACCAACGACTCAAAACCTTGGAGGTGTCTTTCCAACCAGTAGCATTTCTGTACCTACTTAAAATCCCAAGAAACCTTTCTTGAAGGCCTGCAACGCACATCTCAGTGCGGACACAAGACCGCCAGCTGTCTCTGCACGGAAACACAAGCCAGCATTAGCCTAGCTCCATGGCTAGACACCCACGTCCCCACTAGCGAAAGAGCAACTGTTTGGAGACTGGGCTTGAAACTCAGCAACATCATGCAGTTTGCAAGGAATATTCTCAGAGTGCCTTAAAATATTGGGGTCACCCTGCTCCAGAAGAGCCTCCCAAGCTGGGGATCAAACACACCCACCTTAAAAGGGTGCCAGATGTCTCCTGCCACTCTGCCAGCCCGCACGGGACAGGCGATGGGGTGCTGTGCTCTCTTCTGCATAGCAGTTGAATGAGGAGGAAGGTGGTCTTGCACACAAGGCAGCACACAGATGGCAAACCCTTCCATGTCACCAGGGTTACACCAGTGGCAATTAGTCAGACAGAAGTTATATCAAGTAACAGGGCATAGAAACGTAACCTTTTGGCTGACGAAGCTTTCCAAATTGCCAGTCACCTGGAAAGGGTGTGTGCATGCAAGGGTCAGAAGTTTAGCAAAAGGTGTATTAGAAGGGTGGCAAGGCAATAAACTACTATGCAAGTATGTGCAAGTATTAGCTGTGTGTAGATTTGAAATCTTGATTCACTAAAGATTTAGAACTTTATTAAGGTCAAAAGGGTCGCGCTACAGTTCATAGGCACATTTGTTTTATTAATTGAGTCATAAGTTCTGGCAGTCTGCAAATAGATTTCAAAACCTGCATCAGCTGCTTTCGATTGCCATAAGAGATCTGAAAACGTGCCAGTAAGTCTGTTTGCAGCTCTTGAAAGTTTTGGCTAAAAACCTGTTTTAAACTATTAGAATTACTTTTTTTAAAAAAAAGCGTGCAGGGGTGGGGGGTGGGAGAGAGACAGGAAGATAAAGAGAAGCACATATTTTGTTTAGAGTCAGAGCACAACAGTCACTGATGTAAGTGTGCTCCTCTGAAAGAGGCTGATTATTTTCTAGACATCCCTGGCATCCCAAGCCTTAAAGCCCATCATCTCATGCAGCTCTCAGTGTGTTTCAGAATGAAGAGCACTTGGTCAGCATCCTGCTGGAAAACAATGTCCAAGCAAAAGAGGAAGATGTCTCAATTTCACACCTTAGGTCTGTTGAGCACACAGGACACAAAATAAGAAAACGGTAACAAGTGAAGCAGTGAAAGAAAGCCAGGTACAGCACTTGCTACGATCTGTCCCACACATGTGCCAAAGAAGTACCAACAGCCTAAAGAGCAGCTGTTTTTCTTGTGCAGTACCAAGCTCAAAGCAACCACGTCGCAGCTCTGAGAAGAAGAGGTTTCAGCTATGCAGGTAGTGTTTCAGATANGTTTAGCAAAAGGTGTATTAGAAGGGTGGCAAGGCAATAAACTACTATGCAAGTATGTGCAAGTATTAGCTGTGTGTAGATTTGAAATCTTGATTCACTAAAGATTTAGAACTTTATTAAGGTCAAAAGGGTCGCGCTACAGTTCATAGGCACATTTGTTTTATTAATTGAGTCATAAGTTCTGGCAGTCTGCAAATAGATTTCAAAACCTGCATCAGCTGCTTTCGATTGCCATAAGAGATCTGAAAACGTGCCAGTAAGTCTGTTTGCAGCTCTTGAAAGTTTTGGCTAAAAACCTGTTTTAAACTATTAGAATTACTTTTTTTAAAAAAAAGCGTGCAGGGGTGGGGGGCGGGAGAGAGACAGGAAGATAAAGAGAAGCACATATTTTGTTTAGAGTCAGAGCACAACAGTCACTGATGTAAGTGTGCTCCTCTGAAAGAGGCTGATTATTTTCTAGACATCCCTGGCATCCCAAGCCTTAAAGCCCATCATCTCATGCAGCTCTCAGTGTGTTTCAGAATGAAGAGCACTTGGTCAGCATCCTGCTGGAAAACAATGTCCAAGCAAAAGAGGAAGATGTCTCAATTTCACACCTTAGGTCTGTTGAGCACACAGGACACAAAATAAGAAAACGGTAACAAGTGAAGCAGTGAAAGAAAGCCAGGTACAGCACTTGCTACGATCTGTCCCACACATGTGCCAAAGAAGTACCAACAGCCTAAAGAGCAGCTGTTTTTCTTGTGCAGTACCAAGCTCAAAGCAACCACGTCGCAGCTCTGAGAAGAAGAGGTTTCAGCTATGCAGGTAGTGTTTCAGATACGAGTCGCTTGAGCTTCAAAAACCCACTTGAGCCCCTACTCCCCCACCACACTACCGGGACAACTTGTCAGCTGCTGTCTTAAAGGCTTCCATATCCAGAAGTGGCCAGACACAAAAGACAGAGCTGCTCAGTTTGCCCTGCTGTGAAAGGGACTCGACTCATTACAGTTCATCCTAATGACATAAAACGTTACAGATTTGGCACCTCTGTTTTCCCTGACTGCAGAATCAGCCTTTGAAAACTGCTATTCCAATCCCACACAACTGTGTGATTCTTCTGTGTCCACACCCCATTCCAGCCCTCCTGGCTTTTCCTCTTTTTGTGTCTTCTGGAGGCCAAGCAGCTCCTACAAGAACACAAAAGCTGGTCTGAAAATGAATGTAAATTACCACATTTTGAAAATAGACTTAAATTTTGCTTCCCTGAGCTCACACAACTTCCTGGAGCTCAGTGCTCATAAGCACAGCCTGTGCTCTGCGTTCATACAAAGCTCGCATCGGGTGCTGACCTGAGCAAGAACCAGGTAAGAGATGCACCCAAAATCAACCGTATCAGCTCTTGCCTCTGGCACCTCTTAAATGACTCCATGCTGCATTTTGAATTACACTATCGTCCAGCAAATTTGTCAGATCTCACAATATAATAAAACCAGCCATGCAGGTGCCTCAGGTATGCCGACTGAAGCTGCGATATCCCCAAATTCTTTAGCGTCTTTATCTTCTTGCAGTCTTTGCAAGAAGCAATATGCTGCTGCCCTCTTCACCTTCCCTCCCATCATACAGAGCTGCGGCACAGAAAGGCTAGAAGAGAGCATCACTACATTTAGCTCCTCATGCAACCAGGTACAAAAATGCCTTCAGCTACTTGAGCACAGCTCGTTTGAGGGGTCTGTGCCAGCGCAGGGAGACCCGTGCCCGGGTCCACACTCCTTACCAATGAGGCTGTTTCACTTCTCTGTGTAACTCTGTAAACAACAGTAAAAGATCCGATCATGGGAAATCTCAGTATAAAGCTACTATATAGCCTGAGGGTGCCTCTTGTTAACAACTGTAACACAGGCTACATAAACTGAAACGCTGAAGTGTTTATTTAGCCAAGAACAAGGTTACTACCTTGTAAACAGGAAGCACCCTCAAGCTATCCCAGCTGTATTCATAGGACACCCAGGCTTTGCTGAGCAGGCCTGGAATGACAGGATTGTCCTGGGGAGCCTCCAGGATGCAGATTTGGTTTGGATTTCTGTCTGGGATGGTACCTTCCTCTGAGTGCCATCTCATTTGTGGCACGCATAACCACTCATGCCGCTAAGGGACTGTCCAAACCAGCACCCCAATAAGACACGTATCAAATAAATCCATCTATCTGTTAAGAACACTGTTTATCACTCAAGCTTTTAAGTCTTTTTCTGTTACGGAGTCATCACTAGACTTCGTTACTGTCAGCCCACAAAATGGATTTACTTTGCTGGTAGAAAGCACGATGGGTTTTACTGAAGGAGTTTTTCTATAGCTGGAGTCAGAGGAGCTAAACCTCCCAGCCATCAGCTATAGTGCAGCAAATACCTTTGGGATCTCATCAGTTTTTAGCAGCTTTTTTCACTTTACCAACTTTACTTCCTAATTCCATACACTTCGCCTTCAACAAATCACCACTTGATCAATTTTTTCCAATAAGCTCTTCTGTAGTATCAGCTATTTTTTGCAATAATAATATTTTTGCCCTGTGGTTTCAGTCTTCAGCTTCTTCTCCATCTGAGGTAGAAACAAGTTGGTTATTTGTGAAGCTTTTATTATTGGTTCAACCAATTGAAACAGTTAAGCATGTTTTGGCCAGATTAGTAATCAAGTTAATGACACTTCCCATAAAAAAGCCAGAAATTATAAATCTACTTACGACTTCTCATAGGGAGCTCCATATGCATGGCGGCTGAAGGAATACCTGATTGAGGAATAGCACTTTTACCAGGAGGAAAATTCAAGGAAGGATTTTTTTTAGTATGCAGAATCAGTTTGTACAGCAGCCAAATGATACAAACATTCAAGAGTCCATAAATACTCTCCAACAAGTGAGATCGTAACAGTTACTGGGTCAAAAAACACCTTCCAAAAAATTTGCTACATTTGCATCTAGTGGATAGAATTTACACTTTCATAATAACTGTTAGCAGCAACATGATCGTCTTCACAATTCTATTTTAGATTGGCCTGAACCTTCAAAAAGTTTAAATGAGATTTTCCCCCTCCCCTTCCCAATCTTATTCCTTAAAGCTAACAATAAAAATAGTTAAGGAAAATCCACCAGGGAATGGTGGCATTCTTAGCTATGCTGGTGTCCTGTAGTATTTGAAAAAGGACATACCTACAAAGCAATATAGCCCACTACAGATTTAAACTCTAGCCTAAGCCCATACAAGATTTAAGGATGCAAGTCAAGACTTGACTCAGGATTTTCTACCTAGGTAAGACAGATGTTATGGTTGGCCATTTCATGGGTTTTTTTTAAACAAACGGTGAGATTATACCGTGTGAGCTAGCACTACTCTTACCAAAACTACACCTTTCTCTTAATTTCCAGGTTTCCAACCAGCTACTCACGGTTCTGAAAGACCGCTCTTGTGGTGTGAATATAGAAATTCAAGCTAGATTATTAGAAAGTATGCAAACAACAAGTACTGACCTTGGCCTCTAACAAGACAGACAAGGACACGGCACATGCAGCTATTTCAATTCATAAAAACATTTGTGGGACTCGTATTCTCACACCTCTTGATTTTAAAGGACAAACTCATTTCCATCTCTTCACGTTGCTCTGCAGAGCAGTAGGCACAGTAACCGGGATCTTACATTATGAGGGATTTATTTATATTACATTTAAAAAGCGCTCTTTTTATCAAATTGTCAAACGCTATAATCGGTGCACTTTGCCATTAAAGTGTAAAGACAGGTAGCATGCTGAAGGGTAAGGACTGACACCAACAGATCTCTCTCTTGTCATGAAGAGCATTCGACACTCTTCGTACCAGCAAGCTTATTCAAGGAACACAGTGTGCTTAGTCTGTCCTGTATACAACAACAAATGTTAGTCATTTAAATTTATAGTGTCTTTACATTTTTTAACAATTCCGGTCAAATCACATGTACTTATTTAAAGCTTGCTCAATGTCTGGTATTTACAAATACTGCCGTATATTTTAAAGCAAGAGTCACTTCCAATTAGCTCAAGTGTTTAAGAAAATCATCATATATTCTGAATGATGAAAGATCACAGAAGGAGGTCTCCTAATGGATGACAGGTGCAGGAATGAAAGCAGGAATCTAAAGACTAAGAGCCAAAATCTAAGAAGTCACAGAATATCATAATTCACTTTAAATTGCACCCAGGTCACAAAGTCAAATAAGACTTTTGGCTCAGAAGGTATTTCAAACTACCACTCTTTTCACAACAGGAACAACTCTCCAGAAACCACCGATTCTTATAATTGAGATGTGTGAAGACAGCTGCATATGGAGAATAAATAAAAATAAATAATAAATATTAAATTGAAAAACATGGATATTTTTACCTCTGTTTTCAGGGAGCTATAAAGAGCCTGGATAAGCTTTAGTCATCCCCACATTTCTCCTAGACTTCTGTTCGATTACAAAACACTGAAAACCAGGCAGGTTAACTCACATATTTAAAAGATTGCATCCACTACACCTTGTAGTTACAAGACTACTTTTAGGCTCTTCAAGCACAGATGATAATAGAAAACAATATTGTCACAAAAATAACATGGAATAAGATCAACACATTCGTTGGATGAAATTCTGCAAATCTGATTCTTATTTGATTGACACGATGATCTATCTTTTGTTATAACTTGCACTTGTAGCACAGGAATATTGCACAGACCTAAGGCGATCCTGTCTGCAGTTAAGGTGGTGTATGTTGGTACTGTGCTGTACCACAGCAAGATGCCTTTTCTTCCAAGAACTCACAAGTCAAGCGATCAAGCAATATTTTTCCATTTCTAAATGCTCTTACAGTTACTTTGAAAGTAGGGAAATTCACAACTTGAAGACCCTTAAACAATTACGAATTACCAAATGAGGTATACAGGCAAAGAAAGAAATACGGAAATACAACCTACCTTTAGTCACTGTAATATCTCCACGGCACCATAAACACGCTGTAAGGTTTGGACAACTCCATAAACCTTTATACGGATGGAAGTAAAATTAACTGCAGATATAAGTCTCTGACAAAAAAAAAAAAAAAAATCACACAATTTATCTACCACATAACTCTAAAGCACATACCCTGAATACAGCCTGTCATTCAGTGCCAGCATCACCTCTGTCAGCTGGCGGCCTCACAGGTTTTCTAAAAGTTGAGCAGAGCACAGACGTGGTGGGCATACACAACTCTCGCTCACTTGGAAATTCCACTCAATGTTTTGCCGTTTTCTGCATGTTTTTCCTCAAGATACATGTGTCAAGAACACTCATCATTATTATGGGCCAAAACTACATTCAGGCAAGTCAGTTCAGGGACATATGATGCTATTTTAGGTCGTCACGCATGGGAAGTTGAAGGTGACCATGCCGAAGAAGTTTGGAGAAATCTAGAAATAGAAACCTAAGGTTGCCACAGCTAATCAATATAGGATAAAGACATCCCCGCCCAGCCAGAGACATAGAGATACCACGGGCAAACAAACAGACCACTAGATCCAAAGGGAATCGGTAAAACCAACTAGCTGGCCTAGACAGCACCAGAACCTCTCAATGTGAAAGAAGCCACTGGGTCACTTAGAGCACGGCCATGCACAAACCTCATCCGTGAATTTGTATCATCTGCCCACGTCACAGCAAAGAAGCAAAAGAAAGCACGACAGCCTTCACCTAGAGACCAGCAACGGGCAGAAAGAAGTAGAGGATGTGCAGCGCTTGGCCCCCACCAGCATGCTCGTAGGACCGTAATCAATAGACTTACTTCCAGAGCAACGAGGAGACGAGAGGGAACTCCAGACTCAGTAACAGCACCCTCCTTACAGACTCCATCACACTGTGCAGTGTAAACACACCCCTGCACCACACTCAAGGCAGATAATTAATCTTTAATCACGTTTTATGTGCATGTTTAAAACACGTGCAAATGTTACATGCTCATTCGTCCATATCTAGGCACGTACTTTGCATGTGCAAAAGGAGACTTCACAAATATGCTTTTTATTTCCTAAGACCTGCACCACAAATTCCATAAAGCATTCATTTTATACAATCTCAGGGTATTTGTCAAACAAGATAATACTATGAAGAGCCAGAAAGAGTATGGAAAACCACTGGCAGAAAGTGATATGATTCATATTTCTAGTAGTGGATCAGCTGCAATGGAATCTGTTTTTCATCATAACTTGGTACCAAAACTACTGCAGCTGCTGATCACACAGAGATAGTGCTGTATATCAGTATCCTTCTGAAAACCCCAGCATTTCAAAGGGAATTATCTTTCTCTTCAGAAAAAAAATCAAAGCAACTGACATCTTAAACAAATCACATACCGCAGCTTCCGCCGCTCCAACTGCAGCAAGGACAACGTCCGAGCTACTGGATAACACAGTTCTTACCTTGCCGGTTGCTCTGCTGACGTCACCAAGCTCATTTTGAGTAAGTCAGGATTAGGACAAGGCAAAACCACCCAGTTGTGCAGCTGGATTGGAGCCCCGAGCTACTGGGTTAACATGAGGGAAGGTGAGGGCAGAAAGGATATTGGCCGCACTGGCAACAGCTTCTCTCCCGACCCCAGGATGCCTGCCATCAGTCACCTCACTGACTGGTACAAGAGGCAGTTTCATCACAGGTGGGGAATCCCAAATGGAGCATGGAGAGCCAGCTACCACGTTTGGTGTTTTACACAAAGTTCATTTAGCTCTTCCTCCTCAAAAACGAGCCTAGAGGTTTGCAAAGCCACTTGTGATTTATAGAGATTTTTTCCATTAATCTGTATTCTTTCAGCCACTCCCTGCAGCTATCTAAGTATTTTTAAGAACAGAAATAAAAAAGCAAAACCTGTGTTGTGTGTTAAATCCTGCCTCCTTATTTTGGGAGTATTTCTCACTGTAACAATTAAAAGCAATACTGTGAAAAATATTTCATTTCTATTTACACAACATAGATAGAGGTCTCTGAAGTTTTAGATGTTTGTTTGCCAACTGAAGCATTTACAAACTGGTCAGAGGAGGTCCAAGTTCAGTTACCCTGGGAGAAGCCACGGTTTATGGTTCCAGGCTCAACTGACGAGGCGGGGGGTGCAACCACCAGGAGGAGCCCCAAAGTGGGGTGCCTCGTGGGTTATCCTCAGCCTGGCATGCTGATTTCTCTGTTTGAAAAGACTTTGGAAGCAGTGAGCACAATTTTCAATGGACAGATATAAAAGAGAACCAAGTTTCATTTTTGTCTTAGATTAGACTATTTTCTGTCTTTCGAACATTTATTTCTCCCTCAAAAATAATATTTTGTGATTATGATGGTTGTAAAGACTATTTCTAAATAGGAATGGACAAACTGTTGCCTTCCTGAGTCTGCTGGCAGGCCACCTCTGCTGCCATACATTGCTTTCCTCAAGCAGAAAGAGTCACCAGAACTTCCCATGCCACACTGGCAGAAGAGACCTCGGGAGGAGCACAGCAGCAGATTAGAACCATGCCAGTCTCAATTCGAAAATTCTAGTGTAAATTGGACGCACGTGAGAGCACGTTAAAAGCTCCCATTTCATTTAGGAAAAAAAAAAAGGAATAAAAGTGGCTGGTCAGCACATCCACAGTAATATTTTCAAGTCAAATGAAAAAACATAGTAGAAATCAAAGTGCTCAGAGTTCCTGATTTTCAACTAGTAAGAAGCTCAGAGGTGCATTATCTTGGCCCTGAGAAATACTCTTCCCAACCATTAGAACAAATCCTTCCAGCTCCGCTACACAAGGTACACAGTATCAAGGCTTCAGAGGTCATGCATCTCCCAATAGTTCTCCCCAGATCTTTGAATCAACTGCGNAAAAACACAGTAGAAATCAAAGTGCTCAGAGTTCCTGATTTTCAACTAGTAAGAAGCTCAGAGGTGCATTATCTTGGCCCTGAGAAATACTCTTCCCAACCATTAGAACAAATCCTTCCAGCTCCGCTACACAAGGTACACAGTATCAAGGCTTCAGAGGTCATGCATCTCCCAATAGTTCTCCCCAGATCTTTGAATCAACTGCGAATGCAGCAGGAACAGCATACTGAAAAAAAATCACTACACTGACTTCAATACCTAAACAAGGCCTAGAAGTCCAGCTCTGAAAAAACCTTTGAACTAAATCGTAGCAGTGAACTTCAGCCCACACCCAGCTGACATCTGAACCACTGAAAAACTAGTCCAATTACACCCCAGCTTGGCAGCAAGACAAGGCAGCTGTAAGAACATATTAGCCTTTTGCTATCACATCCAAACCATCTGAAGTCACCATCACCAGCCCTTAAATCAGAAGCAGGAAGGCAGCACTTCCAGTTTTCAGCAAGTCAGAGATGCAGCTAAAACTTCAGCCTTAAAACTAAAAAGTTTGGGCTTACCTGGGGGCCGCCTTTGCTGAAGAGCACAAACCGCACGGATAATACTCGGTCGCCTGCAGGATTTCACAGGGTTTGATGCACCATCAGAAAAGTCTCACGTCAAAAGATAGATTATCGGGTACTGTCAGTGGAACACAGCTACAGCACCAGTCTCAGACGCAAGCCCATGCGGCTCATAAACTGCCTTTCCACCCCAACTTGGGATGTAACAGGGTGATGTTAAGGGTTCATCCTTCTGCTGTTTGCCAGCTAAATAAGGAATCTGTTTGATTTTGAATTATTTAAACTTATTGATTAAACTAAGGCAAGATTACTAGAAACAGTTTTTATAAGCGACATGCCATTAGTACACTGACTTAAAGAATACAATAAATGTGAGAAATCATCCAGATTTGGCTATTAAGAGACAATCCGCCTGCAGCAACGTTTGCAAGGTACTTTATTTCTTCTCCTTTAGAACTGATGTAATCTTTCAAGAGTGGTAAGATTTAGAAAGCCACACAACATTGCAGTTGTTCTCCTATTAGCATACCCCATGCAGAGAAAACTGGCGATTATCACCCTTGTGGAATGTGGTCTGCCTGTGTTACATTTGCTTTGACCTCCAGCGTGGGTCAAAAGATCTCACTTTCTGGAGAAGCCCCTGCCTATTGTGTCATCAAAATAGAAAACACCGCCTTGTGCCTCGCAGAAGGCCCAGGAGCCTTTTAAAACATGCTGGTGTAATGCAGAGGATTTGCTGCGTCCTCCCTCTTGCTGCGTCACTCTACGCCTGGCTTTGCAAAAGGTCTTGCAGGATATTCCTCAGGCATTTTGCTAGCCCTGCCAGGAGTATCATAGTTCCCCTCAGTTCTTTAGCAACCTCTCTTTAAACTCACCAAAAATGAGGTACACATACAGGTGCTGTAAAATCAGCTCTGCTGTATCTAACGATGACTCCAATTCATCTTTGCAGTGCCCAAATCCTAACCCTTAAAAACAAAATGCCCGTGACTTCAAAGAAACCAGGATTCGTGCCTAAACACATGCAGAAAAAACACATTAAGTGAAAAAAAATCTTAATACCGTTTTTCTTCGCTCAGCACCACAAATTAAACTAGCCCTAGCTGTTTCTGGTCCAACTCTGGCAAACCTTACTATTTGCACAAATAAATCTCCTTCACAACACCCTTACATCAGTTAAATAATTGCAGTGAAGCCAGCCAATCTGTTACAGCTCAGAAAGCCCAAGTTTGCAGGAGTACAGAGAAGGCCACCATCCCGCTCATCTTCATCTTTAATGTCTGCAAGACGACAGATACACCATGGAGCTTAGTGTCTGCGCTAGAAGTGTCGCTGTACGAAGGTTGATTAACTTAATGATATTTATATCGTCAGTGGGTTATCTGCAATTCACTCCAAGAGCAATCAAGGTCTGTTTATTAGTGCATTTTTAAAAGGCATTTAGAGCGTAGGTTGGGCACTTATTGAATAAAACTAATAAATAAGATTACAAGAATCAAATCACTGCTCTTTGAAAACAGCACTTTCTGTTGCATAGAGCGATTTACAATCATTACTGATTTGAAAAGGAATGAAAAGATGAAAGAAAAACATCCGCAGAAAAAGGAGTAGAGTAAGCCATTTATTCTTATTTTTTTAAGAGGATTTGCTATCAGTGTATAAACATCACAGAGGATCCCAGGATGGTATTATTTCTCACTGCAGATGTGAACTACAAGACTGGTGTCCTCAGTCTCCAAAACTGGTTCTAATATTTTTCTTGTTTGGAATGTAACTTGACCCACACCTTCAATTCATGTTTTGTTCGTGTATACCTTTTATGCTGGATGACTTTACTTGTCTTCATCACCCCAGCAAGTCAGAAGGGAAACATTTTTAAAAGCTGTGGCATTACTCAAGCTGTGAGGTGGGCGACTCAAGAGGAGCGACATCTTAAAACATTCTGCACAGGGGCAAGTAAAAAGTCAATAAGGAAATACCATAGTTAGGCTCTTTTTAACTTGCTGAAAGTGTGAGACAGCAGTTCATTTCCTGATCACTCATGTGGAAATGGTAAAAAATAATTAAGAGCAATGACTAATCACCAAATCAAAGCAAATATTAAATAAGCAAACTTGCTTTCCGCTGATCAAGTTCAGTGTGCAAATGAGCAATGGCATTCAAAAGTTTAGCCTTTAGACCAATTAAAAAGGGTACGTTAAAAGAAAAAGATTCCGTTTACAGCTATATCATGTTAGAACATCAGCAACATGAGCTATGGGAGCTGTTGGAGCCATATGGTCAAGACTGGAACAAAATACAAGGAATTGCTTTAAAGTCAGAAAGAAACACTATACAAAACCAAAATGTGAGCGTACACAGAAAAAGCAAATTCTCCCCTTTGCACATATCCAATCCCAATTCCACTTCACTGCTGCTTCCGAGCTGGCTGTATGGCAAAGGCAATAAGTGGACGTGCAGTTCTGACTGGCCTGTGAAAGCTTTTGCTCCATTTCCTGTCCTCCACATAGAGCTTGATTGGGTTTAGGGCTATCCAGGGGGGGCATTAAAGCTGCAGATTAGAAAAATACATTGCCCCTTCTTCGGTAACGAGGTATGCCGTCCATCTGGGAATCGGCACCCAAGCTGCTCGTGGGAAGCGGTTTGTTGTAACACCAGGCAGACACGTTGCTGGAGCAAATGAAATGAGCAGGACAAGCAATGCCCAGATTCGGCAAGCTCTGTCAGATGAACCCCTCCTTTTTCCCCACACCCATTTCAGTTCTTCTCTATTACATATTCTCAGATCTGCCTTTAGGTCACTGGTATTCTTCAGCCCCCGAGCCCCTAGTTGAGCTGCACTCATCGCTGTTCAAAAGATGACCGACTCCACCCTGCCAACAGCTTGCGCGCACTTTGCAGGCACAGCCTGCCTCAACAGGGCTCCCTCCACTGAAACCCATCAGGAGCAATACCACCACTGTCTACTCTATCACAGCATCTTTAACCTGCTCCTCTCCTCAGCCCCCGTGTGCTGCAAACGTACTCCAGAGAGGAAACGAAAGCTTGGTCCACCAATGTCTTTAGTTTGTTGGGCTCAGGGTTTAGTCTAGTAACTTGTATGAAGGCTTTCTCCTCCATCATACGGATTAGCCCCTGAATGTTATTTGTAAGCACTATAGGAACATAATTGGGCTGGTTGGGGGCAAATAAATGAGCACCACACTGATTGATAGAGGAAACAATGACCTACTTGCCCTGTTGGTGGAGCCTGAACTCAAAATACCTCCCTCTGAGCCTACCTGGATTCACACCACCATGTCCCATTCCTTTTCTTCTTGGTGCCTGCCCCCAACCTCAGACAGGTCCTTACCGCTCCCTTCTCCTAACACAACCTAAAGATGAGGGAGGATTCAGTCCCCTGTTGCTAAGCACGATTTGACCCTACGTTCATTTTGCCACAGCTAACTATGATTTGGAAATTTGAAACAGCAGCTGCTGCACTATCCCTTTCTCAACTCATTGCCTTTGGTAAATCTGTTTACCAAATTCTGTTCCTTTCTTTCACTGATAACGTCATACTTACCCCTAAGATGAAAGAATTAATATGGTTCTTGATTTTTTACACAACACTGCCACAAGTTTGCAATTCCTGTCTGCTGAGCATAATCTTTTAAAACAATGCATGAAGGACCCACGTAGTAGCTTGGTGTCAGGCAGAGAAACAGTAGCCCGTTATTGCAAGCAAATCCTGGGGGTAGGAGAAAAAAAACAGACTGATTGTGACAGACTCTCTTTTTACGGATTTGCAAAGTACTTTTGCTAGGGAGATCCTCAGCGAAGAGTAGCATCATACATTGAACTATATTCAGCCCTGATATAAGTTCATTGAATTTAATGAGGTATGAGTTCAGTCGATCAGATGTTAAATTCTCAGAACGTAATTTGAAAAGAGAAATCACACGATTAAAGCTTCAGAGGGTTAAGATGAGGCAGAGGGCAAAGATAGGAAAGACATCAGAACAAGTCACCATGCAAAGCAAAGCTTGTTCCAATTGTTTCCAGGCCTCCTAAGTCTCCTCCTGTAATTGCTGTTCAAGCAGCCAACCATCTGGTTGTCTTCAGGCCGAACCAGAATATGCACTTGCTGGGCCATTTGTACCATCAGCTAACTCGAGAAAGATGCTGGGACACCTGGGGACTGCACAGTTGAAACAACGCTGGGAAGGGAAACATCAACTTCAGAGGCAATAAGCCTTAAAAAAACCATAGAGCTACCAGGGCAGCCAGGAGGATAAGGCAATGAGAAGAAACACATGGACCGCTTGCAGTTTGTGAAACACACAAACTCCTCCCAGTAAACCCATTTGCTCCCATTGCTTTGAAGAACTTCTCGCAGGATGGTAAGATCTGAAAGGAAAAGAGCAGCACAGCAATCCTCTACTGTACAGCTGAGATGGGCTGGTGCGCAAGTGCTGCACGGTGAAACTGGGGAGGCAAAAAGATTCTAGGATTTGTAAGTGCACGCGGGCTGGAAATTAAGCTAGTGCAACTGCGGTCTGACCCAGCACCGCCATCACAGCTGGTTTTTAATTCCAAAGTGTTCAGAAAATCCCATTGCTGCGACCAGGCCCCCTCATGGACACTCAATAAGGAATGGTTCCTTGAACATGGTGGAGCCTTTTACAAGGCTGCAATACCTTAACTGAATAACAAGAGACCTCTCAATCACATAGAAAATTGGTATTTTTCCTCTACATAGTCTCAGTATTTACTTACTGACATAAGGTAATTACTTACCTTTAATTACATTAAAATAAATGTCTATCACTTAAAAATACGGGTGGGGGGAAACAGCAAAGCCCACCTAACATGAAGATCAGCTTCAATAAAAGACCAAGGTCATTTATGCAGGACTATGACAGAATCAAGACCAATATAAAATCACTGGACTAGACTGAAAGTTATGGGTCATCGTATGGGTGGTGGGCTTCCAACTGTGAAACGGAAAACGAAGACTAGAGGAAAGCTAACACGTAGCCACACTTAAATCAATGGGACCTTCGGCCATTGATTTGGTGATAACACAGCATTTATCAAGCTAATAGAGGTTTTTCAGAAGTGTCTTCACCCAAGTTCCAAACCAGAAGGGAAAGTCTGTTGGAAAGGTAAGAAGTGATTAACAGACCGTTCCATTGCTGGAACGGTACTAAGAGCAGCACATAATGTGCTGGGGGACACCAGGTTGCATGAGCCGCAGCACACCCTTGTGACAGAGGCCCCCGGCTCCCCGGGCTGCGTGAGGAAGAGCCTGTCCAGCAGGCGATCCTTCTCCTCTGATCAGCACCGGTGAGGCCACATTTGGAGTGCTGGGTCAGCTCTGGGCTCCCTAGAAGGTGCTTAAAGGAGCATCTGGCATACAAGCAGCTGAGAGAGCCGGGATTGTTCAACCTGGAGAAGAGAAGGCTCGGGGGTAGGATCTTGCCCATGTATATATGTGGGTGGGGGGAGTACAGATGACAGAGCCAGAGTCTTCCTCAGCGGTGTCCAGTGAAAGGAAGAGAGGCATCGGACACAAACCAAAATACAGGAAATTTCACTTAAGCATAGAAGACTTTTATTTAAGAGTGACTGGACACTGGAATAGGATCTCCAGAGAACTTGTGGACTCTCCCCATTCTTGAAGACATTCAAAACCCAGCTGGACATGGCCCTAAGCAATCTGCTCCAATTCACTCTCCTTTGAGCAGGCGGGTTGGACTAGATCTCCAGAGATCTCTTCCAATATCAAATATTCTGTGATTTTTATATGCTACCTGAATACAATTTCAGTTGCAAGACTGAAAAAAAAAAAAAAACAAAACCAAATTCAAGCTTAGCTATAGGAAAAAAAATGCAATTCACCCGACATCACTTTATTCAGGGTAATTTTTTTGGAACATCACGCATTTTACTGCACGCTTGGGAAGTTTTCTGGAACAGCAACAAAAGCTGTCCTTCCAAGCACATGATTAGAAAGCCAGATACTAACCCAAATGCTTCCTACTGGAAAACTTACTGCCAGTGTATGCTAGGCAGAGGAGACTGGAGAATCAAATTCTTCTAAACTTTGGGATGAAACTTTCCAAGTTTAGATTTGCAGCCACTTTTTGGACCTTAAACTTAGTTTAGCTACTGATTCCAAGGGATGGTTTTCTGAATATTCATCATTCAGTTAAATTAACACCAGGAACCAGCAATGATAATGAAGAAAATGAGACTTCCACCTTGAAGTGCTACTGCTATTGTAAAAAAATGCTGACAGTCTGGTCTTTAAAAGGAGGCAAAAGATGGTACTAACCCAAATTTATTATTACAGGACCAGCTTCCAAGACATGAGGTTGGCCAAAGGGGCGGCAGTGGGGGGAACACCATCAAATAGAAAGAAAGAAAGAAAGAAAGAAGAAAAAAGAAGAAAAAAACCCCATAACTCTGAAAAGGAAATGGATAGTGGTGGGCCCTTTTAGAAACATTAAAAAAATATTCCCGAGTTTCAGAAGACTGTTTATTCTTATGGATGGTTGAGCGGTTTTCAGTTTAAAACCAAACTGACGTATGGTTCTTTAGATGGTCAGTGTTCTTTCACACAGTGTTCTTTCCAACCTTCAGACCTTCAGCACAAGAATAACCTCAGCCTTTTCCCCGTGTCTCACCTGGTTTACCCCTATGTGACGAGTCAATCTCTGTCCCTTCCAAATAGGATTTAGGGCCTTTGGAACTGCTTAGCTATCAAAAAAATTCCCTTTCTGGGAGTCACCTTCCAGCATCGACCTCTATACTTTTCAGTGGCTGGAGGGCTGAGGAACCAGCAAGAAATGCCATTCAAAGGAGGTGAGATCTTAAATTACACAAAAACCTACTTTTTTTTCTTCCCAATGATAACACTTAAATTTCATTTTATTTTCAGATATGAAAGCGGATTGATGTGCAACACCGGGAGGTTCTGTAAGAAGAGCTTTTACAAAGCACGATATTTTTCTAATTGTTGTACATTAATGGTTATTCCTTCAGGACTTGCTCTCTGACCTGAAAGAAAGAGAATATCAAGCCATTTTCTTTTTTGTATTTAAGAGCAGAATTTTACTTCAAAATTAAACTTTGTGCTAAAAAATAAAACATAATCTTCTTTTATGAAATTACTTTTTTAAAAAAAATTTTCAACGCACTGAAAATATTTCCCAAAAGTTTTGGGTTTTTCCCCAAGGAATATTGCACGCACTTACTGAAAAACAGTTTTTTAGTAAAAACAGTTTTAAAATTATAATGTTAATTAAGAACATAATGAAAATCTCATGTTAAACATAGGAAAAAGGTTCTTTTCACATCCAGTAAAGTGGGGGATTTTTTTTCCCCATAAAGCCCTATCGCATTTTTCAACTCATCCTAGGTGACCAGGGAAAATACGGATCCTGGTTTTTTATAAAAGACAATGGATTCTTATTAAAAGAGTCACGGAAAACAGCTCCTCTTTCAGTTAAAAAAAAAACCTAAAAAAAAATTAAAAACCCACCACATCTCAGATATCTATCTATCTCAGACATCAAAGCTGCTGTGAATAATGTAACAGTAATATTACAGAGATATGGCTAAGGAAAAGGAGTCAAATTTGTTGCTTGACTTCTGCCAAGTTAGAGGATCTCTTCATAAACTGAGACCAATGTTTACTTTCTCTCTGCCTGCTCTCATTTTGAGAAAGACACTTATCATTTATACCATCGGGGTGGCACAAAAGGCCAAAGAACTATCTGGCAATTAATATGGTAAAATTTTATGGGGTGTCACTACACATATAAATTTTTATCTAGAAAAACGAATGAGGAATTTCAGCAACAGCCCATGCTCACCTCAATGTATTCCAAAAATACTAGTATAATTTTAAGCACATTCTGACAGACAATTATTACAAAGCAGAAGATTGTAAAGAATTGTATAGAAAGTTTATTTTGCAACATTGAGACATAACAAAGACAGTTCTGGCAAGTAAGCCAGATACTTAAAAATGGCCCCATATTCAGCTGGTTCAGGCCAGCTCCATAACTTCTCCCAGCATACAGCAGCTACAGACCTGACTCAGGTTCCCATGAACTCATTGCATGAGTTTTATTCTTTTGTTAAAATCAGGGTGCAAGAATGTGCTTAAATAACTGAAAGATNGACAAACAATTATTACAACGCAGAAGATTGTGAAGAATTGTATAGAAAGTTTATTTTGAAACATTGAGACATAACAAAGACAGTTCTGGCAAGTAAGCCAGATACTTAAAAATGGCCCCATATTCAGCTGGTTCAGGCCAGCTCCATAACTTCTCCCAGCATACAGCAGCTACAGACCTGACTCAGGTTCCCATGAACTCATTGCATGAGTTTTATTCTTTTGTTAAAATCAGGGTGCAAGAATGTGCTTAAATAACTGAAAGATCTCTAGGAAATATGGAAAGACATATTTCAGTGTACTAAAAGCAAGTAATGGTCAATGCTTTAATGAATCAATTATATTTCAAAATGGACTTCTGTTTTGGTTTACATTTCCTTCCCTTGTAAACGGCATGCCAACTTCAATGCTTCACTCAATAAATGACTACTAAATGAGTGCAAAGTTACAGGCACATTGGTCTCTATGGCAGACCATACATAATCACCATAGAAATACATAATTACACCTGTCAACCTCATCTCATGCAATTGATTCAATAACTAACAATGTCAGTAGCAGGCTAAGCTTAGAGGTCTCACTGTGTGAAAATACTCATACATGGCTAAACATCTTGGTATTTTAATTGCCTGTCATTCCACCAAGGTTCCTATATTGTACCTATCTCCACAGCAACAGGCTGGAATGAGTACAGCACATTTAATAACTGAAAAAAAGTGAATTTATAAGCTTGCAGTTATTTTATGGCTCTCACAGACACTGCAGAGTATTCTGAAGACAGCTGGAGATGTACTTGTGTTTGAGGAGAACAGGGGTTTTTTTCTTCTCTGGTTGGATTGTGTGTATGTGCACATTATGAAATAAAACTCATCACATAAATCTGAGAATTGTTTCTAATTACAGCTACTAGAGAGGTCAGCTCATATCTGGAAGTGTACGCATGTCTAGCTTGACAGGACATTTAATCTCAACATACCAGGAATGGTTGTGTAAAAACAGCTTCTTAAAGGCCCCTAAGGACTTAATCATAACATGTTTGCTAGTAATAATTATCAATGTGATTCCATCTAATATTCTAAATTACTTGTAAGCTACGCTGCACTGAAAGGGTCTAATGTGCCCAAACCGCTAACCCCACCGAACTCAATGGCGAGGCTCCCAGCGCCCTTAGCAGCAGTAGGATTTATGTCTACCATCTAGCAGTCTGTGCTAATTGCACACGAAGACAACAAGGGCAAAGTCTTTGTGGCCTGAACTTTTCACGGTGACAGAGTAAGACCAAACAGACTGGGTCAGGGAGAGGTACTAAGCAGAGACCCACAAGGAGATGAAAGACCAAAAGATACTGGGAGCTGATGGGAAAGAGAACGAACTCTTCTTCAGGAAACAGGCAAGAGCCAACAAAATATCTGGCTGGTAAAAAAAATAACGTGGAAAATGAGGAGGTGAACAGGTGGAAGAACTGCTCCGCACATGTTAGCAATGGGTAGCTCCGGAGGCTTCCACACTTCAGGAATTTAAAAATCAACATTGCAATGGTAATTCTGTTCACATTTTCCCCAGTGCGGAGAAGCCTCCACCTGTATGAAATTTCTATGTGAAAAGTTAAATTGCTTTCAAACAAATCACAAGCTCGATTTCTAGTGAACAAAAGTAAACAGCATCACTGAAGAAATCCTTCCGCTCACCAGCACAGAAACAGAACATGAGTGGGTGAGAATGCACAGATGTTTAGTTGAAATAAAGCAACGCATCTCTACCACCTTACTTGCTCTGCAGACCTGTCAGGCTATACTCTTTCTCTCTGATGACTGTTCTCTGGGTGTCTTCAGTCCTCCTCTCTGTTTGGCTTTATTTCTCAAGACTGATCCAATATTGCCTTGAACTGGAATCCTTAAACATAAGAGAAAAAGGTGCAATTCCAAAGTCATCACAGAAAAAAGGAAGGGCAGTGACAATTTTCACCTACACACAAAGGTTACCAAATGGCTTGCAGTCAAACGCTCAAGCGCAGCATACTACGGCAGAAAGAAGAGCCACTACATCCGTGCTTATTGCTGCATGGCTTGGTATTGAAGGAGCACAGGAAGGGGATGGACGGCAGATGTCAGAGCCTATGAAAACAGAACACAGGAAAGTAGAAAAATAAAAGACACTTTCCCTTCTTGCTTTAACTTACTGTAAATAAAACATGCCAGAACTTAGAAAACAGCTAAGTGGCAAACCCCGTTTTTATAAGGGGGTTATCATCAACCTCATGGAACTTATCTCCAAAGACGGGATTTTACAGAACAAAAGAGAAATAAAAGTCTCCTGTAAAGCCCAGCAGAGGCTCTTGTTTCCCAGCTTAGGTCTGAAAAGCAGAATAAGCCCGGTAGCACCAGGCAAGCAAGCCTTCCTGTTGAAAACTGGAGCAGCAGAGAATTTATTTATAGCACCATTCAATGGCCAGAACGAAGTGGCATTTCTCGCATGAATCTTATAAGTTCTGAAGCATTTTTAGACCTTCTGGAAGAAGATCACTTCTAAACAAGTCCGTACCAGAACTGCCATGAGCACAGCAGGACCCATAAACGCGCCCTAACCTCACCAATTGCTGGATCTCACAGAGGCAAGCAGGTCAGTTGGGAGCGGGGAAAAAAAGCTGCCGGGATGCACGGAAGATATATGGGATTCAGAGCACACTGGGACGGATGTCCTACTGTGGGCAGACGTTCACCCGGCCAAGCACTCGCCCCAGCTGACTCCCAGGCTGAGCAAAACACCCGCTTGCTGAGAGTCGAGCCACAGCACTGCCGCCACCCAGCCTGCCCAGAGACGGCAGGGACATTGTACCCTGCTTCCCAACACAGTCAAGTACTTTCCTACACGCAAGACAGATTTCTCACCGGAATAACTGCATCCAACTTGCTTCCACTGTCTTTGTTGGAGATGATAACATTCAAACGAGAAAAAAGAAAACAAACAAAACAGTAAAAACTGACCAGTTGTGCACGTGCATACATGAGGAGGTGGAGACTCGGATTTTTAGCTGGCATAAATCCGCATCACCACGTTGAAGGAAACAGCACCATGCTGATTTTCACCATTGTGGAGTAAGCCTATAAACACATGCACAACTCAGAAGTAGGTACACATTTGCCTCCCTGGTTTTCAGGGCAGGTACAGTTGCCATCACACACTGGCCAAGCATTCTTGGAGCTGCTCCAGAACATCAATCCAGGATGCTTTCAAGCCTGTCCTTGGAGAGCTCGGCTGGCCAGAAGACTTCCCAAAGGATGTATTTTCTACATCCTTTCAAAGCAGAGAAGCCAGAATAAGTCTCAGCTCAAAGAATTTTACAGCATCTTTTTTTCATACTCATTGTAGTACTTAAGAAACAGGAAGGGTATCACAGCTCTAAGTGGGTCATAACATAGATGATCCACAAAATTACGTTCAAAAAGCCTTTCATCCACAGGGTTACTATCTTCTCTGCCCATTCATCCCAACAAAACCCCAAAGCAAGGACACTTCATAAAACCGTCTCAGTTTTTCATATTGGCATTTGCAGGAAAAGGTCTGCAAACTTGTAAGAACTGATTTTCTATCAACTTAGTTTATTTTTATTTTTGCTAATTAGGCTCATCTTTCCCTTGCAGCCAAAATACGGTAAACGGAAAAAGATATTGCTCCTTTACAAACAAAGAAAATGTCAAACTACCAAAGTTCAAAATAATGATTATTAGAATCCTTTTCAAGCGAAACATTTTTTCCAAAGATAATTATACATTCTAAACACTGTTCACAGAGCAATTTAAGCTCCTAAGTGAATAGCTGAATGAAGCAAAACCCAGAGCTCCCCCCTGAATAGAAAGCACTGCTGAAGCGCGTGCAGGACTAGAGCAGGAGCTCAGGATACGGTGCTGCTTGCCACATCCTCAACGGGGTAAGTCACAACGGCTGCCTGACCGCCAGGAGCACAAAGCCAGGTTACACCAGCCAAGGATCAGCCCTGATATCTGCAGCTGAATTTTAAAACCACAGACAGGGCCTAATTCAACTCCCATTAAAGTCAATAAAATCCTCCCATTGATTACAGTAGCAGTTGGATCCGGGCCATGCTGATGTTTACTAGAAGCCAGATACAAGGTCTGATTACTTTTATGCTGTTACACATCAGATCTTTATTCACTCCATTATTTACGGGCTTGCAAACACGCAAGAAATTCTGATCACACAGTCATACAAACCTCCATTTGCATCCTTGATTGGCATGATGAGAGCTGCAGAGAAGGGTTTGAATATGTATTACACGGAGCAGTAGTGCACAAAAACCTGCAGGACGCAGTAAAGCAATCAGGCAGCATAAAGAAATTGAAATGGAATTCCTTGGAGAAAGGGATCATTAAGTGCTTAACAAGCATCACTCCGTTATATCTGTTTTAGTGATGTTAGCATAATTTTAATTGTTACCATCCAATCTGTTGTGATAGCTTTAGAGTTATCAAGATGCTAAATATTTTATGGTGACATTTGAACAATCAGAAAGATTAGCCGCAAAGCCTGCTACCCAGTAGCCCAATGCCTGTGAATAGACGAAAAGAGGGATCTATTTTCTGTGTGGAACAAAGACAAGACAGAAAGATCAACACAATTAAATATTAAACAGAAGTAATTACATAGGCAGCTAACTAATAACTCAAACACCCTGTATTTTATTATGCATTTCAACCCAGCCAATTAAATTATACAATATTCTGAATGTGCCTGGCATATCCTGCTCCACGGTATGTAATTTAGCCAAGTTTTACTGCTGGTATAGATGCTTCTCACTAAAATTTGTATTGAGCCAAGGAAAGCATGCAATATAGGGGGTCCTACTTTGTGCTAAGCTGACAAAAAGCATAGTTGTTGCTTCTGGGAAGTCTCAGAGTCCTATATAATGCTAATGGATTGCCAGTCTCATTTAAGGTGCTGACTTAAGATATGACATGCTTGGCAATTTTGGGCCTCAGTATCACATCTACTAAGTAGGTCATGGAGCCAGAACAATATGCACAGTTCCAACCTGCATGCAGGCATTTTTCAGATCTAGGGTGCATGAAATCAGTGGATGCTAGGCACAAAATACAACTGAGGAGCTGAGCTACACAGACTTAAACGGGCTCATCCACTTGCTGTAAAATTACACATCTGCTAGAAATGTTTGCTGAATCAGGGCCATAAAGGTTATTTGCAAGTGATCCATAATTAAATGCAAACTAGTGCTCCCAGCAGAACAGTAGCAAGTAATAATAATGATAATAAAGCTAAACATTATCCAGAGCACAGGCAAAGGACATAATTATTGCCATATGAAATATGGCAACACTAGGGTTTAATACGCTTGTAAGAAAAGCTTGCAAAACCTTTGGTAACACAGAGCCCAGACTTCCATCTGGACAACTAAAGATCCAGGCTGAGATCTGACAGATTTTCAACTTCTTTGGAAAAACTCCGAACCTAGCAGCATATACTGCCCTTCAATCATATGATACCACTATCTAACAATTTTCATCTTAATAGCTCATCTCTCTGACTCATGAGAACGTGAATGTTTTTTAGTTATTCAACTTAAGCTCACAAATGGGTATTTGGAAATAATATATCTCAGGAAAAGCCATATTATTTACCTAGGAGAAAGCACAAGCTTCAGGTTTTCAAACGAATCTGATTAGTTAGGACATTGCAAGGCTCAGCTGGCAGGGCTTAGAAGGGCCCTGCTAACTCAGGGTCACGCTAAGATAACAGAGGAGCTGCGTATGTTAAGCTCATCAAGGTCAGGCTCTGGCTTTTGTATCCAGTGTCATCTAGAGACCTACAGACTCTCCTGTGTGGGCTTTCAAAGACAGTGGCGACGCACAGCCCAAGAGGACATGCTCCAAGTTTGGTCGTTCAGCACCAACTTGGCTTCTGACACTGGAAGCTCAGGAGCTGCCAGCTCAGTACTCACCAGGGGAGAGGCTTTCCAGCCGACACCCGGTGTTTTCAGTGCATGTTTCCTACTAGCTTGAAAACGGGAATCACAAAAGCTCCTGTTGAACTATGAACGAGACAAGGGCAAAGGTTCGGGGATAGCTGCTGGTCCACACATTCCCCATGGTTCTTAAAGGGAAGTCTCTTCTATTTAGCAATTGTAGCAGCTACTGTCCGTCCTTCAGAGGGAGCCCCCAGAATGACATCAAGGTGCTCTACGGTGGTAACAGAGCTTGCTCTGTAGACAGTTACTGCACCTCTCCGCTGGTGATGGGGCCTATAAGAAAAGAAACTATTTAATGCTACAAAGGCTGTCGCCCAGATTTTTCTTTTTTTCAAGCTCAGGCAGCGACGTTTCTCTTTTACAGTCAAAGGTCAAAAGTTCCAACTCCTGCTGCCGAAGGGAGCAGGGCAGTACACTGAGTTACTCCATGGTAAACCCAGCGGTGAGACAACGTTTTCCAGCTCACGGTGCGTACGTTCAGGAAATTTACGGTAAGAGTTTTCAGGCAATTTCAGAGTCATTGACACTGGGCACTAGACCTATGCCAAAACGTTGGTCAGTGCCTGACTTACAGGGCTTGGTGACAGGAGTGGCTGCTAGCCACTTCTTCTGGTATCTTGAAAACAACAGCACCAGTTTCCCTCCAGAACATGTGCTGAACGTGTTACTTCTGAATAATCTCATTCAAAAGGGTAGCAACAGCTTCATAAGCAAACAAAGCTTTAGAATAACCAATAATTAAGAACGGTATTTTTTAAATTATGCTGAGAGCATACCAGAGGGCTCTACTCTGGCCATCTAAGGAGAAAATTAAGTAGCAATCGGTCATTTTCCTTGATACATCTAAAACGGATCTGTGTTGCACCTCTGGCAATGAGCTAGAAGCACCAACAGCCTTGACACTGCATGGCACTTTGTCCAATAATTTTGTGGATGTTCAGTAAAAAGAAGAAAACTTTCCAAAGGCAGAAACACAATAATCCAGTGGAACATCAGGTAAGCAGGCTAACGGTGAAGAATTTAGGAGGCCACACATAAAAGGAAAGCCCAGAGTTCTGAGAGAAGAGCTTATGCTCTGCTCCTGCAAATCCTGTCCGAAGAGCCTACAGATGGTGCAGCCTACGAAGGAGAAAAGAAATGTAGGGGGAGACTGTAACACCAGCATTATCTCAGTGACTCTCACAGCAAGCTCTGACTGCACTAAAGACTCACGTGGCATCTGCCTGACCTTTTTCCTGACATATGACTGGAGACGGCAAGGAGAACCCATGGGCTATGCAGAAACCCTTGCTGCAGCTCCAGGACAAGGGGTGCAATATTTGCCGTCTGCATCAGCAGGAGCAACTCAGGACCCAACGCTGCTTCCTGGATGTCTGGGTAATTTAGAAGCTTTTTCTCGAATCACATTTCTTTTAACAATTTTGCAGCTACTCCAAATAACAAACACTTCAGCCAAGTCTCAAGAGTGCCGTTCAAAAATTGAAACCTCTTTAATCTTTTCAGTAGGAAAATCAACTTAAGTGGATAACCACTCTTTGTCATGTGAGCTGAAACTGGTAAACACTTGTATCATAAGAAAGCCTCAGAGCAAAGATATTATCTAGAAAGAATAAAACCAAAAGAGTGAAATTCTCCAGCCCTGACATTAAAAGTCTGCAACGTTTAAAAGACTACATGAGTATCTGATAGATTATTTTTAGCCAAAGAAAAATAGCATTGTCCCTATTAGACATTTCAATTTACCTAAAATAATTGTGCCTCAGTAGTTTACAAAGGAGTGATTACATACAATGTGACAATTGTATTACTTATTACCCTTGACATCACCTCAGTGAGGGTCACTCTAGTTAAATATTTCATTTGTTATAATGTCCATCTTCATCAAGCTATTTTTGAAGCAATCTGAAAATCTTTAAACCTTTGGCTCTTTGTCTTGCAAAAAAGAGGGTCCTGCTCATTTGTTCCCTTTAGTACCTAGCAAATTGCTGTAGCAATTCACAAAACTCTTAAAAGAAAAGGGCATGCAAGAGAAATTCAAAGTAATTCATTGAAAACATCCTTTTCTCACTTTTTTTAGTCCTTTCCGCTGTTAAACCCTCTGCCTAAGCCCAGTCCCTGTCAGAGAGGTAAAGATGCTTTATTAACAGCATCCTCATAAATATTGTGTTTGAATGAACAAGACTAAGGATACTTCACATTTAAATGCTTCTCACAGTTTCATTTATAAAGCAATTCTCCGATATCAAAACATGCCTCCATAGTCACACATTGAAAAAGTTACAGCCACCTTGTGGTCCTCCATATATGTCTTACACATTAGGGATAAACCATTTTCTTAAACCCATAATGAATCAAATTCAATTTGTTGAATCATAACCGCCAGTGTAACACCATTGAAAAGTACACAGCACTACACTTTGGTATCTACAACTTAGCTATAAACCTTCACAACAGAAGTAGTTTTATGTCCTGGTCATACTATGGAGAGCTGTAAATTATGACTTATTGCATGGAGTGCTGAGGAGTGGAGGAAATTTTACAACAGTGTAACAAATATCAACAACAGCAATATCTCTTTCTCAGCTGGACTATTATGAACAAGAATATTTAGGGGCTTAAAGGTATTGGGATTAAGCGTACTTGCTCTTGTTGCGGTCTTGACTAATTTCTACTTTGTCTGCCATGGAGGAGAGACTTTGGCTTCCCGAGAAGAATTCTCCCTCCATATGTAAAATTGATAAATTCACATTTTCTGCCTCCTGATGTTTCTCCATGAGAAGGCACAACAGTTATGATAAATTTGTTTAAAGCCCAACACCAAGCAAAGACATTTTCCTATGCCTGGAACCTATCATCACCTTCAACTCTTCTGAATATTTCTGGCTCCTGCTTTTTTATGATGAAACCTTAGATATGAGGTATATGAAATTCCTGGAAATTCACGACAGAGTGAGTTAGGAATAGGAGGAGTTCTCCTCATTGTGCTGGCAAACCCAAATCACATGGGTTACAACAGTGGCAAGGTTGCTTTTTGAATTTTGATTGTGATTTCAGCTTGCACTGAAAGCCTGGTCCAGGCTGAGGCTTTCTCTAAACCAACACCATTTGCTAACTGGAGTCAAAGACAGGCTACGTCCTCTCCATTCTCAGTTTGATCTGCGTTACTACGTACGAAAGCAGGGGAGAGGGGGAAAGCCCAGACGGTTCCGCACCCTGCGGGGAATGTGTCTCCAGACCAGCAGAGCAAGCATGTTTCCAGCTCAAAAGCAAGAACTCCAAAGCAAGATAGCAGCTTTCCAAGTTGCAACCAAGGATTTGCATCTGTACCAGAGTCTAATACTGATTCGTACAAAACCTAAATTCTTATTAGCATTCCCATTACTTTTGCTGTAAATTGTGGAAAATCCTAGGAAGTATTTTGAGATTTAACGATAGAAAGAATAATTTAAAAATTGCACTGCATTAGTATTAATTCGTTGTTAGTATCATTAATAGCACTATGTTTCTTCATATGGTAAATAGTACTTCCTGCTCCTCACATCAGCATGAAATGAGCCACAGCACGGAAATGTCATTGTGCAGATCTCAGCACAGGCAGGCTGACCTCAGTTCTCAAGAATTAATGCATAGCTTTAAAGCAAGTCACACCAGAAGCATATATTACTTTATGGGTTTCTCTGTAAAATAACCTATCCCTCTTTGAGGCATGGTTTAAAGACAGAGCCCACAGGACATAAATCACAGCTGCTAAAAATACAAACCCCTTCAGGACATCACTCCTTAATGGCAGCAGAAATCTTCACAGGAAAAGACACCTGCCCCGGTGACAGAGAATAATCACCTTTTCAAAAGCACGTGTTGGATGCCTGCTGGAGCTGGCAAGTTCAGAGTGCTAAGTTTTCCTTTGGAAGAGAAGACAAGTTACAAAATGCAAACCAAAAATCCATGGTTTTCTCTCAAAAAATGCAACTACTTTTCAAAAGGCTGAAGTGTATTATAAAAAAAGGTGTCATGGTGCACGAAGGGCTCACAAACAGCTCCCTGGGAAAGGCCTCCCCATTCTTGCACCCCAATTACCAACGCAATCAAACCAGTACTGTTAGAATCAGCCATCTAACAGCCACCCTCACTCATTTGCTTCACTTCCCCCTAAGCTACTGCTAAGAGACAGATTCAGACAGTTAATTGTAAGTAAGAGGTCTTTCTCCAAGTTTCTTTTGATGATGCACCAGCTCATCAGGTTTTTGCAGCATTAGTGATTGCAGTATCAATTATTTCGATCTAATATTTATTTTCTTTCCCTTTTTACCCAAGTAACAGTTCTATATTACTTGGGCCATTTTCTTTGGTCAACGAGATTTCCCAGCTGCCCTGGGAAATGTTAAAAAGTTGATACAGTTTCATCCCAAATTTGAACAAAATGTCTACTATTTATACTATTTTTTAACATTGAGAACTGTATCAGGCTTCAAGCTTTTGATGAGCTTAAAACACATCGCTTCAAAGTTTTCCTTTCCTCGTCCCATTCACGTTCTACTGAACAGCAGAATAATTTCGTGGCGTGTGGTCCATGTGCATCCACAGGAGACAGAAACATTCAGCAGAAAGAGCACAGATCGAGAAAACCCCCACGGATTTTGTCAAACCGACGTTATCTTCCCACAAAGCTGTTTTACCACAAAATGCCCGATACATTTTGCCTGATAATACCAAAACCAAGAAAGAGTGTTATCAGATATTACTACAAGAACTGGACAGCACGCAACTCAAACCAAACAGCAGATTTGGCACCAGCTTTCTCCTCCCCTCCGAACGGACTTGCATTGCACAAGGCTCAGCTCTGTAGAGCCTGCAGCGTATGTTCACCTCCGAGTCACAGCACACTAACCCTCCAGCAGAAAATTGCTGTCGAAGTCTTCTAAATACCTGAGCAAAATGCATTTTGGGCTAAAAGCAGGGGGGTTTCTCTGATCTAAACGCAGTGATGTGGTCTTTCTGCTGTCGACTGACCTTGTCTTCATCACTCTCCTAAAACAAGAGCTCAGCGTGCCAGACTCAACGGGTGGGTGCCGGCAAAACTCCGCTAACTTTACGGGGACGCAGCTGACTTTGGGGATTTGGTCCATGACGCAGAGTACTGCCAGTTCAGAATGAAACCTCTTCCCAGGCTCTAGCAGAGGGTACTGATACTTTATGCCTATGTGTCAAGGTTGATTTGCTTAAGTTTATGAAACATTTCATGGCTTTCAAGCTTTCCCTCCCCTCTCCCTTTATTGAAAGGTCTTAAATTCCAAAATAAGGATCCAATTCAGGAAAAAGAAAAAAAAAAATACATCTGCATCATCCAGAAAAAATTGAATCTCAGTTTGATATGAAGCCAGTTTCCCCATTAGGAAGGCTGGCCCACTGCAGAAGCTCATAATAAGTGAAGCCTAGCAGCTCTGATGATGAAAGCTATAAAGCTGAAAGGGAAGGTATCGGTAATACCTAGCTTGGACCACAAAATGACATTCCTTTCCCTACCACTTTTCCCACCCATTTGGCAAATGCTGTCCTCGCTGCATTATCTTGTATTCATAGGCACAGTAAAATTGGTTTTGTCATAATTTTTTGGTGGTTTTGTCTGGTGTTTCTCTTGTTTCTGTATTTTTGCAATTAAATTGCTTGATATCAAAATTCATTGCCACACAAAGCACAGCAGAGATGACAAAGTTATTCCACAACAACGACGTACGGCAAAATAAAATAAAAAAACCCGAACATTGTATTTTGATTTCACAGCTGGAAGTGAAAAAGATGTTGAGAAAGCTTAGGAAAATATAAATAAAGATAAGAACAGTCATCCAAAAATCGGTGTCTCAGAGGAAATACCCTGAAGACATTATTAAAATATTCTGGATAATAGGCAACCATCAGGTTTTACCCAAGAGCAGCACTAATCCTGGCACATCTCCTGCCTTCAGCCATCTCAGAGGACATTCCTCCCATGCACAGAGCCAGCATGCACACAAAACTTCCTTTGGAAATGCTTGCCAGGTCCCAGAAGCAGTGAAATTATCTTGTCAGCAGGGCTTCCCCACTTGGGTGCAATATCACACTGACAAAGCACTCACGCTCCAGAATCCCACTCTTGTCTGACTGCCATCATTTCAGAAGTCTCCGCAATATGCTCCTGGAAGGGGCTACACATAAAGCAAATGGAATCGAGCCTTGGATGGGGAATTGTCCCAGAAAGCATCCATGCTAGACATTGTACAATCCTGAACCAGATGCTTCTCAAAAATGTTATCCTACTGGCACAATCCACCTAATTTCCATGTCTCATTTAAGATCCCACACTTCCTACATATATGTCTATAGAACAAGGCAGATGCCTTTCTGATTTGTCAGGGACTTTATTTGCCTTGTGGAAGCTTCCCTGCTGACTGCTGAATACTCATGTATCCAAGAGTAGACCTTGTCCCCATTTATACTGACTAAGGAGAGAACGAAGGCCTCACATGAGAAATAATTTCTTACGCATGTCTTCCTTTGCTGCCAACATCCCAGCAAAGCCGCCCCATTTTTCTTTGGACAAGGCAATACAGACAATTGGAGCTTTCAACCTAATCTTCATCTCACCCTCCCAAAATGGCTAATATTGAAGCTGGCCACAAATTATCTCCCACCATATCTTTTCCACCCTTTCCAAGTAGGTCTTACTATCTCCTCCTTCTCGTATGAACCCCACCAATATTTTTCGCAACTTCGCTCTGTGACTTCAGAACCAGTTTAAAGGCCTCTCTTGTTTTTGTTTCACACATCTTGAGGAAAGAGCCCTCAAATATTTACATTCCCAGAAGACTTACGGTGTTGCATTTATTCATTCACCATGTTTCGAACACACAGGGGGAAAGAAAAAGGAGGCAGAAAAGACGGGAGGCGGCTGTGGGAACAAGTGAACCTGCTACACCTAGGAACAGAAAGCAAGTTTGCCAGAGACTAGGAAAGTCCTCGGGCTGGCTCACTTCTCGGATACATACATTCAACAACCAGTGAAATACATAAGCGTGGAAAAATCATCAGGAATTCACAAGTCTGAGTTCTCCTGAACTTTTACACCATATTATTACCTGACTAGATGGGCTCTCTGCAAGGAACAGACTCCAAACTTACCCCCACTGGGATTAAAGACAGAAGTCTGCTTTCATTCCAGCAGTACAGTCCCGTACCTGGCAGCAACACAAGCACAAATCCCAACAAGCGTATAAGCACCCCACACTGGCTAAGGGCTGAAGACAGCCTGCCTGATCTTTCTACAGCAGTTCTACAACGTAAAACGTGACAACGTCCTCATTGGAAATTACAGTGCCCAATATCCCTACCGCAGGTAACAGAGCACCGACAGCAGTGTATCTTACACATCCTTCGCCATCCATTGAAACAGATACAGCGTTTTATAGTACTTACGACTGCCACTCTAAAGCCCAAAGCTTCAGCTGAAGTTCACATGATTCCCTAAGAGCTGTACATGGCCTACAGTAGAGAGGTACCAAAGAGAAGTATTTTCAGCCATTCCCTGCTCCCACGCTCCCTCCTCAAATTAAAAGGCCGTGGTGCAAACGGAATACAAACAAATTCCCCGTGTTCAGTGGCACACACCACATTTCCGCCCATTATTAGATGTGACAAACACGAGAGGGGGCAGAGCAAAGGGCAGGACGCTGAGCGATCTTGTCATACAAAACTTCTCAAACATGCTCAGTCCAGTGTGGGATTAATCAAGGCTTCCCATACAGTGGGTCAGGAACACCGGACGTGCAGCAAAACAGCTTCCCCGGGCAACCTATATGGAGAAAGAGGAAAAAACCTCCCCATGCACATCATTTCAGGCACCTGACATCAGTGTGTCTTTCAGGAATGGTTCTCCACTTTGGTCTTCTCCTTAACTACCACCTTGTTACATTAAAACCATTACCACTGTGAAAGATTTTGTTCGGTGCAGCAAGTGAGCAGGCTAATGCCAAGAGCTTTGGGACAGAAAAACCTCAAGTTCTCCCGATCTTTTCCATCATTTGTTCAAGATGAGGAAACACTGCTGGCACATCCCATTAACGTCCTGCTTCCCAGTGCCAACTGCAAGATGGTTCGTGCTAGGGCGTTTCAGCTTTCAGTAAGCAGAAAGCATAATGTGACAGAGTGCATTGCCCCAAGCACTATATTGCCTGCAGCACCTACCTCTACCAAACTGCCTTCCCTGTAAACACTGCCCTGGGTCTGACAAGTACATGGAAATGAAGACTGTGTCACTCAGAAGAGAGGAAGGCAGGCTCTTGCCTATCCCAAGCACAAATGTTTTCTCCTTTCCTCCTTCTTTGGGAGAGCCAGGTAGCCACCTCACACTGTGCTGATGTTCCACTGTTTGTTTTTCAAGCTTCTTCACAGAGCACCTTTCCCACGTGGCAGCTCCCTTCCACAGGCTCCGTTCTCACGCAGACAGGAGGCTGCACTGCTGCTGCCTTTTTGATCTTGAGACAGAGGTGAGGGGGATGCAGCGGGAATTCCCACCCTAATGCTATTGGTTTGCTTTTCAAGACACTCACCAGCACTGCACATGGCAATCCTGTGCAGCAGACGCTTTTTTTAAGATGATATCCTTGCTTTCCTCTGTGACCTTTATTCCAACTGTTTGCTTTCCTCTGAGGTTGACTACAGCCGTAACCAATACAAGAGCATCCCCGCCCCCATGGCTCCTTTGTACTGGCTCACAGGGGATCAGGATCTCCATCCTCTCACCTGTTTCTCCTGCTAGCAGATCACAGATGATAAAAACAGAGGGAGGGGCGAAAACTCCTGGCACAGTAACATTTCTGTGAGCAACTGCCCTCTCCCATGTGGTTCTTGCAACTTGCTTAACCCCAGCCAAAGCATGCCAGGGATGAAGGAGGTTGCAGGATGACACGGCTTTTCTCATGACCGTTCTTCTGTTGCTCCCTTGCTGGCACCTCCTTCCTCCCAGCAGAGATCACAGTTACGCCCTTTTCCACCAGTTCCATTTAGGTGGCAGAGCCCGAAAAACAATAAAAGGGATATTTAAATGGCTTTCTACTAGAGAAAAAGCAGCAGAAGTGGTTGTCAAAAGAAAATCTACTCAAATTTTTCAAAGGGATTAGGGGAAAGCAAAGACAATCCACTCACCAACTGCAAAAGTCAGGGTCGGGAGAGAAGAATCACACAACCAGCATGCCCTACGTGCTCCTGGAAAAGTCAACGCATTACATTTCATTTACATGTCCTCCACTTCATAAAAAATGGCTGATGACTGTTGAAAAGTACACCTTGGACTCAGTCTGTTTGTATTGGCGTTGGGCTTTGAGAGCAGAAGATGAGAAAATCTTTGGAAACGCTGTGAGACAGAGTTGGACCTGAGGTCTTCCATTTGCTTTCTAGAAGTGGCCCTGGGGCAGTCTACGAGGAAGAAGAGTCAAACAGAAGTTTAAACTTACAGTGGACAGGATGGAACAAGAAGGGAAGATGGGTGTAGGCCGAAGACATTTTGACAAAGTCTTGCTGCAGTTAATGCCTACTGATTCAGTTGCTAGTCCTGCACAGAGGAAAAGAATTAAGTCCCTCTGAGTTGCTGTAGACCTGATCCAAGCCCCTGCCCCAGCCACTGCCTTTTGTTATGCAATCAAGTACTTCTACCACGTTGCTGCTGTTCATGCAAACCAAGTTAACTGCACTTCCTTGTCCACGAGTCTTTCCGAAAGCCTCAAAAATGAAAAGTGCATTTCAAAAACCACCAAAACCACCTAATTAAACTGCATGTGTTGGGGGGAGGGGGGGTTGACTGTGTTAAAATATTATCCGATACAGAGAAATAAAGGTATAATTTGGGTAGAAGTATTGAACCAAGAAAGTTAGAATGAAAGTCTCCAATTCGATTCCAGATCACTTCAAAATTTGTCCGCCAAGAGTTTTCACATTACCATAAGCTTTTTGATAATGATTAAACTTACATTCCTACAGAAGTGACCAAGATTAGTAGCATTTTACAAAATGGTTTTCCTCGAGTCCTCAAAACGTGTATTTTTCCCTCTGAATTTTCAAGTGCTCGACATTTTCTTTGCAGATCTTTCTAGAAAATTCACTGCTAGCTCAGTATTTCCTTACAGCATTTCATATTAAATTATCATTGTGGTCAGCTTTAGCAATTGTAACTTATGGAAATTGGTCAAACCACAGAAAGTCACACCTACAGTTATGCTGTATATAGATACCCAAGCAGACAGCGACTCACACCAGGCAACGTGTGGGAGGAAGTGGCTAGAGATGTTCACAGACTTTATTCCCGCTTTTAGAAACCAAGCAGGGATCTAAATAGATCCAACAAATGCAGCTGAACATCTACGTGGCTGTACATGGGGATTTTGTGGCAGTTACAGCTTCAGATCAGCGTTTCAAGTGGAAAGCAAAGTAACTATTATAGTTTGTTACCAGTTTGCAAACAGCCCATTTCCCACCGTAAATATTAAGCGTACCCTGAAGACGTCTGCACTGTATCCACTGCAGCCACAAGGGGAATAAAAACCTAGCAATAATACGGGCAGATTACATGTAAAAGCTCAGAGAAAATTCTGTTACCAAACACCATATTAAAACCTATGACAACAAGCCTCCCACCCAACCCAAACATAAGGGGAGGGAATAATTTGGCCACATTGTATACCCAAGCAATCCAAAACGGATGCTGTATGAAAAGGCCTCATTGTACCAGCAGCACCGCACTCTCTCGCAGTTTCATCCCAAGTCTTGCAACAGCTGGTGCTTTTCAGGAAGCCTCAGAACCTGCAGGCATGTGACTCACCCAAATCTAGGTTCTGTATAAAAAAAGATCATGCACAATAAAAATAAGTTTCTAATTCTCAGTTGCAAAGAGAACTTTGAAATAAGCAACACAGACAGACCCAAAAGCTCACAAACGTGACAACACATCCAACAATTTCAAGGAAAAACAAAAGGCAAGCAAAAAAAGCCATCCCCATGAACTCCGACATATAAACGTAAATTTTGGCTAGCAAAGATGTACAAACTCCTTGTAAAGATGCACAGCAAGTAGACCTGAGAATTCTCAAGTCACAGACAGCACTCGGGCTCCAACAACCAGAAAATGGCTGCTTTTCTGCACGCTGCTTTCCATACCACTCCCACTTCCGTCGAGTGCTGCTTGTTGATGGTGCAGGCCCTGATAGAGGTCTCTGGCTGATACGTCCCCAGCAGGGTATGGCAGCTCTCCGCAATATGCTTCACAGCCCCTTTTCTACAGAAGGAAAGGAGCTGGCCATTCACGTAAGAAGACTGGGATTTACCAGGGAGCAAGACTGGGAAAACTCACCTGAAGTCAGCAATGCCATATTTCTGACTGTTTTAAAATGCAGTCACCTTTAGGAGAGACCCATAGATTCCTCCTCACAGCAAGTCTGATGAATAAGAGGCACAGTTAATAAAGGTTTGTTTCACACACAGTGCGATGAATCTGCAACGTCTGCTCCTGCTCCAAAACATGTCCAACTCCTGTATCTTATGTTTTCAGACAAAATCCCCTTTGTGCTTTTCCCTCCTGCTAGGAAGAGCTCCCAACAACCATCTACAAAGTGACTTCATTGTTTGCCTTCAAACCAGCCTTCAAAGTCTCCCGAACAGTCACGCAAACAAACAGCTTGTCATCACTTAAACAGGCGTTTCCCTGACAGAGGTGCATAGACCAATGTTCCCATCAGCTCCTTACATACCCCCACGTGAATATTTCTGTTACCTCTTGTCTTCGACTTACTTCGGAAGTGGACTGAGGATAGGACTGTTTTGTTTCAATGCATTCCCTGACATCCTGGACCATGACTGAGGCTCATTGGCCTCACAAAGCAAGTAACAAATTCTAAGAAAACGCACCTGTTAAGAGTGATCTATGAATATCTGTAGGCTCTCTGCGTGTGTTATTAATAAAAACTGGGAAACTCTCTTGATTTGCTCTTATTGACACGTGGTAGTTCCCCAACTGATACATAACATGACTTGGGATGCATCACTATGACCTTTTCAAAACACACAGAGGAGAATAAATCTGGAGTCACAAACCCAAACCATTTGGGTGTCTAATGGGTCAAGTGCTATACACAAGTGAACTACCACCGGTAGAGCCGGGGTTTTTATATTGGTTTGTCTATGGGACCAGAACATGGCTGCAAATACTCCATGTTTTATTTTGTCACCTACCACGGAAAATTTTGCTCGCAGGGACTTAACATCGCTATTTTCCTAACCACTCATGGGACCTATTCCTACCTCTCAACTGATTCATCTTAGGTCTCGCAGGAGTCTGTTAACTCGTCGGTGGAGCAGCTCATCCACCTGTGAAGCAGGGACAATGGCTCGCTCACGGCTGTTCGGACAGTAAGTTCACCTCCATTTGTGATACATTATTTCATGATAAAACAAGAGGAGGGAAAAAACCTGCCACTGACCACCTCCCTGTTTCTCTGTCTTGTTTCCATCTTACCTAACAAAGTAGCGTACTTAGCCGCCTTCAGGAAGCGACACACGGGACACCTGAAACAAGCCCCCAGCGCTGTCTCCCTAATGGCCAGCTAGCAGCCCAGGGACAGCTGTCCCTGTCCTCAGCAGGCTTTCTGCCAGCTCTGCCACCAACCCGCTGCATGGCTGGGACAAATAATTTTGCTTCGCTGTGCCATCAGTTCCATTTCCATGTTTTTCAGTCCTAAGCTGTTTGGGAAAGGACTTGCTTCTCTCTTCTTAACTGGAGGCAGGAAGATCTCAAATTTTATAATGGTCATTAGACACTATCGTGGCATATAGAAGCAATGATGAGCAGCTTAAAATACGTTCTATTCCTTCAACTCAGCAAAAAATTATAAGAAAAAAATTACAGCAAAGTGAGAAATTATCATCATCAAAATAAACCACAAAGATCCCACGGGGAGAGAAGCATGCAACTGGAGATATAATTTCTCCCCAAAAGTCATAGCTATTGCCGAATAAAGTTGAGACGCAAATTCACACGCTCGTGCTTCTTTTAAAAGGCAACTCATTTCTCAGAGGTGTCGTAACAGTTTGTGATCTTGCAGTTGCTATGGTAGCTGCTTGTGGTGTCAAACAACAAAGTATTGTGTGTAGTTAGATAAATCTGCTGAAGTTATATCTGTCCCAAGTTCCCAATGATACATGAAGTTATGCACCCTTACAAAAAGGGAATGTAAATTGAAGAAACATGTTTCAACATTTAACAATGGTATATAGAAAATATCTTCTCCATAAACATTGCCTTTCATGGTACTGTCGTCACGTACCTTTGCTGACTTTCTCGTGTCAAATTCCTACTACACAATTGCCAAATACGTGTAATTTATTCAAGTAAACCAAAGTGATATTAGGATGACGTCTCAGTACAATAAAAACAATTGCGTGATCTCTGCGCGTGTTTTAATTTTAAAGTCTGGTAACACAATAGGCTGTCTCTCACACATTTGGTATGCATTTGCTACAAAAAAAAAAGATGTTTTAATATAAAATAAAATGCCCCGAGATGTACCACTTTATCGTTCTATGTCTTTCATCTCCTGCCTCCAAGAGCCGCAGCATTCCACAGAAAGCAGTCTTCTATTATCGTACCCCAACCATACAGCGAATGCACATTGTCCTCCACCGAAAATAATCTTGCCAGCGCCCAGGACCTCCATTTCTTTCTCCATCCCACTGCTTTTCATAAAGGACTTCCTGCAGGAACACAGATGATTTGCAGTTCATTTGCATACTACGGGGGAAAAGCTGTGGCATACTTCACAAGTGCTTCATTTGCTCCAGTTGCTCGGTTTGTCTCAGCAGGGATAACCAGCATATGAGCCAAGAGTCTTTTCCAGATGAGAGGTATCTGCCAGCAACCAGCTGACATTTTTTCATTTTAAAAAATTACCTGTTTTTGCGGTAATACCAAAGCACAGATCCATTCTTGGAAGACAGCAACAGAAAACCAAACTATTTTATAAGGTGAAACAACAGATTCAGAGATCATTGAGGAGTGAGGCCTGGACAATGAAGCAAGAATCATCATCTCTGCAAAACCACCGAGGTTTAAGTGCTCAGTTCATTAAAGCAGAGAAAGCCAAGCCATCGTTTCTGATTTCCACACAAAATTCCTTTTGTATTGTGCAGGCAAGAGAAGCCACATCATTCACAATTGAGGTTTATGTTAGCCTAAAATCATCTGCACTAAGAAAACCTGGCAGTGGCAGTTTCACAGGCAGTCCCACTGCAGACATGAGGAAGAGGGACTCATCGTCACAAGGGGCAATGGCTCCCCATCACCCCTAGTGACAGGCTAAACAGGCCCGGGGCTGAGGGCAGAGCTCCAACACCAAGGAACGAGCAGCCACTCTGCACCAGTACAAGTGCTCACAAACAAGCACACACGCAAAAGCAAACGTTCTGTAATTCTCAGACCAAAATTAGATGGCTTCAGTGTCTGTGGAAGAGCAGGAGAACCCTTTGGGAGCCAAAGTCCTACTAGTCACAGGACAGCATTATTTTGAGTATATTTGAATGTACGTTCTCCTCGGCGGGCCAGGCTTGAGCAGCATTTTCAGAAGCACAATTCTTTGGAGCAGACATCTCCTTTACGGACTAGGATTTTAGCTGTAGGAGCCAAAGAAGTATACCTGCATGATTTTGAAGACACCCTTTCCTCAATACAGCGTCCCCAGAGAGCTGAGAGCAGCTGCAATCTGTTGAGGCTAAAACCGACGTCAACTCTGCCCTCCCGAAGGCGCAGGGTCTCTGGCACATCCTGGCAGCGAGCACCGCAGCGCTCCCTCTAACATGCATAATGGAGAGGAGCTTCACCTTTTACTGCTCTTCCACTGACACCACAAAATGAGATGAAAGAGTTGGGTTATTTTTACATTTTTATGACTTTCCCCACCCCTTTGCTACCACGCTGGCGGCGTTCCCCACCCCCACAACCGTGCCCTGACCGACCCCACAGGAATGCCTATGCCCAAGAGGGCAGAGCTACGGTTGCTATGGCAACACTGCCACCAAATTTCCTCGCCTCCATGCATGTAACATATTAACCTTATCATTTAATTGCTAGATACGTTTCAGGGTGGCACATGGGCAATTATTTTAAAGTAGGTTTGCAGAGGAGAAAGAGTAATTTTTGACAGGCACATTAGGGCTGTTCTCTTCATTACCCTACCACTTGACCTACAGCGCAGAGAAAGCACCTTCCTCCCTCCGTCAGCCTAAATCCTCCTGGGGAGTCCCTGCTGAAGCCTCCCGCATCCTTTCTGCCTCACGATCCACACTAAAGCAGTGACGTCTCTGTTCACCCCTTTATTTTCCATCAGTTGGCGGTTCCATGCAAGGACAGGGTGGGCGCACAACTGTCTCCCACCCAAGTCCAACCAGGAGGAGCATCTTACCAGATCGGGTCCTACGAGGAACAAGGCTCACAGCACACAGGGCCTGTCCTGCTTAGCCCAAGGGTGCTCCCTCAATCACCTGTTATTGCAAAGAGCTCTCGCTACAGTCCGTGGGAGGCTGGCAAAAGTAATAAACCAAACTCCGTTTCCTACACAAGGATGCTAAGGAAGCAAGGCTGGGACCTGCCCCCTTCAGTTACCCATAAAGCAGTATAAAATCAGGCTCAGGAGCGACTGCCTTCCAGCCGGGTGCTGGGACCGGTACCCACAGGGCTAGGAGTCAGCAGCGGGATGGCTGCATCACAGCCCACCACATCACAGGAGGTACAGCACAGCAGGAGGCGTGAAGGAGAGCCTGGCACCTCGCCTCCTCCCACCAAACCCACTGCTCACAGCTCCCATCCCAAACTGCTATGAGAAAACAAACCACACACCTCCTGTTGATCCTAAACCTCCTGAAGCACGTGACTCCTCCAAAAATTCCTTGTTTTCAACATGCCCCCCCTGTACAGAACTTGAGATTAAAAGCCTGCTTTGACCCCGGGGAACGTTGTGCAGAACTCCTTGGTCTCCCAGACTATTAAAGCTGGAAATTGATTTTGTTTGCTCTGTAATTTTCTTGACCATTTGCAGGAGTGAGACCCAACCACTTACCTTTTTTTTTTTCCCCCTCAGCCACTTATTACAAGCACATAGGGGAAGGAGAAAAGTGGGAGGAATCTATTTTATTTGCTGACCTCTTTAACTTGTTTATTCTAGAAAATAGCATCCAAGCACATCTTCCAAGAAAACAGCATGACACTAACTACCATCAGCAGCAGGTGGGGAGAGCTCTTTGCTCAGGAACTTTCCACGGGCTGGCAGAAAGACTAGCTTTTGCCAGTAAAGGTACCTGAACTAATATAAAAATAGAATGTGTGAGCCTATTCACAGTTACTGTGACCAGTAACTCCTCATCAAACCACGTAAGTCTGCAAGGCTAACACAGTATTACATATCAGATACTTCCATCCATTGCTTCTCAACCCTTGCACCACAATTTGGGGATTTTCAATGTATTGAAAATTCTATGCTATTGTTGTACATGTAACAAATCAATGTGTTCTACAAAAATACCATTAGAGAAGTAGAATTCAATTCTACCTTCCCACTGGAGTCTACTACCAAGGCCGTGTTTTCTCTATGAAAAATAAACCTCTCAGCTATGTTGAACATAGCCAGGTCACACCAGTTTAGAAAGTCCCAGAGGCAAAGATGACTCTCAATAAAATAGCCTTCTTTGGACACTGCCAATTTTATTCCCAAGGAAACAGAGGACTAAACAGCACAAGATAAAATTTGCAAGCTAGTTAAAGTTGGCTGCCTCTGTTCCCATTGTGTGTCCCTCATGATGGTAGACATTCTTTCTTACTTTTAGATGTTCTGGACAATAAACATTTACAGGAAGGTCATTAGGGCATGGCAAATCCTGACAGAAGGGCTATACATCATCCCTCAGAGCCAGCAGCACCCCACAGAGGGATGGGTCTTAGTAGGACATGGGCTGTGTGAGATATTGTAAGCAGGCCAGGTTGAATTCACGTACTCAGCTCTGTTAACGCACACCTACTGCACAGGTTGTCTTAGAAACCGGTGCAAGGTCAAGGGAACTATGTGCCCACCCCACCTTTTCTGAAATTGTGCTTAAAGGCCACAGGACAGAAGCAGCTGGAGTTGAACCCACCTTGAGAGAAAAACCCAAGCTCACAAGGCAGGAGCTAACCGTTCCAGCTGACAAAACCCCACCTCATTTCAGACCCCTACAAACAGCATCACGCACCCTTCACTAGGCAGGGGTATTTAACAAGGAGCTGAATGTACGCGGTAGAAATGCTGGAGAGGAGCAGAGCGAATGCAACAATCTGCTTAAAAATAAAAGCTTCCATTTGCACCACGGATCAGAAGCTGCTGTTACTCAGCAATCATCAAGGTGGAGTCGGAGAAGCTGCAGCAGCCAGGTCTGGGCAGCTTCCACAGCCTGCTCTCCAGTCACTGTGGGCTGTAAAGCAAATAGCAAGAAATGCAGCATTATCCTTTCAGGTTCCATTTACATTGGGCATGGGTTGGATAAGAGAGAGCAACTTGGATAGGCTGATAGCCCAGCATCGTCCTTTTGATAAAATTCAGAGGCTGAATGCGCAAATGAAGCATAAAGAATATAAGTTCCTGCATTTGCTATGCCAGAGCTTTCCTGTGAGGAATTGGCAGTAGAAAAAGACCACTCTGCCTAACAAGCCTGCCCACCCTGTTTATTCCCTCCTCTCTCTCCCGTCACTACATCCTTCCACCTCCCCACCCAACCCCTCATAAAACCTCTAGCTGTCTCTTACGCTCATCTATACACCCTGCTTCACTGCCCTCACTCGGCAGCCTCTCTGCTTACTGCACTCGGAAGCAAACAGCTTTGCCGGTTCTCGCATTAGACGTAGCTTGTGGTGGGCACTTCACCTCCTCAGCTGTGCACTTCCACCGACCCCAGCTCAGGAAGTCACTTGAGCATGACCAAGTGGAACCAGCTCATACCCCAGAAGGGAACGCAGGAGGGAGGGAAGGAAAGCGTTGAGGTTTCCATGGGGCACTTTCCTTCTGTGGGTCACTGCTGAAGCAGACGCTCTCCAGCAGAGCTCCCGGCAGGACTGGGGCCCTCCCTTCCACAAATCTTCACGGTCAAAATGCTCCAAACCCTTTGTTTCAAGTCTCTCTCACCCTTTGCCCTGTGCAGACACGATCATATTCCTCTTTCACCATCACTCTCCTTGCACACGGAAGTTATGAGATGTCTCCCCTTCAACGCACTTCAAGAGATTGCCTACCTAAAAACCCGCACGGCCCACAAGGAGAACCTTTTGGAGCTGGTCATACTGTCCCCGGAAAGAACTTACGACACTGAACACAACTCCGTCTCCCTGTAGGGACTGCAGCAGAGTTGTGATGTGCACTCTTTCCTCTGTGGATATACCCCATTAACCTGTTTGCCTATTTTACAGCAGCCACATAATAGCCTGATCACCACAAGGATTTTTCTATAACCTCTAAATCCTCTCACGCCCGCCTCCTGCTAAAGTACGCCCTACCCATGCAGGGACGCGCCCTCTGTCCACTCTTATTGCTGTAGTCATTCGGACAAATACTCTTCAGCTACCTGCAAAATTAGAGAAACAGGCACTCAAACCGATTTTTCATAATGAAATCTAAATTGCCCCACAACCCTACATATTTGAATGACAGTGTCTGCACATTACTCACTACTTTCTCAGCCAGCCACTGCCGCCTCATCTGTAAAGTGGGGCAATTGCACTTCCTGCATCTGAGTGACAGTGTTTGCAAACATCAAGAAACGACTCTACAGAAGCCAAAAGGGAGTACTCTATTTGCATGCAAATTCATGTAAAAAATTAATCCTCACGTGGTCCCAGAAACATGATGCATACAAATACATTACTGCAAGCCTAAGAAATTTAGCTTAAGAAATGCAGCCAACTGTTTTCTACACTGACTGGAGGGGGGAGGGGGCAGGGAGCTGACAATGCATCTTCCTTTCTTTAACTGTTAACCCCTCGTTCTAAATCTAATATTGATCCTTAATTTTCCATTGGCATTTTGACTCCAAGAGAGCAGGGTACAAACAGGAATGGCAACGACAATCCATTTATTTCACCCTTTCTTGGTTCCTTGGGTCAGCTACTCCCTCTCTGAATCAGTGCTAGACCTGCTTGAATAGCTGAGAATGAACCTTCCACAAAGTGTGGATTTACTTTTACTAAATCCTCTCAGTATTAAAGCTCTTCACACCATTTGGTCTTGAAGTGATGCAAGAGCGAGGTGTGGACACCAGTGACAATAAAGAACCATCTGGCAAAGTGAACTCCAGGCAAACAATGACAAGCACAAGTGAAAAGAATTGCAATGATTTCCACAAACATGTGAAATACTATAAACTGTGTGACTTAGCAGCTTCCTCCTCCTAGCAAGTAAATAAACATGTCTGCAGTAGGCTGTTTGGTTCTGTCTTTTATATGAGCTGAGAATACAGAGAGACTACCCAATTTGCATTTTGCCTTTAAAAAAAATATATGCAGATTGGTGAGCAAGGGGGAAAAAGGGCCAGAAAGAAAGAAAAAAAATAAGAACTAACCAGACTTCACTTTTTCTTGGTTCTTTACTGTCAGGGTGATGTACTGGAAGTCTTTATTTCTTTCAGCTTGGGCCCCTCAGTAGTCCATTCTCCTTCCAGCCTGTTCTCATGCCTTTCTTATCACCTGCTGAGGCCTTGATCATGGACAGAGCAGACAAGCAGCAGGGGACAATTAGAGAGGAGTTCAGACTTTGATCATTTGACCATATGTGAATACAACAGCTGACCACATGTTTTAAAAGACAACTAACTTAAAAGTATTAAAAAAATCACAAAGCAAGCATAGATACTTAAATTTACATTTTAATTATCTAACACAATGGTGCATTCAACTTTGCAGAATATTGAATTTTTTCCCCTAAATGTACACATCTCCTAAAGGAAAACCAACACTTTTCTGCTTCTCCAGAACCCAAATAAGCACACTCTCACTAAAATAAATATTTGGATGATGTAAAAAATAAACAAACGTATCTAGTAACCTGCAGTTCCTACTGACAGATAAATTCACAAATAATTTCTGCCCCACAGACAGCCCAATTTAAATGGAATAACCTGGTATTACTTTACATTTAAAAACACCACGTACTTAATAGTACACAAACACACCACCCTGCAGTACTTGCATAAGTGAATATTTTTTTTTCAGAACCTCTCTTTTACCCTTTAAAACTTATTGCAGAAATACAACAGGATTTAAATGTTCAGCTGTTGTAGGGACTCAGTTCTGACTGCTCATCCGCCTGCTTTTTCCTCAAAAAAAAAAAAAATCATTTGCACAACGGTGTTACTTTTGTTAAATCTTTTAAGTTATCAAAGCAGAACGGGTCCAGTTGTGAGCAGTTTCACTGCAACCGCCTGATCCCAAGTACTTGGAAAAAATCATTGTTGGAAATTTTTGTACACAATAGAAGCTTTATCATCATTTGTGGAGATACACCATCCACTTATCTTCTGTACCTACCAGGTAATTAACATATTCATGAAATGGCTATTTACTCTCAAATAGGAGGATAATAGAAAAATAACACTAATTGTTTTGACAGCAGTTTGCTTAGGAGTTATCTGAGGCAACAAATGTTTCTTTTGTAGTTGTAGGAAGGCAGAAATGCTCCTTTCTGTAAACACTTCTGACTTCAGCATTCCTTTCTCTCCGAATTTTGGATGCTACCAAGGAAAAACTGGGGAATTAGTGAAAGGAGAAGGAGGAGGATTTCAAAACTAAATCATATTTCGTTTTGTTTGGATAATAATTGTTTGCGTATTTTTATTATAATGGAAACCGCAGCCTATAACAACATTTTGGAGAATAAGATGTAATGTGTTTTGCATAGTAGAAGCAGAACTATACCACATGCTAACTAAATGAAACAATGATACTTAATGGTGCATGAAGGGTGTGTACATAATTTTTTTTTTTTTAAGAGGCTTGGGCTATTACAACACACGGTCTTTCAAAGGCTATTTTTTATGTTTCTCTGACTGGACTATAAAATGTCTCCTTCCTGGCCTAAGTCTGCTCCTAATGAGGACAGAGGGCTGAGTGCTGACAGCAGGTCAGTGAGCACACTCTGCTTTTGCCTTACTGCTGTGGCAGTGAGCCGTCTGTGTGCAGGATCGGGGCCTCCAGCAAGAAGGGCACGTGTTGGCTTTGCTGCTGCACCTCCTGCTCAGCGATTCTCAGGCTAACCTCAAAACACTGCCGGCTTCCTCAGTTTTACTCAGTGCAGCACTGCACCCAGATGCCCAGCGAGCAACGCCTCGAGGTGGTCTCAAAAGCGGCCAAGGCCACCCCAGCAAACGGCCTTCTCTCACATGCTTTCAGCTCTACCAGCTGCCAAGGCCAACCCCGCCAGCCCCATGGGCCACCTCGGACCCACCATCAGCCACAGCAATCCAACCACGCCGGACAAGGAACGTGGCGGCCATTTTAACAACACATTGCACCTCCTTGCCGGGATTCCGAGCCAGAGGAGAGGGAATGCAGCATGCAGCTGGAAGAGGGGAGTAAGCTCAGAGAATCAAAAAGGAAACCTCTGCAAGCCTGGCAGCTTATCAAAAGGAAAACATAATCAGTGCAATGTTTGTCTGCAGCCCACCAAGCCTCTCTCACTCGCAACATTAGAAGATATTAAATCTAATCAAATATGAGTTATCAGCAAATTTGCCACTTGCTTTTCAGCCTGAGGCTGGAAGGTGAGTGGCAGAGGGTTTCTGGGCTTTCCCAGGTTACCCTGGAAGAAATTCGAGATCGTTTTCAAAACCAAAGTTCACCTCCTCAGCACTACACAATGGCTCCAGCACTCAGAAGCAATTGTTCTCACGGAGAATCTTCCTGCACCTAAGGGCTCTCCACAATAAAATATGAATGCAGTATTAATTAAATATAGATGCAATTTCCTCCTCTTTCTCCTTAGCTGCTATCAAGAATATTAGTGCAGGCGCCTAAGGAAAGCATTGCTAACAGAGAACAGCTGCCACACTAATTAAGCACCGTGGTCTATTGGCCAGGCACGGGCCCAGGAAGCGGCCACCTGACATCTCCCCTCGCAATTCACATACAGTGGCTCTGGGCATGTGGCTTCTGCTTGTGCTCGGCCAGACACTTTGCAGTTGCTCAACTTTAAGCACAGGAGAAGACACCGTTGACTTCAAAGAACCGGATTACCACTGACCCCCAATGGGGTTTGATTTAGCTCCTTAAACGCAACAAGCATTGTCTGTGTGCTGAAGACACTGCTAATTGTTCAAGTTTGCAAAGCATTTGGAGGTATGCTTGGCAGCATTGCCATCTTTGGGAAATGCTAACGGAAAGCTACTGCCAAGGAATACTGTCGCTGTGTATGAGCTGCCAAAAGTTCCCACCCCAGCAGAGGGTCTGTTCAGAACGCTCTAGCAAAACAAAGCAAACCCTGAGCCGATGGCTGTTTTAGACTGCTGGGCCTATTCCCGCCTTGGAGCCACTGAAAACAGGGGGTCAAACACCCTCCAAGAACAGCAAACCCAGTGAGCAAGAGAGAAGGATCCTTTGCTTCCACTGTCAGGCTAAGAGGACTCCAACCTCCATCTCCATTCTGGCTGGGCAAATCAACGGCAGGTTTTACCTCTGAAATCATATCAGTGGGACAAAAATATTTTAAAACATTCAAGATTGAAGAGGCCAGAACAGGGATCGAACATGGCTGGGACCTCACAGTCCACTGGCTACAGTATTCATGTGAGTGGGGAAACTTGCATTCCCATTGCTACGCTGTGGCTGATGAACCATTTCTCGGGATGCCGTTTTCTGTACCATGTGTAAGCAGCCTTCCTCCATCACCACCACCACCTGCTCCCAGTTTAGCCAATTACCATTTAATGTCTGCCATCTGTACAATAGGAGCGATGGTACTTCCTGACCTCACAGGTATGCATGTGTGTCTGCATGTGTGAAGATAAATATATTAAAGATTGGGAGGCATTCAGGTCCTGGGCCAATGGGAGCAATATAAGTGCCAAAGAGACTAAGACAAATGAGGGCCATATAAATAGATGGCTGGAGAGCTACAGCCCTGAGGCTACAGGCAAGAAAGGGGCAGAGGCAGAGACTAGCGGGAGAACCGTGGGAAAGAGCCCTGTTTGAAGTATGTAACAGAGCACTGGAGTGCCAAGGGAACGCGGAATAAAGCCCGGTTCCCTCACACTGGGAAACTGTGCTGACACCCCTGCCATCAGGAGGCAGCCCATGGAGGAGGAGGTGAGGCTGTCAAAATAAGCCTGGCTTTAGATCAACAGCTCGATAATGGAGCCCGGTCACACACATAAGCCCTCCCATGGCTTCGGGAGAGATACCAGTGATGTAAAATGAACCGCTGCACTCAAAACACCTCTCGGCAGAGACAGGTCCTTGGCTCACCTGGCACAAACACCCCCTCCTGCTGCAGACAGTCTGAGTGGGGAAGCAAGGAGCGAGCAAGCAGAGGTGTCCTCACTCTCTCCACAGGTGGCTCGGAAGCACAGGGATAGGGGCAGAACCATCCCCTATCCACCTCTACATTCCTGGTCTTGGGTGGACTTCAGCCTCCATCTCTGTCAATCCTGCTGCGAAATGCACTTTATAAAGCGTCATAAATCATAAAGCACACCTCCCCCTCAGATCCACTGCCTCTTCTGCAGCTACTGAGGAAGAAAAAAGGCACCTGGGAGAAATCTGGCCCACAAAGGTTCACAGAAGACTGCACACAGCGCCTTGCTGGCAAAGAAAGAAAAAAGAACAGAGGAAAGGTAGAGACTGTAAGAGGTTAGATGGAAAAGCAGCAACATCCTTTGAGAGCTCCCTGAGCTTTTCTGCCTGGCAAGCTTTAGGGCTCTCTCACAGCTTTCAAGAAGGCAGCAGCAGCATTTTTCAGGGGGAAAAAAACCATAATGTTGAAGGGCCAAAGATTCTAATGATCAGTGTATTTATAAAGGAAATATGATTATGATTTTGCCACAGTGGGTCTTTAAAGCACCTCCCCTGCCCCCAGCTGGCTAAGCAAGGGGAGAGACTTCCAGGATCTGCTCTCTGTTTCCTCACTGGTACACCCAGATGCTGTTAAAGCAGCATCTCTTCTGGGCTTTATTATTGAACATATTTATTAAAACAGTACCCAGAGGCCCTCCCAGGTCCTCAATAATGTACAAATATGCAGATAGTCTCATCCCCAAACATATTTAAAAGGCAAACCACAGAGCATAGCAAGGGAGAGGGAACTGGCAGAAGGGCAGCAACAGAAAATACCTCTTTAAATTTGGAGCAGCTGAGAGCAGAATCACACAGCTGATTAAAGGATGGGAGATGCATTTTAGAGAGACACCTCTGCCTAATTAGCTTACCAAAGCATAGGTTCATACACACCTATGTGGGAACCAAACTGCGATAACAGAGTTTCCCAGTCTGGCAAAGGCCTAACAGAAACTGAAGTTAAACACAGTCTGACTAGGCTGGAAGTCAGTCATTCACCACAGGTGACAGCAATGCAGATCCATCACTAGTTTTTCAATGAAGACAAAGCAAATTGTTTAGAAAAGCACCCTCGTTTAAACAAATTAATTCATTTCAGGAAAATCTTATTGCCTGTTTTGGAGGAGTGATCGCAATAGAATTAAGCACAAGTTTGTCTGCACTCTAAGGATTAATCACATCGAAAACTATTTAATAGGGGGGGTAAAGGATGGCAAAACAAGTACTGGAATGCAGCAACAATATATATTTGCTCCTGTTTATTTCATAGGGAGAAGGATGAGATTTCTGTTTCTCTCCAGGGTCTTAAACTGCTTTAAGATAAAAATGAAGTTCCTCAAATATTTCAGACCCACTAAAACACACTGATATCTAGTTTTTGCCTCAGGCTTAGAAAACTGCCCAGCACTGCCACGCTCCGTAAGTCTTCAGTTTAAACACTCTCTCCACTCTCCCAAAAAAAGGAAAGAGATCTGAATTCACTGAAATTGATATGGATGCAAGGCAGAGGAAGCTTTTTCTAGAATAATTAATCTTCCTTTTTGCTCTCCTCAGAGAGACTAATGCAGCAAAGACAAAATTCCCACACATCCATATAGCATGATGGGGTAGTTTAGGAACCAGATAACACAGAGTTTTGGCCTGCTTGATGCTGGCTGCAGGGACTCAAAGGTATCAGCTCTCAGCTCTATCCAAAAGCTACCCAAACTACTATTAATATGCAAGCTTAGGAAGAGTGTAGTTTTAAGGCATGAAGTCATTTGACAATATGACCAAATCTCACACACCCAAAACCCACTATAAATTTTCTGAAAAATACATCTATCTGTATGCTGGCTCCAAACCTTCACTCTGGTTTGGGTTTGGGGTTTTGTTGTGGGCTTTGTTTGGTTTGGGGTTTTTTTTCTTTTTTTGGGGGGGGGGCGGGTCTGTGTTTTGTTTGTTTCATTTTTAATTTTTCTAAGACCACTCAAGTTCTTAAAAGCCCTGCCCCCCAAAAAAATAACGGAACTTGGGGGAGAAAAAAATAAAAACAAGAACAAAAAAAAGAAGTGCATCACAAAAATTATAACTTCACCTCAACTAACCTGTCCCACCTGGGTCTGCTGAGCTGGATGGGGTAAGTTCAGCTGGTGGCACTGGACTTTATCCAAGTACCTCCACCACAATCACCAAATCGTGATGGATCATTTTTAGGGCAGGCCTGAGTTGCAATGCTAGAGAAGCAAAAGCAGAATGAGGCCCTTATTTTCATGCACCATACTAAACTATTTTCCCCACAGTCATACATACAGCTGAAATCTGATGCATTCTTGTTGTTTCCAGCACTTCTGCAGTGCAAAAACCACCAGAGGTAGAAGAAAACACAGTAGCAAGCAACAGCTACCCATACTTCTTAAAACATAATAAATCAAACATTTCACATAGGCTTAGCCAAAGAAGTTCAGAAGGAAAAAAAAAAAACCAACACACACACTTACTTGAGCCTCAGGAAACATTTATGCTGTTAAAACAAGGATGCCTTCAGTGACTAGGGAAAGCATTGAGTTTTTACAAAGAGGCAGGAGAAAAGACTGCCAGCTAGAAAGGGGATCTTTGACAAACAAACCACTCCAGGGCAGCAATTGGAAGGGCATTAGGGGTTTAAGAGAGAAAGATACTATGTACCACCCTCTTAGAGCTGGTCTTGAAAGTAAGAGTCCAGTGCACTGGGAGGCAGAGCTCTCCCCAGATCCAGTCCTGCCATTTCTCCTCTGCACGACTTACTAAATCCATCCCCACTTCCTTGAATGTACAGCAGGCATAACACGCCAGAGCCTGGACCACTGGACTGCACCTTTTTGCTTTCTGCCCAGTGAAAGGGAACACAGGAGAAACCACCTCTTGTGCTCCTATTGTAGCGGGATGCAATTCAGTAGCTCTTAGAAGTTTTAGTTCAGCTTTTCTCTCGCCTCGAGATCAGCAAGGCTATGCCCATTCCTCAGTCACTCAGAGGAAAGCACCCCCACCACTGACCGCACCCTCCACTCAGACCAAAGGCAAGCAGTGCTCCTGGCTAAAGGCAAACAGAGTACCCCGGCACATTAGGGGTGCATCCTTACGCAGCCACACCGAGTCAAGGGCTGGCCCAGCTAATTCAGCTGGTCCCTGATCAAGCAGCGGGCTTATACACAGCTCATTTCCCTTTGTTGGCCCTCACAGGCCCAGCAGCAGCATACAATGAAAGGGCACGTCCCCAACAGGGTCAAGTGAGCCAAGACAATAAGGGGAACGAGATACACAGATAGCCCCTTTGTGGCATTACTCTTGATTTTTCAAGCATCCGCAGTTACAGAAAGACGACTGAAAATTTGAGGGAAAATTGAAAATTGGCCCTTTTCTCCATGTTTGCATTTAAAAAAAAAAAAAGAGAGGAGTAAGATAGAAAAAAAACTCTCGGTATTTGTTCTTTGCTGGTTCCATATTTTAGAAACTCAGACTGAAAATAAGCATGGCTAATAGGAGCTGTCAGACTTCCACCATCACACCTCTCTGGCTGCTCCGAGCGACACACGCTGACAAGGAGCTCGTTGGCATCGTCCAAAGGAAAAATCAACGCAGAAAGTGAAAACTGAATCTGAGGGAACAGGAAACCTCCCGCGCCAGTGGATGCCTGACAGCAGAGATCCCACTCCAGATCCCCGGATCCCAGAGCCAGAGCCACGTCACCCCAGGCCAGAGACTCGCCCCTGTCAGGCAGCTGTGAGAGGCTCTCTGTGGCCCAGCCACCGCTAGAGGAGGTCAGAGCGCCACAGAGAGAAGGGGTGCGACGCTTCCCAAAGCTTTGGGAGACAAATTACAGCCTATATTATCATAAACTGACTTTGCACTCCCTTCTTACCTTTCACATTTTCATAACTGAGGAGTCTCCTCAATTTTACTGAGATTCAGTACTAGATGGGGGGTGGGGGGCAACACACGCAAGACATCTCCAAATTTTATTTAAAACCCAAAGGATCCCAAACCAGTAGTCATCACTTCCAGACAACAGTCATTACAAACGATGCTAAATCAAGATGTTTCAGAGAATTTCAGCTGCAGAAATCAAGAGGCTGCAAGACAGACAGTGATCTGTTTTCTTTTTAAACAAAAGCGGAAAGTTTCTCTTCCTTTCTATTATCCTCACAGAAAATCTTCAAAACACGAGCTGAATGTAAAATGAAAGCTGGCAAACCAAGACAGCAGGACAGCCTTCAAAAGGACTCCAATTTAAACACAAAAGATAACATGCCCATTTTTAAAACCATCTCATCGGTTTTGGTGGACTCAATTGCTAACGTTCTAGGGTACAGGACACTTATTTTGTGGGCAAGGCTGACATTGATGGAACAGGAAAAAAAGGTACCTTTTTGAAAGACAGAAGACTGCAGATCTCAGCCACTTTCAGACTGCGGCTGCAGTTTCCAAGTCGCATCTCGTTTACCTATCAAGAGTTCTTAAAGCCTTAAAAAGGAACAGAATGGTTGCTAAAAGCTTCAAGCCTACCTTTCTGAAGAGTCCATTTGACTGTACCCCACTTCATAAGATGATATGCTGGAATTTAAACTCCTAGCCACGCTTTGAGCATGTTAAAATCCAAGATCCCATCACCCTGAAAGACTTGCCAAAGACACAAGACTCACTGCTATTCTTTGCTGCAGTGTGGAGCACTTCTTTGAGGACAGCTGATGGTTTCATTCTCTACAGGAGATGCCTGGATGGAGTTCCTGAATAAGGGCCACTCCAGCCAGTCAAGATGCACATCACAAAAACAGCTAGTCCTAGAGCTCTCTTACAGTCCCCAGAAAGGGAAAATTCCCATGGTAATGCCTTAAGAATTCAGCTGGAGAGAATGGGAGAACATGCATTATTAAGTAACTGTCAACAGCATGAGTAGGCATTGTGCATTGTGCCAACTACAAGTCTATTTATGTCTATATACACACACAGGCATACATGTACACATTTAGGGAGAACAGCTTCTGCTTTTTGGCATTGCAAATCCTTCTGTAATTTTTTTCCACTTAGGAAACCCATGTATGAGCTCTCTATTCCTTTTACATAACAAGATTCATTTAAAACAAACAAACAAAACCAAAAAATCTTTTGGTTGTGAAAGCAAGTCCTTCTGCAGCAAATAGACCAACTGTAGCCCACAGTGTTAGACCGAAATTTGAGCAAAAAAGCAAACAGTACACACTTACTTTAATATAAATATAATCTACCACAGGCATTATGTTGGGGCACCAGAAACAAAAAAAAAATAAGACCATTGATAAGACACAAAACTTTTCAAAGCATTGAATTTAAAAATCCTGTTAGAGAATAAGTTCTTCCCCAGCCTCCAGAGTGCTTTCCCACCTGCAAAATGAATCACAGTAGCCAGAACTCAAGAATTAGGACGCCCGAGAACGCTACTCTAAAACACATTTGAAATGCTAACAGCCAAACCAGATTATGAGTGAAGTCTATTACAAGAGAGTATTTTTTGAAACATGATATTTTAACACAATGGTGTCTATTTTTGAACTTTAAATAAACAGTACTAAACTGTAAAGTAAACTCTACGGGGTCTTGAAAACAGCTCCATCAACTTGGATTAAACAGCATACATTTCATGTGGCAAGAGGTACACCATATTCTGTGCTGAACTTAGCTATTTTAAAAATTAATTAGGCAATTATACTCATGGGGAAACTGTTCTAGTAATTTAGCTGCTTAATCAAATCCCAGGTACCAAATTATGGACCTGATCCTGCAGTTCTTATTCAAGTCAAACTCCTATTGATGTCAGTGGGAGTTTTGCCTAATTAAAGATCAGGATATACGCGTGTGCAAGCTTGATTTTAAACGATGGCTTTGAATTTAGTCTTAGGAATACTAGGATGGCTCTGAATCCCGAATCATTGCCTACAAGTTTCTCATGTGAGACTGCAAGGTATATTAATATATATTTTTCCCAAGTCTGGCTCAAATTAACTTCCAGCTAAAGTCTGGAGATTTAGCTAAACAGTCTTACAAGGCCCAATGGCAAATTGACCCAGTTTTGCTTTTTTTTTTTTAAACCAATTAGATACTATTACAAAACAAGAAGCAGGTTGTAAAAATATTGGCTACGAATCATGCTCAGCAGCACTCGCTGGGTTTGTGTCATTGTTTTGCTCAGCACGGTCCACACAGGCTGTCTCCAAGGGGTTAGATGAGTAAGTTTGCTTATGTCACTCCCGAAAGGGGCCATCTCAAACACAAGGATTCTCGGTGGTGTGCCCAAGCCTCTGCTGAACAGGCTACAACAGAGATGCAAGGAGGAGCATTTGCAGTGAAGGACGAGGAACAGCATCCTCCCTCATGCTCTTCACTCCGATCCCAACCATCAAAGCTGCCTTTGTGGGGCACGCTTCAGGCAGCAGCACACTGGGCTCATGGAGTATTGCATGAGAACTGTCTTCACCCCTGGCTGCTCATTTTGATGTTCCTGACGGTATCAAACCTGATGTCTTCTGAGCGGCTGTACTGACATACTCTGCTGCTCTTGCCTTTTCAGATGCCTTGGTGATGTGTCAAGGGGCATACGCTGAAGCGTCACAAGCTAGAAAAAGGTAAACCAAAAAATCAGTCAACAAGCAACAAATCTGGTGGAGCAGAAGATTGCTAAACACTGTCAGTTGCCTGATTAGTATTAGATTCTTAAAGGAAAATGCCTGTCTGCTAAGAAACATGGGAGCAGGCATATATACACCCTGTATCCCTTCTGCTCAACGGCAACAACGAGCAGCAAACCTCTTTTTCATTTAAGCAAAACAGAAGCAATACTTGTCAGAGAACACTGGGTTATCTGTGCATTTGCTAAGTTACACCTTTAAAGTGGGAAGGACAAGAGCTTGTGTGCATTTGAAGACAGAAGAAAATCACATTTCTGCGTAATATACTGGAGCAATTGACCATGAAAAAGGTTACACGTTAAGAAATAATTATTTCTAGAGACAGCTACTAGCAGAGTCAGTGTCCACAAGGACTATTTCCTGCTAATGCAGTGCCCACTGCCTGGAAGGAAGGTAGGTCTCACCCACCCGGTGCTTTCCTGCATCTCTCCCCAGCCCCCACATTCCACTGATGCTAATGGCACTTGTGCACAGAGTGGCCCAGCAGCTGACGCAGATAACCAGGAGTGAAGGGGTTAAGTGCCTGTCACAATAGAAACCTCTGGGGCACTTGACCTTTTCACATTTTTTATTCAGGAATGAGCATTTTGTGCCTGTTTGAGGAAGTTCATCTACATTCGTCCTCATTCTTCACCCTGTTTGCTTATTGTCCCTTCCCTTCACTCAATGCCCAAGTGTCCCATTAAGTACTGTGCAACCTCTGTTGATGAATATGAATTTAGGGCAAAGTTACAGAGGGGACACAAATACTGCACATTGATCAAGTGACTTACAAGGAATTTTAACATATTCAAGGCATATGTTTCTGCTGAATAGCTTCCTACACATGTAATACTCACCTGTCAATACTGTAACGTGAAGAGGAAGAAAATCACACATACATGAGCAGAAGCACTACACTGGCTGGAGCAATGGTCTCACAAGAGCATTAAAGATGTTTAAATACTAAAAAATTTTAACACCCTGCATTGACTGTCACATGCTAAACAGTGTACCACAAGAGAAGGCACAGTGATACCTGCCCTTGGTCTTTCATTCAGCAATTAGACTATGAACCCCCCTGTCCCAAGAGGGAGGGTCTGCAAACCTCTCTGGCTGCACATCAGTCAAGGAGGATAAATCCAGAATGAGTTTGTCACTGTCTGTTTCATTTAGAGGCAGATATTCTGAAAAGGTACAAGCAATATTCAAGAGCTTGATCCTGCTGGGATCAAGAAGAGTTTTGCATTGGCTTAAATAAGAGCGGGCTCTAGTCTCAAAGCACGTGTGTCCAATTTGTTAATGTTTGGGGTTCAAATAAAAAACAAATCTCCAGTCTTCCCTGCATGGGAGTTTCAACCACATTCTTCCACTGGGGGAGAGCATCAGGGCTTAGACAAGAAAGAGTTTCTGAATGATCTAAGTGAATTGTCCTGAGGAGACTGGCATTACTGTGAGCTTTGAACACAACTACAGAGGGTCTTTTATAGATGTACTCCAGAGGGGAGATCCTTAGATGGGTCCTTTAATGCCTGCCCCCATATGCAATCCAGATGAAATTCTTTATCAGATGGGGCCTGGATCTTGCTCCCATTAAAAAAGTTCTGCCACTGAATTCAGTGGGAGCAGATCTATTTGTCTTAGATGCTTATACAGCTTCCCTTATCTCAGTGCCTCAAAATAATTACCCTTCGTTCTTCTGAGGCAGGAGAATACCAGTTTCTCCACTTTGAACACAGAACACAGCCAAGCCAGGTGACACAGCTGTGCATCATACACAGATCCAGGCCAGGAAAGGGATGTAATTCCAGGACTTCCAAGCCTTAGACCAAAGTACTACACCTTACTCTGTCACCATCATGAAACCACCTTTCCTAAGCGGAGATACAGAAGTCAGATTAGAGCAGCCAGCTTCCTTCTCCTCTTTGGACAAGGCGGAACAAAACCGTATGAGAAGACAACATTCAAGTATCTCTCACCTCTTCCTTCAACTAAGTTTTTCCAACTGGTCCCCTTAAGATAGCATGTCACTGGCCTTCCTCAGCCACTACCGCATGAATAGGAATCAGCCCTCAGCTGCTGAGCTGTGCTACAGTTCTAGGAAAAGTCATGCACTACTTCTACATCTCCGGTGGCAGCTTTCCAGGACTTCCCAGCTTTGCAGCCCAACCCAAGATAAAAGCAGTGGTCTAGTAGACCAGTAGGTATTAAACCAGCGCTCTAGCAAAACACCAGGGACCTTCATTCACTGTCCACAGTGTCCCAGAGGTGACAGGTAACAGTGCGTTGTCACCAAATTGTCCTTGAAGCACACTCATAAAAGACCTTTTGGGACGATTCAGTGCAGAGTAGGAGGCAGCTCCTGGACTAGAACAAGAAGTAACTGAAAGCGCCTCAAGCTCACGCAGGCACGTCTCCTGTGAGCGAAGACCACAAAATCCCTGAAGTGTTAGAACATCTCCAGAAAACTCCCTTTGCATGGTCCCCACTTCTAAGGGACAGTCATGCTCCTCCAGTCACCACTCGCTCACGGTCTCACCCCACATCTCCAGGGATGTGTGCCAGGACAGGGCCAGGCAGCAGGGATAAGCAGTCGTCCCGCAGAAAGCGGTTTGTTCCAGGTACTCTTGCACACCAGCATAGCCAGCCCACACTGTTTAAACACACCTGCAAAGTGTAAGACATCACAGCAGCCTGCTGGAGGGGCAGCAGCAAACACTTCCCTGGCAGCTTCACGTCATACCTGTCTATGAGCCATCCAGCACACTGCTGCACCTGACAGCCACTAATTATCATTTAGCACGTGGCCACTTGAGCATTAAAAAGGAAGGCATTTTGAAAGCAAAACATGAAAGCAACATCGCCTTCCTGAATATTTGTTATTGCTTACATTTCTGTTAGCCCCAAAAGGCCTCCAACTGGGAATCACACCAGCCAGTCCCTGCACACTGAAGGTTTTGTGTGCGCAGAGCCAGAGCAAGGGCTGTTAGCACCAAAGGGAACTTGGGGAAGATGTGGAGACAGGGTCTCAGAGCACTCAAAGCAGAACCCAGGCTCCCCATTTCCAGTCTAATACTCTGCCCAGTGGCTCCCTCTCCATTTTCAAGAGTACTGACCCAAATACATAAATGAAAGCAAGCACGTGTTGTTTATTTCCAAGTATGAATGACAAGGTTTCCCGTGGCCTCCATGTTTCTTGGAATTATTTGAACTGGAAATCAATCAGCCTGTATTCACTACTGATTTATTTTCTAAAAATTTCTCATCCCTAAAGTAACAGTGCCTTTCCATGTCTCAGCCTGCTGTTTAGTGACACAGTAATCTAAAAGCTATTGATCACTTGGGTCTCTAGAGCCATAATATATCTAAGTGCCTTCATGCAGGACTATATTTGCAACATTAATACTATAAACGACAGGGCTGCTAATGCAATCAACAGATATTAATACAAATGTAACACTTCTGTAGTAATGCAGCACGGACAAGGGCCAATAGAGGCCCCAGCATCAAGAGGGAACAAGTATCTTTACAACAGAATTTGCATTTGTCTTTGAACACAAGATAGGTTGCAATTGAATTTCAGTCTAAACAGGAACCCAAGCCTGGACACAGACTGGTCAAACTTCCCCCTACCCAAGCAGAGAAGTGCCAGTGCTGGAAAGAACAAGATTGCCTTCTGCTCCAGCAGTTCTTCTTGACTTCAAGTTTATCTGTAGTTCACAACATCCTGCATACACTTTTGCATTTCCACATTAGCAATCAGAGTTGGTGTCCTTCACAGGATCTGGAGCAACCAGGTGTTTACACCTCACAGGAGACCTGCTGTTGCAGAAGTGCTGCGTACTCCAGCTCCTACTGCTTTGAAGGGATGTTGTTCCCGGTAGCACCTTAGAAGCCAAGCTCCTCGCTATTTTCCCCACACTCCTCCACAGTCCGTATGACCAAAAACATAAAAGCTCATAATCCTAACTGATCTAAGGACAGTAGCTCAGATGACCAGCAGCATTACTGCAGACCTACCTCAGAGTCACAGAGAAAGAGCCTGTATTATTTAGACCAGGTCCTGTTCCAGTACAAATATGAATAAGTACGTCAAATTAAGTCAGACACAAGGTCTCCAGACAGGAGGGTCTAGCGCATTACCCCACCTGAGACATCCCATAAGCTACAAATTCAAATTAGAAACATGTTGCCCAACCCAGAGATAAGGTGTCCACAAGCCAACAGCTCTCAGCATGCACCACTTAACCCAGCAGAGCAGCACTAGACTGTGGCTGTCCAGTCCTCACCTTCAAGGGCAGAGACATGCTTATCTTACATGGCACAACTCAGCCCTGCAGCCTGGACTCTGCCCTACGCTCTGTACAGCGGTGACCAGAATAGGACATTTCCTCAAAAAAATTATACCAATTATGGCAACAGGACAGCTCTCCCTGACACAGTTAGGCAGTGTGCCTGGAGACCGCTGTGCTCAGTAACATTCTTCCAGAAGCAGCTTTTAGGAGACATTTGTAACCATTTAAAATTTCCCACCCAAGAAGTTTTGCACTTGTCAGTTTACCTTATGGCACAGGTTTTTAATTTAGTTGTATGGGAAGAAACTTTATATGCCTCAAATTTTATATGTTAATGCCAGATGTGAACACCATAGCACGTGTTCTCTCTGCCGTGCTGCACCTCTTGGGAAAGGACGCTGTAATGCTGCAGCTCCAAATACTCAGACAATCAGCAAAACTAGTGGCAGACCTGGAGCCAGAAGCCTCTGTTCCTCAGCACTTCCCCCAGAGCCCTGGGGAGTTCCAACTGGAAAGACAATCTGCTAGCACATACTTTGCAGCCTTCTGAGCATGAAATATCCCTGGATGCAAAAGGATTAAAGACAAAAATTTGATTTGCTAATTATGAAAGATAATAAGGCAATTGCTGAACACCATTGTATTGGGTTTGTGTGCAAGGTTTTGGTAGTGGGGGTTGGGGGGCTACAGGGCTACAGGCTTCGGTGAGAAGCTGCTAAAATGCCAGAAGCTTCCCCTATGTCCAACAGGGCCAATGCCAGCCGGCTCAATGACAGACTTGCCGCTGGTCAAGGCTGAGGCCCGGAGCCACAGTGGCAGCACTTCTGTGATAACATATTTAAGAAAGTGAAAAAGTTGCTGCACAATGGCAACTGCAGCCAGAGAGAGGAGTGAGAATACATGAGAGAAACGACCCTGCAGACAGCAAGGTCAGTGAAGGAGGAGGGGAGGAGGAGGTGCTCCAGGCACTGGAGCAGAGATTCCCCTGCAGCCCATGGCGAGGCAGGCTGTCCCCCTGCAGCCACGGAGGTCCACGGTGGAGCAGAATCCACCTGCAGCCTGTGAAGGACCCTACGCTGGAGCAGGTGGATGCCCAAAGGAGCCTGGGACCCTGTGGGGAGCCCATGCTGGAGCAGGCTCCTGGCAGGACCTGTGGAGAGAGGAGCCCACGCTGGAGCAGGTTTGCTGACAGGGCTAGTGATCCCGAGGGGGACCCACACCAGAGCAGTCTGCTCCTGAAGGGCTGCACCCTGTGGGAGGGACCCACGCTGGAGCAGGGGCAGGGGGCGGGGAGCCCTCCCCTGAGGAAGAAGGAGCAGCAGAGACAGGGTGTGATGAACTGACAACAGCCCCCATTCCCTGTCCCACTGCACCGCTCTGGGGGCATGAGGTAGAGAAATGGGAAGTAAAGTTAAGCGCAGGAAGAAGGGGGTGGGGGGTGTTTTGAGATTTGATTTCTCTGGTTTGATTGGCAATAAATGAAACTAATTTCCCCAAGTCGAGTCTGTTTTTCCTGTGACAGTAATTGCTGAGTGATGTCTCCCTGTCCTTATCTCAACCCACGAGCCTTTTGTGGTATTTTCTCTCCCTTGTCCAGCTGAGGAGGGGGAGTGATCAAGCAGCTTTGGTGGGCACCTGGCATCCAGCCAGGGTCGACCCACCACAACCATCCACTGTCTATTGCAATGTGAGAATGCATTCCAGCTGCTTCAGTGCATTGAGAGAGTGGAAATTATTAATGCAGGCAGCCTTTAAATTAATGCAGGTGCCAGAATTTTTCTACAGTGTAGACCTGAAATGAATGAACATGAAAAGCTGCAACTTCTTTTGATTATCACTGTTCTGCTTTAAATCAATGAGCTCCTTTGTGCATTTTACTGGGGTTTTTTTTTCCTGAAGTTAAATATTTTTGCAACTCTCACCAGTTATTAAAGTGTAACTCAATACATGATACCTGCATTTGCAGTCCTGGACTTTCAGCACTCTTCCCAATGCATCCCTGAGGATGAGCCATACAGCTTCAAACTCCACTAATATTATAAAGCATCAAAAAACAGCATAACTTATTATGGTGTTGAAGAGTTTGCACATATTAAATGATAAGCAATATTTTCTTGCTAGCAGCACTGACTGAATATTGTTGTCACTGGCAGGGCCCTCTTCCCCCAAAGCCTGGGCTAGAAGAGATGGCCAGCCATGAACTCTGCCTCCCCCAAGTCCACCTCTTATTTTCATGTTGATCCTTTAGCAAGAGCTGGCCCTGCACATTCAAGGGAAGCAAGATGAGTCCTGGGGAGAGCTAGGGTGAGTGACAAGGCAGAGCAGACTTCTCTTCTGGCCTTGCTCTGTATCAGCAGGCACCCGCTACCTGCCTCAGCCTCTCCCGAAACACTATGAACTGATTCGTTTCAGAGCACAGTCCATCCTTAACAGGACCTTAGTGCAATTCAGAAGCACGTGTTTGCCCCCAACAAGCCTGCTTCAAGCGCTAACTCAGCATTATAAACTTCAGCAAAGCAGGGGGAGAAGGGGCCCAGGGCAGCTCGGCATGGTAGCGCAGAAGCCACGAAGGGGCCCATTTCAGTTTGATTTGTTGCGGCACTCTAGATGCAAGATGAAATCTGAGAGATGAAATCTGAGCAATTTCTTGCTTCTCTTCTTTCTGGACAGTATATTAACACTATAAAGAAGGCTGAACAGTGGGGCTTCCCAACTCCATTATTGTCAAGACCTATTTCAAAGGCAGTGGCTGAAATGCCCAGTGCTGCCTTTGTTGATCCTGGACTCAGGTCTCCTCCATGTTGCACTTCTGTCAAACCACAAGGCTGAGCAAATTAAAAATAAGCTTTCTCCGGAGGGGTGGAGGAGGGGTGAGGCAGGAGTACTGCCTGAGCCTCCACAGTGCCTACTACATTCACACTACTCAAGTTCCTTGGGTAAAAGTAGGGGAAGCAGAAAAGCCACAACAGATGCCATTCTCTCCTACCTGAAGTCCTGCACCTGACTGTCTAGGCACCAGCGTGATACCAAGCCATGGTCTGGGCTGTAAGTGGGTGCTGCGGTCCAATCAACGCTGTCAATCAGTTCGCCATACCTGCCACTAACCATTCTGGTCAGAGAGATATACAAAATACACAGACTCTTTATTTTCCACCTCCAGGAGAGGGTTTATTTGTCCCCAAGAACCATGACAAGCTTATTACAGACCGTTTCAATTCGAATCAACTTGTCAAGAAAACAAAGTGGAGAAAACGCATTAATTAAACAGCTTTACTCATGCAGAAAAGCTGCCAGCGTGAGCATTTTAAATTACCTGGGCACACCTAGCAGATTTGCATTCCCTTGGCACAGCTTTACTCTGGCCCACAAAGCATCATCCACTTCATACTTCCATCTGAGCACGGAACAAAAGCGGCTGACAGCCCAGCACCACCTTCCCTGCTTGGGGGCTTGCACCCTTTCCTAGGGATTTTGTGTCAGTTTATGCAGAAACGTTACTCCTGCTAGATGCGGGGACAGGAAGTTTGGATTCTTCTATAAAACTAAAGACCAAGGCAAAAAGAGGCCTCCCCGAAACAAAGGGGGTGGAGCCGCGGCCGGCAGGGGGGTAACTGCATGCCATTGTTAAATATTAACATAAAATAAAGCAGAAGAAATGGATGTCCATCAACAGAATTAGAAGGAACTAAGTGAGTTTAAGAACAAAAGGTTTACTTATTTAAATTACAGGAGATGAAAAACAGCTGGGAATACAATTTATAGCACAAAGTACAAAGCTACAAGACTGTTAAATGCAATTATATTTCAAAGTACTTTTCCCCCTCCATTTTAAACATGTACAATTATTCTAACTAAAATAAAACTAATGACAATGTAGCCTTTAGATGTTCCATCCCTTCCCTCAATCGCTTTCAAATTCAGCTCATCCGTTCACATTAACTAAATAGTTTGATTCCCTCACCCAAATAGAGGTCAGCCTTTCAGACAGGAGACTAAAGCTTGAAAAAAAAAAACCCCACTGTGAGCAGATCTCGATTTTCAAAAATTACCTCTTACTATTAAATTCACGGACCGTACTTTCATATTTGTCTTTATCACTTCTCTGCACAAAGGAAGAGTGGAAAAGTAGCTGACTAACTAACTTTACTATTTGTTACATTTCATTTATACATTTGGTACAAATGATACTGTATTGATATGTATTGACACATATCGTATTGATAGCACGGATGCCTATCAATAAAGATATTTAAAGATATTCAAAAGTTTGAGGCTTTGAGGCTTTTTCCGTCCGCTTAAGAAAAAAGCACTAGTGTTCAAAGCCTCTCCAACAGGGCCTAGCTCTAAGATGTAGTCTGCTTTAAGGGNGTATTGATATGTATTGATACATATCGTATTGATAGCACGGATGCCTATCAATAAAGATATTTAAAGATATTCAAAAGTTTGAGGCTTTGAGGCTTTTTCCGTCCGCTTAAGAAAAAAGCACTAGTGTTCAAAGCCTCTCCAACAGGGCCTAGCTCTAAGATGTAGTCTGCTTTAAGGGTTAGGTTTTCAAAACCACCCAGTACTGCCCTTACTGGGCTTCCACTATTTCCTGCAACAAAACTCTCCATGTGCAAACTCTGCCTTCACCTGAGACACTGTCTTGTTTTCTCTCTGCTTCTGCAGAGCTGCCACTTGGTTCAGGAGCGGCAGACTCCAAATCTCAACAGGCAGCTCCATCAGCAGCTCCCGTGAGTCCTGTCTGTTAATGGTATTTTTCATTCCAAGTGTTGCTAGCACTGAACCACACAACTGGATCCTGCCCTGCAGCGTGCTGAGCCACCTCTGTCTCTTGAAGCTGCCCCTTGTGCCTCGCCTGATTATAGTCTTTATTTAGAAGACGGTGGTGGGTTCCATCGCCATCCAGCAGAGGTGCATCTCTCATGGTCACTGCTTAAGGCCACCGAACATTCAAAATTAGAGCAGAGAGGTTTTCACAAAGTCAAAATGCTAGCACAATCAACTTTATCCCACTATTAGCTTTTCCAACAACAAAGAAGTTCAGGATCTTAGTCACATGTCGCTATATTACATTTCTTAAAGTTTCTATTAGAATTTTCATGCTTAAAATATGTTCATGTTAAAATAAAAGCTAAATGAAACCCTTTTGTCTCAGTGAAAAAAACCCAGCTTTTAATTCTTTCAAAATGAAATGGCTTGCAACTGCTTGCTGCGACAAATTTTTCTTGGTTTAGGTCATCTTAAAAGAAATATATGACTTGTTTCAGATGCCAAATAACTGCCAAAGGAAAAAATAAAATCAGTTACTTGGAAAGATCTT